>JAVRXN010000010.1:50259323-50859323 GCA_033556935.1 Timema podura | reverse complement strand
CCCAAGTGAATTAATGTTATATATTTAGTTTCACTGATTTGTAATGGTTATCATAATTTTTTCACTACAAGGGTTTGTACCGATTTAAGTATGAAAACATTGTACATGTTTATGGGCCATAACAAAAACAGGTTTTCTTAACACCACATCTTATTAACCGTTCGGTTTATATGTTTTTGTACTAATTACGCTAATGGTTTTAGGGATTAAGAACGTTATTTTTATAGGAAGTGTACCCTAATTTGTGATAAGGGAAAATGGAGAACAATTTTGGAAAAATCCTCACAACACCCGACCGAGATTCGAACCTTAATATCCCCTAGTTGGCAATCTGGTCTAAAACTAGAGTAGCGCGTTTGACCATGAAGTCACTGAAGCAGGTTAGTGTGTGTCATTTGATTCATGTCGCGCTAACTACTTTCCTTTCTTGTGCCCCACAGCTTTTGCAGTGATTACTTCAGTTGTCTTTCACGAAAAGGCACCTCAATCAGCGTGACAAAATGTCGTCCGTTTTGAAAATCAACAGGAATAAAATAATCTCTTTATGCTCTGTCGTCCTTTAAGTTGTCATCGCGTTCTGAAAGACATGCCGTCGTGTCCTACAGAAAACCAGCAGTAAAAGGTTTAATTACTTTATTAAGTACATAGCATATGATGGGTTCATTTATGCAAACGCACCATTTGTCTATCTTCAACTGTTTAGACATCAGTGCTGCCCAGTACTGCCAACCACTCCCTAGTGAGATAGCTCCACAGTGGACAAGACTAGTCCAGATACGAAATTCCCCATTACAAATTTTTCTAAGTTTCTTTTTTCATATTTTCAAGACATTGTGACGATATGCAAAATATATGACGCATGTATTCATCTTCTACGCTCTAACGCTCAAAAGACACTGGCAGTACTGATAAGATTTGTCTAATCCCTACTAATATTTTATTTTTACTGGTGACAAATGTCACGTGCATAAAATTTATCTACAAGCCCGTAGCAATCGGTCATCGTGGGTCGCGTTATACTAAACGCGCGAATAAAATAGGTTAAAATATTCCTCTTTGAGAAATAGGGGCTGAACTGAGCGGACTTGAAATTGGTAGAGCTGAGCAGAATGGATCCGATGCGTAGTGCTCTATTTGATAACGTACACCCAAACTTTGTCTGCATTAATATTAGATAAGGAATGATTAGAATAATTATTGAAGTAAGTTTGTAATAATTTAATTGACAAACCAAATTGGGTGAATATTAGTAAAAATAGTCATTATTTGTTATTTTTTATTTTTATTGGTTATTGGTACTTCTTGCACATGAATGCAGTTTTAATATTACCATTTGATGCAATATACAATATATATTTGAAATTAAATTTACACAGTATTAACTTATTTAGTTTAATGAATATCTTTTTAAGGTTACTTATACCTAGTCTAATAACCAGCCTCTTAGTATATAGTAAAGGAGCATTATGTAGATTAACCTACTTCGTGGTTTTTTTTTTATAAGGGAATGTGTGACTCTGTGGGATCCATTGCGTATACAATACACATTGCGTTGTACCGGCTGTTTCTCTAAAAAAATGTCCGTGTGGTTTTTATAACGTCACTAATACAAGATGGCCACCAGAAATACATAAATATATAAACTTGAATAGATTACGTCTCAGATAATTGTATCAAAAATGCATATGTCATTTATTATTTACCATAAATATAATAAAAATTGTTTATTTGCAAATTTTATATATCTCTAACAATGAGGGAGATACAGTCAATTTTCTTTTGATGAAGTGTATTACGTTTAAATTTATCGTCACTTGGTCCCTATCCGCTAATTCTTCCTAGTGATTATGATTTAACAAATACAATTTTTCATTCTGCATGTCTAATTCTAACATTATATATCTGTTTCATTTTGATTGTTAAGATTTGAAGGTTAGTCGGTCCTATTGTGATAAAATAAGACGTGATGGAGATAGTGGGCACACTGAAGACGAGGCAAGTTGGCTCCGTTCAACGACCCCCCCCCCACACCCCCCATACCATTTTTAATAGTTTTTTGCCATTTTATTTCGTTTTATGTTTAGTTGATTTATTATTAATTACAGGCATCATGCGCGATTACAAACTAAAGACTGAATGAGCTAAGCCTCCTACATATTTTCGTTCTATTGTAACACTGAAAATGGATGTTAAACGTAGTATTTTAAAAATACTTTCTTAGTTTTTGTAAACTTTATACCTAATAAAATTGTTTTGCTCAACAACGTTAGTCATATTTTTACTAATATACTTTTTAAAGTTTTCACCAACTAAATCCGTTGGTACAGGCAACTATTCCTCGTGACGGGGGTAGGTTGGCACACTGTTTCTATTTAATCCTAAATTTAATAAAACTTTTACAAAAAAAGCTACAAGTTTATAACCCCGCGAATGCAGCCAAAGACTTGGTCTTCATGGCTGCATTATTAGATTTTTAAATTTAGGAAATCAAAAACAGAAAATTGCACGTTCGGGAAAAAATAACACAAGTTAAATTAAATTTGTGTAAAAGAGATTACAATAAATTTATTACCAAAGTGGCTGAAACCATAGTTTAACTAAAGGCAGATCGATCATTTTTCACCCGTTTGCTTGTTGCGTCAAGAATTCAACCAGATAGTAATCTTAAGGATTACCTAGGCACTTATGGCTTTTATACAGTTCCTCTTCCAATTTCTCTTTAGATGGCCCCAAATATTATGTGCAAACAAAAGCAAATTCGACCAAGTTAATTTATTTTCAACATTATGATGTATATTTTCCTATTAATAATAAATACTAAAGAAACTAAGACTTTTGTAAACACTGAGCGTTACTAATACATTTATGATGAATGAAAATTTCAGAATATGTATGAAATTGAATAAAAAATGATTTTTTTAAATTTGAAAAGTTTGAAAGTTTTTCTATCAAAATTTTAAACTAAATCTGAATTTTATTTAACTATTTATATATACCTTGAGAGTATTTGTATGGTATTTAACATTAGTAGTCTAAGGCAGTGTTTCTCTAAGTGTGCTTCTGGAGCTCTTGGGCTCCCAAAACCCCTTCAGGGGTCCTTGAGACTCTAGAATTTTGTGGGGCTTGATTTTTGAAATACACTTCCAAACATAATCAAATATTTCAACATAATAAATGCAGATATTATATAAATTTGTAATTATGTTTAACAGTGGCATTATTCTCACTAAAAAATTTTTTTGAAAAAAAAAAACCTACACATTAAAAAATATTGATTTTATTTATCCACCAAGTTATTATGATTAAAATTTAATAAATTTATAAATATCTATTTACAAAATTTCACAAATTTTTGAATTCTAATCTCTTAAACATCGAAGATAGAACCCAATTACTTAAACCAAACCTTTTTGGGGCTCTGCCATATTTTTAGTGGTATAAAAGGTACCAGAACTTAAAATGTTTGAGAAAAATTAGCGTTGATAAGTGTGTTCATAAGTCTACGCGTTTTTTTACATTTTAATCCTTCAAACATGCCTGAATTCACTTGTTTTATCTTTATTTGAATTCACTTGGTCATTTAAAATTGTGAGCAGAAGGAATATAAAAGAAAGCTCAATTGTATCTTAGACTGTGGCTATGTGTATTTCATGTTTGCTCCAGATCCATTATTTAGTTCATAAGTTATAGCATAAGAAACAATCATTCACAGAGAAATATCCAAACATGGTTTCTCAAATGGTTACCCTTCCTCATGTAATAAAAGATTATATAAACCAATTGTGTAGCTGAAGTTGATTATTTGTGTACCAAGGCTTTCTAAATAGTTATTAAAGTTTAAAAAAATAGTAAACCATAAATATTAATTGTAGATAATCTTGATATTTCTTGGATTTTACTTGAAAAAAAATGTGAACACTCAATGTGCTCTTAACCTTTGTGTTGGTAGCTTTTGAACTCTAATAAAATATTATAAACACTAACAAGCATTTTGTGTTAGTAATATATAATTTGGAGAGCTTAAAAAAAAACTAGGTTGATTATTCCTACCTTTACTAACTTACCTGACAGATTGGCAGAGCTAGGTGTATGAAATTTCTGTCGACTTTGTCTAGGTAGTCACGAACTCGATGCCTATACAGGATATTTTTTCCCTTCAATAATGCGGCTTACAATTCGATGCAATCACTTCTTTTTTTTACCTCCACCCACCTTATGGTTTGGTATTAAAACAAACAATTAAGGTTGCTAATATCCAAAACAGCAATTCTAAAGGGTACAAATGGTAAACCCTTTAGGGTTATGAGCGTGACCCTATGATTTTAATGGAACTCAAACCACTTTTATACCTATTATTTCTGACCCATATTGATACCCCCACTGCCTTTAAAACCGAATAACCTAACAGGTAGAGAGTCCACAACCTCTTCGGTTACTGGCAGAGTTTGAGAACAATGCTAGGGTAACTGTAGGAGATAGTCCCTTGTTGCTTTCGCCTGATCAAGAGTGGTTTAGTAGGAGAAAGGCAGCAAGGCAGGCGCGGGAAAAGATTGCAGGTTAGGGTCCAAGTTTGTGGAGATAAATAAGAACGGTGCGCGTTGTGATTACAAGATGTAAAAGCTGCAGGTAGTAATTATGTGTGCGGCTCAGGGTAGGCTGGTAGCATAAGGCCTCGAGAGCTAATCTGCACGTAGCTACCGTGGATTGGGGCCTGCAACTCGTAGGCTGGCTGGCCCGCCTTACCTACCTTACCTTCATGCTATCTCCCATATACACCGGCCACTACGTGATACACCCTGCCCACAAATAAGTTACAACCACTACAAGGTGACCTCAAAAGTTATTCGTACTCACAAAGTTACATAATTTTTTTAAAAACTAGATAACACAGTCTCAACACAATATTAAAATTACTTTTATTTCTTATATATGATCTACATAATTATTGTTACATAGATTACTTTTGTCCTTTTATATGGGATATATAATTATTGATACCTAGATTAAAATATTTTAATGACTACTTTTGTTATTTTTATTAAATGTGAGCTATCTTAGACGTCTTAATTTAATGACAACTTTTTCTCATAATTTAAATTGATAGTGAAAAAAAGTTGTTAAATTTCAGGACAGAACTGTTGAAGTCACCATGTGAATACAATTAAAACTCTATGTTTCTACTGGATAGTTATTTGATTTCTTTTGACCGAAACATTGTTTTGATATAAAAACTAAGAAGATGCCTTCCTTTTCTCGCGTACGCTCCACTCCCTCCTTAATTATATGAGGACAACCCGAATGGCTTTTAAGAAATATAAGACCAATTAAGTGTTGGCCTCATGCTCAGAAGACAAAAATTGGTCTACTTATTTTATATCTGTGGTTAAACACCTACACCCTCTACACTAAAAAACTTCCTTGATTCCGATTAGTGAGAGTTGTGAAAAGCTTATGATTCTTTTAAATTGTTTGGCTGAGGTTTAAAATTGAATTGATTTAAAAGGCCAGAAATATTCAGGTTATATTTTATTTGATGTGAATCCTTATCATGCCTGTTGTGTTTTCAATGAGAGTCAGACAATATATTTTTTTATATTGCATTGATCAACTACTAGGAATAAAAATACCCATTATGAAGGATAGGTATTTTATGATTGGAGATAAATTAAAAAATAATATTGTTCTAAATTGCTCACTTTATTTTCGGGAGGAAATTAATTGATGTGGTATTTTAGCATAGATTTTGTGGAATGCAAATAGTAAACCTACGCCGGTTTATCTATGTCTCGAGCACTATGAAACTAACTTGCTTCAGTAGCTGCATGGTCTAACGTGCCACTCTCCTGTTATACTAGAATGCCAAAGATGGGGAGATTGCGGTTCGATCCTGGTCATGTGTACTGGGGGTAGTTTTTCCTTACGGGTTTCCCCCTCTCCCTCTACGAGAATGCGTGTGCAATTTCTCTAAATTAAGCCTCACTAATCCCTAATCATTAGTGTAAAGTACATAGGCGTATAAACCGAGAGGGTGCAAATAAATAAAACAATATAAAAACAATGTTAAGGCACAGCAGCTGCAAACTAAACTAAAACTAGACCACTGGTGGTAAGGTTCTGTCAACAACACGTGCATTAATCTATCACCCAAAACATAATCTACAAACATAAGATACACAAACCCTATAAGGGATTGAATGTACGTACACAAGAAAATACTAAGGAATCCACAAATATTCAGTAGCCATATACAAGCTGCCTAATGCTATTTGGGGAGGAAGCGAGAAGGAACGATAAAACCATATCTTGTATTAATTATTTAAGAGGTATTTGAAGATAGGAAGAGCGGAGGAGTGCAGTAGTAGCGGATAGTCCCTAAAACCAACAATTAAAAAAAACAGTTTTATAAAATGAATTTCAACAATGTTTTGACTATGAAAAATAATATTTTCTAAATTAGGCTACTGTTGTTTTTAAGTTGGTGTTGTGGAAAAGTAAGATGGGGGCTAGTACTGATCTCAAATTTTTGGCTGTAGATAAATTTATTCAAACTCTCCACATATTTTACTCAAACTTAAAATAAGTCAATATTATTCAATATATTGACGCTAGATTAAAATATTTAATGCATTTATGACGCTAAGGAAATGCAAGGAGTTTAATTTAACTAAGGACTATAAGTAGTAGCTGCAAAGGATAGTAAAGAAATTCCAGAGATTGAAAATAGATATTTAAATTTAACTGCATCTGATGGTAAGATAATGCAATCAATTAAAGGAACTATAAAAACAACATTAATACGTTTGATCTGACATACTAGCTTCACATGACATTTGACCAAAGTAATAATTTAAGGATGGCTTAATAAACTCGCTGTAAATAATTAAAATGAGGTACTGCAATAAATTGAAAGTAGGCCTGTTAGACTATTTACGTATGTCGCACTGTAATGATAACGTTAGACTTAGAAGAGTAGCTGCATCTGACAATGAAGTAGTGCAAGATACAGAATGAAGGCTTGAAAAACTTGATGCAAATGACGATAAATATTGGAAGAGATTGATAGTTTGCCTCAAAAACTAGCTGTATCTTACGATAAAGGAATGTAGGGTAGTTAATATTTGACTGAAAAAATACAAACGGCTAAATAATGAAAAAGGTTTGAAGAGAAACATGATTGATTACCTGCATCTGGCGATGTAGTAGACGATAACCCTGAGGATTTAGCTGCTTCTGACCATAAAAGTACTCGAAAAAAATGTAAGCTGTTCCTAAGGACTGGAAACATTATTTCAAGATATAAAAAGGAAAGCTTTAAGGACAATATTTATGAATAATATTTTGAAGAGCTCTCATGGTACCACATAATAAGTTTATATATTTATAAATCTCTCCTGGAAGATTGTCTTTCTTATTAACAAGAACTCCAAACAGACAATCTCACAAAATTAAGTCCAGTTTGTCTGTTTTAAACCATACTGAGGATGTTTTCGAGTTGTTTGATATTAATGAACAGAACGAATTGTAAAGGTAACCTTTGGGTAGCAGTGGTAACATTACATAAACTACGCCGTGAATAATTTTGAAGTGAAGCTTTAGTAGCCTTAAGGGGACCATTCATGAGGTGATATTGAGGAAACCGGGTTAACAATCTTGTCTCTTTCAAGCAAATTTCTCAAATATCGCCCAGTCAGTGAGTAAAGAAATCAGTTTGCATGCGATATTTAGATCACCAAAGTGATATGTTGATTGATGATCAATCCCATGAATCCGATCGAATTTTCTTACAATCTGAAGCGGGTTGCACAGTAGTTGCATGGGAATGGGTGTTGGCAACCGAATTGTTCGACCTGTTAGATGCGTGCATGCACGTATGAGTGTTTTGTCACCATGCATCTCAGTCAACGCGTGTTATTTTCCTGGTGTGGTTTTTGTAAGTGTACGTTTTCAATAGTGTGGTTGTTTTCACTGTAACTTTTGTGTAGCTGATGGCTGAGCAAAGATAGTAAGGAGGAAAAGAAGAACGCAAGGAAGAAAAGAGGTGTCTCAGCGCCCCTATTGGTGGCCTTTGGAAACACATTTTCCTTTAGTCGTCATTAACCACTGTTATACGTTTATCATTGTAATTATTGTGCATGTAAATTAATTAGATTGTTAATATCTTTTCAATAAAATGTATGTTAAAAACCGTTATAAAAGTAATTAGTCATTAATATGATGGTTAAGGGTGATAAGGGTATTTCTAGACGAAATGCAACCATATTTGTGTTTATAGGAGAGGAGAAATCCATTTCAGTGTATCCATATAAAATTTGAGCTTAGGAAATCATTAGCAATTCAGTCTAAGTCAGAACGTCATAGTTTATGTGACCACTGGTGCAGGTCATAGAGAGAAGGGGTAACCTAACCGTTCTTGTGGGGCTAGAGAGTTAATAAATTAATTATCATTGTTGACTTTTAGTGAAACAGTCTAAAATACTACAATTTATACTGACCAAAGAATTGGTAAACTGATATAATTAGATTCTTATAATCTAAAATATTTTTGAGTCTAATGAAGAATATTTAATATATTATTTTAATTTAATATCTAGTTAATAAATTAAAATTGGGTTAGTAATTAGTTGGGAAAACCGAATATTGGAATATCTTATATACTTGAATAAATGTTAAGGCGGTAATTTTAAGTTAGGACTTAGTTAAATAAATGGTACGGAACTCCACAACGACTTTCTCGCTCTATTGTTTAAAAATTAAGATATTTACTCAAAACTCGTAATATAGGCCTATGTGAAACGAAATAATAAACACTATCAAACCCAAGCATAAATCGAACTATATTTATGAAAAACATGTTTTGAGTCTTGGTTTTAAATACTATAATTTTATTTTTAAAGAATTTATGTCCTCAGTTGTATGCTTGGATCGATAAAAAACATCAATAATGGGTCAACAAGGGTCAACACTTCGTATTAAAATTTCAACTTCCGGTTAAAATTTTCAACCTTTTATTAGATGCTATACACCTTCATGGAATCACATTGCTATTAAATTCCTCATTTATAAATTTTGACCAATAAAAAATGTAAATATTGACTATTGAATCTAAAATGGAGATAGATCATTGTTGTACAAACATTTCTCCTATGAGGTTTAAGGGAAAATAACATAAACTTTTTGAAAGACTTACTTATATTTAATTACTCTATGACATTGGAGAATTATTGCGTTAAAACATAAGTAGTATATCTTTAAAACTAAAGCTCACAAAATTGTATTAATATATTTGCCAACATCTTATAAACTGTTGGTTTTATAAAAATATATTTCATAAAAAAGTTTTTTATTTTTAATAATACTACAATTTTGTAATGATAAGTTATTTAGTATCACAAATACGAGTAGTTGTGGAGAAGCAAAAATTTCAGCTTCTGTAAAGTACCCTAAAAATCATTTTGATGAGACAATGAAAAAAGCCAGTTTATTTATAATCTTAATCAACGCCTAGATACGAATTTTAATCAAAATCGTTTGAGCCAATTTTGAGAAAATCGATTGTTTCTCTATTCGCCCTTTACTAAACTACTCTTAATTTGAAGTTTAAACAGACACACAGACAGACGGCATTGCAAATACCACTTTTTATGGTTCGGGGGGAGGAGAGGGAGGGCATAAAACGTTGACATCCCTCAACATTTCAGGTTAGATTTTTTTTTATGGTCGCAAAATATTTGCATTATAAATAGATCTACATATTGGTAATGATAAGTAATCTCATATCTCAAATAGTTTTGGAGATATTTAAAAAAATGTTAGTTTACGCGTCAGACCTGAGCCCTTAAAATTATTTTGCCGAAATATTGAGAGTAGCTATTTTGTTTGGAATATTTATAAATGTTTAGAAATGAAATTTAATCAAAATCATTAGAGCCGATTAAGAGAAAATCGACTTTTTCTCTTTTTTGCCCTTCAGAAAACTACCCTTAGTTTTAGAGTTAGGTATACAATTACAAAAACCCTACAGGACAACCCTATGAAAACCTAGATACCAAGTTTTAGCCCGAACGGTAAAATATTTTAGGCTCTAGTTGGAGGTACAGACAGACAGACGGAAATTCAAAAACCACTATGTCGGATTCGGGGGGATCATGAAACGTCGTGATTCATCAAAATCTCTAGTTCTATTTTTTTGACTATCACAATACTTTCTCCACCTGTACGAGAAACTAAAAATGGTTCTTACTATATTAATACTTATTTGTAAATAATTTTGAAAAGGATCGGAACCAATAAATGAAATTTAAATTTGTCATTATCTAGTTTATTTAACTTTTACTTGAAAAATATACATTTATTATACTTTATCACCAACCAAAATTAAAACATTTACTGTTAATATTTTTACTATAGTTTGACATTAAATGAGCTATTTTCATTTCACTTGTTCGTAATTACGTCTAAATACAGGAGTAAAGCATGAGACCTTTTGCTGAACTGCTCAGGTATATTTACCATATATCTATACAAATGGAAAGTGGAGCAATGTGGAAAGTTTTTTCTGTGTTGAGAGATTAACTTATATCTCTTGAATTAAATTATACTTAAGACACAAAACTCTTAAATAATTTGGTTATAAATACCTTAAGGTATATTAAAATTTGGAAAGCAATTGGTTTAATTAATTGAAATATTAAAAGGATTTAAAAGATACCTAGTATACACATTGTATTATATAATACTAATCTATGTGTATATTAGCATAAGGGATATATATGTATATATTTTAAAAAACTACATAAATATAAATGTACATACATACATATACATGTAAATATATGTTAAATATACAGATACTTATATTATATTTATATATATTTAAATATATAGATTATTCTCAACAATATCCAATTTTAAAAAATACGAATTTTCTTTATGTATGTCACAATAACAAGAGGAAAGAAATAACACACAAAAATTTTTTTTCTTGAGCGCCAATTAATATGGCCAAATATGTAAAAAAACATGCCAATGAAGAATTTATTTTGAATTTGATTTTATCCTAATCTAATGAACACAATTTTCACCAAAAAAATACTAATTTAGTAAAGCAATAATAAATGACAATTTAGTTCCTTTTGTAGCATCGGATGGTCAATAAAATACACAACTGCTATATCGATGGTTGAACCTTACCCCATTTGTCCGTGATTGGAGGCGACGTGGAAGAGCGACCTAACTTCTGCTATGCACACCTTCCTTCACCCGAGAGAAAAAGTATACTGACGGAGCGAATTGAACGGCGATTTAGCGAACACCACATGTGGGCTGGACATGCGCAGTTATAGTTATTCTCTTCTAGATTGCGCCAGAAAAGAACCACCGGTCTCCCGAGGCACGAAGAAATGCGCATAACATTGTTCCTTGATATTCTAGAATCTTTCCCCTCTTGCTTACCCTTCATGCCCCTCCTCTTTTGTTGTATCTGTATATATATTTGTGTCTGTCCCAATGTTCGACACAATTGGGACAGAGCTGGTTTAGGACTAGTACAAGCTTCGGCTTTCTGCTTTTGAAAATGTAAGAACCCAAATTCAATCTCGGCTAATTTAACATCTTTTTTTATATATTTTCTTTATTATTTCAAAATTCCTTTTTGGCTTAATATTTTCAGTTATCTTAAAAAAATAAAATTTAAATAGAAGTCTGGCAATTAACTTGTAATGGCGTCTTGTCACCGGTTGAGGTGTAATGATTTATTTGTATTAATTACGGTGGAACTCTAAATTAATTATTGCTTCATATTGTGGTATTGGACTTATAAGCCTATGTTGTCTTTTTACAACGCGCCAGGGCGAATTGGGCGTAGTCACGATTTATAACTAATACAAATTGTTATGTTAGGGGAACTATTGACGTTTACTGTCATGTTTATATTAAATAGTCTTGTTGATATAATACTTAGTTTTCTTGGGGTTATTTCGCAACCTATTAATGTTTTCATCTTGAGAAATATTTACCTTTTAGACTTGAGAGTCAATGTTGTCGCAATACAACACGCCAGCGCTGATTGAACCAAATCAGGATTGATAGGGTAAATAATTATTAGACCGATTGTATTGTCCATATTTACTATTATTCTATTATATATATATATAACCGTACATTCTTTGTTTACTTGTAAAGAAAATATTACTCTAATTGTAACTTTATTGTTGGCAGAATATCATTTCTGCCCAGACCCGTTATAGCGGGCTAATTTTCAATGTTAAAGTCCAAAGCACTTGTACATAATGTACATATAATTGTTATAACAACAATAATTAGTACTTATTTGAATTGTTAAACTTCGGATTGTCCTATCCAAAATAAATATTGGTTCAACATGACTAATTCTTTTATTTTTAACTACTATATACCATCACATGTCCTAGGTTTTTTTGGTTGTTTAATGTAATGTATCTAATATTTTTCAGTGGTTAGGAAGGGTGACGCATTTTAAGGCTCTCTAGTGATAGACGACTCCCATATATTTTGATACTCTCAATAACAGGTGGGAGTGGCGGGATTAGACGCGTAATGTTTCTCTACGGAACATTTCTAGTCTTGAACTCATGTGCATTCACTCTTGTTATTGTTATTTAACCTTTTGTATTTTCCTTGTATTATTTTGTGGCCTCCTCGCCTGAGGACGCTACAAAGAAAGCTGCGCCACTCTGCTTTTTTTTCAGAGTGAAGGCACCTTGTGAGTTTTATTTGTTAATTGTCTTTGAAATTGTTTCATGAATCACTCCCGCCATGGACACCACCACCTCTGGAGGCGTAATCAGCACAAGAACTGATGTATACCGGCTCAGTAGCTCCGATCTTCGCCAGGAGCTCAAGAGAAGAGATATTCAATCCCCCCCCGACGCTCCTATGGCCGTGTTGCGGTCATTGCTGTCCGAGAACATTATTAGTAAGTCCAGCGATCCTTTTAATTTAGAACCTCGTGATGACGTTAGCCATCCTTCCCTTGAAGATAAGGAACAGGAAAAAATAGAAGCTGTAAGGATAGAGGGAGGTAGTGGGCTCCCGATCCCCCCTAGTGTTCCCGCCGCTAGTTTAGTGTTATCTAATTCACTTGCCAAAACTCAAAGTATTGTAGCTAGCGAGCGTGTAAAACTATGGCCGATTTGCGATGGGTTATCGTCCTCTGATTTATTTAACTTTCTGTTAGAGGTGGACAGGATTTGGAAATTGAGACTTGTAGGAGATTTGGAGTTACTCACGCTATGCGTTGGCAAGACGTCAGGGTTTTTGGCGCATCTAATCACTGAATGCATCCAACTAGGTCTCCCCTGGGTTAGAGTGAAAAGTCGAATATTAGAGTCTCTAATATCTAAGAGAGAGAAGGATACTCTATGTAATCGAATGGTTCGGCGCTTCCAACTTCCACACGAACCCTTTAGATTATTTATTTTGGCCATTTCAGAGGCTATTGGGGTGTTAGATCTCAAAATGCCGGAGGAAGAGGTAGTTGAAATCATTCTGGAAAATGTGTCCCCCCTGACGAGAAGGCATTTTGTGTTTTTGAATAAGCCTTCTACCCTTTCTGAGCTTTACTCATTAGCTTCTTGTATTGAGGGTTCTCTGGTAGCCGAGAGGGAGTATTTGCACGAGTTCCCTACACAGGTGTCCCGTAACTTTAAACAGGAAAGGTCCCCCCCATTTTCAACTATAACCCGGCCTACTGAGGGAGCCAGTTCTAGTTCTGCTGTGAGGGAAGTAGGCGCGATAAGGGCAAGGAGACCTTTTGATATCACTCGCGTCCGATGTTACCGTTGCCGCCAATTAGGGCATCTTCAGAGGGATTGTAATGGGGGAAACGCGTAACGCGTGGTGTTAGCAAGGGGACCACCGCGCGTACGATTCCAAAACATTCTAGCCCCCTTCCCCCCATCATTAAGTTTTCTATCAGATCGGTGTCGGGCTCTGCCTTACTTGATACCGGCTCATGTGGTTCATTTATTAGTAATAATTTTGTGGATATCTTAAAGAAAAATGGGAAGATATCGGTGGAAAAAACTGGTATTAGGACCTTTGTTTTGGGTAATGGTAATCTCTTAAGAGTTAGCGAGAGAGTAGTCTTGTCCATAAAAATTATGGGGTTTTCGTGGAAGAGAAGCTTGTTTTGTGTTCCATTGCTTCCCTTTGACATTATTTTGGGGAACGACTTCCTGTGGGGAACTGGGGCCGTTATTAGTCTGGCGAGAAGGGATTTAAGTTTTGAGTTCTCACCCAGAGTTAGAATCCCCTTTTGTAAAGATTGTATTGTTCCTAGCTTATGTTCGTTCGGAATTGGGGAAGAAGCCATTAGGGAGCTGATTTCTAAATTTTCTGACGTCATTACTAGCAGGTGGGGTAGGTGTGAGGTCCTACCGTACGAAATTGTAATGACTGACAATATCCCCATAAGATCTGGTCCTTACTCGTGCGCTCCTCCCAAGATGAAAATCTTCCGGAAATTGATTGATGACTTGGAATCAAAAGGGGTAATACGCCCCTCTAACTCACCATTTGCTAGTCCCGCGTTCATCATACCCAAAAAAGGGGAGGGATATAGGTTAATTGTAGATTACAGGAAGGTCAATAAGAAAATCCTGTTCGACCCATACCCGATGCCGAGCATTGAGTCGGCATTCCAGCATCTCGGTAGAGCTAGAATATTTAGTCTGATTGACCTCAATGCGAGTTTTTTACAATGTGCCTTGACAGAATCGTCAAAAAAGTTTACCGCCTTTGTCACTCCCTGGAGACAATACGAATTTAATTGTGTTCCCCTTGGGTGTAGCATTGGGGGACAAGCCTTAAGTCGCGTATTAGATCTTGTTTTTTCTGACATTAAATTTGAGTATGTATTTAACTACTTGGATGACATATGTGTGTACAGCAATACTTTAGAGGAACATTTGGTGCATTTGGAGGAAGTTTTGACTAGGCTGCGGCGAGTAGGACTAACCGTGAATCCCGACAAGGTTACTTGGGCTAAACCCTCCATCAAATACCTGGGGTACGTCATTTCAGAGGGGAATCTTCTTATTGATCCCGAAAGGATCAGTCCCATTATTAATTTTGCTCCCCCTCTAATCTTAAGGGAGTTATGCGTTTTGTGGGCATGTGCGCCTATTACGCCAGGTTTGTCCCGTCCTTCTCGGAGATTACTGCCCCCCTTAATGCCTTAAAAAGAAAAGGAGTGGCCTTTAGTTGGGGTGAAGAGCAGGCACGAGCTTTTAACCTGTTAAAGGAGAAGCTAATCTCTCGGAGGTTTTGAGAATGCCGGATTTTTCTCTCCCCTTCCTCCTCCACGTAGACGCGTCTTCTGTGGCGCTTGGGGCTGTATTGTCTCAGAGGTCATCGGAGGGAGTCCGACCGGTAGCTTTTGCTAGTCGAACTCTCACCGATGCTGAGAGGCGATATAGCACCTATGAAAAGGAATGCCTTGCCTGCGTCACGGGCATTGAGCGTTTCGCTGACTACCTCGAACAGAGGGAGTTTGAGCTGTACACGGATAACCAGGCCCTTGCGTGGATGCTGAACCACCCCAAGCAACTAGGGAAAGTGGGGAGATGGGTGTGGAGGTTATCTAGGTTCAAGTTCTCCACTAATCATGTATCCGGTAAACATAACGTAGTAGCTGATGCCTTATCCCGCATGGCCGAGGAAAAGTGTCCCATTGGTTCTCTCGAGGTGGCTCCCGCCTCCTGCGTCATTAGATCCATTCCTGAATCCTTTGTGGCAATCGGGGATCACCAAAATAGTGATCCGTGGTGTATTGATATCATGAGTAAATTATCTAGAGGAGAAAAGGTAGGGTCATATTCTGTATTTAATGGGCTATTAGTTGTGACTAATTCGAAAGGGAAGAATAGGAAAGTGGTTGTACCGGGTGCGGTCAGACCAATGCTACTTAGATATTTTCATGATTCTGCCTTTGGTGGTCATCTTGGAGTTTTAAAAACCGTACGGAAAATTTCTAATGAGTTCTTTTGGCCAGGTTTATACAACGATGTAAAAGCGTGGGTTGGCAAGTGTGAGAGCTGTCAGAAAGCTAAACCAACCCAAAATTCCAGAGTTGGGTTTCATTCGGCCGGTGTTGCCCAACGTCCCTGGGATAAAGTCTTCATCGATTATATTGGGCCAATCACCCGTTCTACTCTTGGCAATTCATGTATTCTTATATTAGTTGACGCCTTTTCCAAGTTTGTAGTGCTCATTCCCTTGCGCAATATGAAGGCGACCACTACCGTTAACGCCCTCTGCAGACGAGTTTGGAATCTTTTTGGGGCACCTCGTGTCGTGGTTAGTGACAATGGGCCTTGTTTCCGTTCTCTTGGTTTTAAGAATATGTGCTTTAACTGGGGGATTAAGCACGTGACTACCAGCCCCTACCACCCGGGACCCAATCAGGTGGAAAGATTTAACCGCAATTTGGTAATAGCGCTTACTATTTATCACTGTGAGGCACAGCATAAGTGGGATCAGGATTTAGACTTCTTAAATTTAGCATTTAATTCTGCCTTCCATGAGTCCATAGGCTGTTCGCCAGCCTCTATCCTTCTTGGTCGGGAATTAAACCACCCCCTCTTAGCGATTTGGAACGTTGATTCGCTGTTAGAGAATTCCGATGATTCCTCCCATAAGGAGAGATGTCGGCGTGCCCTGGATCATCTAAAAAGGGCTCAAAAAAGGGTGGCTAACGCCTATAATAAGGGTAGACTCCCCGTCCCTTATATTGTAGGGGATTGTGTGTTATGTAAGGAATTCCCCTTGAGCTCCTCGGCAGATAGAAGATCGGCGAAGCTGTGCCAGAGATGGAGTGGCCCATGGACCATTGATAAGTTTTTAACCCCCGTGACCGTCTATCTTAAGAGTGTGAAAGATGCGTCTATTTGTAGACGAGCTCATGTCAGTCATTTAAAGAAAGCCTGAGCCCAATTGTCCCTAGTGACATGGTGTGGTATAAATATTTAAAAAAAAAAAAAATATTTTGTAAATGTTTTGAATGTTAGTCTTTTGTGTCGACGATATCTTGATTTAGATTTGCAATACCTAATTCCCTGGGCCCAGGGCAAAGAACTTGAAAAGGTATTAAGAGGAATATTGGTGAAATGTGCCGGACACGTGTATGCTTGATCAAGAAGTATCTATGTGAAAGTGACGAGTGCGCGCCTAATGGACCAGTGCGCCATGTGACCATAGACTGGCTGCGGCATATGATGGCTAGTTTGTTAAAAACTTTATATATATATATATTTTTTTTTTTGACGTTGGATATAGGTCCTATTAGTTAGGAGTGTAAATTTTTTTGGTCAGTTTACTGCTTATGTTTTTTGTTTGTTGTACAGCCCAGAGGAGTCCTGTCATCTCCTTCTTCTCCCTCCCCTTCCCTTGTCTTGGTGCGCATGCCTCGTGGGTAGATCCTGAAGAGGCGAGCGTGGTGTGGGAAAGACTATGGTGACGGCTCTCGAGTCAACGGTCGGCAGGAACAGTTTGGAGCTCCCACTGCTATTGTGTGCAGTAGAACGTCCCGGCGTAAAGAGCGGTGCCGAATCCCAGCGGCAGCCCAGGGCGGATCAACCCATCCGATCTACAAGGACTCGAAAAACAAAAAAAATGATCTGATGCCAAGGATGAGAAAGATCATATACGATGGGGAAATCCTGGAGAACAACTTCCCGAGTACACCGTTGCTGCCCCATGGGATGTTCCAAAGGTCGAGTAGAAGAATGTGACAACCTTCTCCCTCCTCCCTGTCAACCCTGAAAGGGGGGGAGATTTGTAGCATCGGATGGTCAATAAAATACACAACTGCTATATCGATGGTTGAACCTTACCCCATTTGTCCGTGATTGGAGGCGACGTGGAAGAGCGACCTAACTTCTGCTATGCACACCTTCCTTCACCCGAGAGAAAAAGTATACTGACGGAGCGAATTGAACGGCGATTTAGCGAACACCACATGTGGGCTGGACATGCGCAGTTATAGTTATTCTCTTCTAGATTGCGCCAGAAAAGAACCACCGGTCTCCCGAGGCACGAAGAAATGCGCATAACATTGTTCCTTGATATTCTAGAATCTTTCCCCTCTTGCTTACCCTTCATGCCCCTCCTCTTTTGTTGTATCTGTATATATATTTGTGTCTGTCCCAATGTTCGACACAATTGGGACAGAGCTGGTTTAGGACTAGTACAAGCTTCGGCTTTCTGCTTTTGAAAATGTAAGAACCCAAATTCAATCTCGGCTAATTTAACATCTTTTTTTATATATTTTCTTTATTATTTCAAAATTCCTTTTTGGCTTAATATTTTCAGTTATCTTAAAAAAATAAAATTTAAATAGAAGTCTGGCAATTAACTTGTAATGGCGTCTTGTCACCGGTTGAGGTGTAATGATTTATTTGTATTAATTACGGTGGAACTCTAAATTAATTATTGCTTCATATTGTGGTATTGGACTTATAAGCCTATGTTGTCTTTTTACAACGCGCCAGGGCGAATTGGGCGTAGTCACGATTTATAACTAATACAAATTGTTATGTTAGGGGAACTATTGACGTTTACTGTCATGTTTATATTAAATAGTCTTGTTGATATAATACTTAGTTTTCTTGGGGTTATTTCGCAACCTATTAATGTTTTCATCTTGAGAAATATTTACCTTTTAGACTTGAGAGTCAATGTTGTCGCAATACAACACGCCAGCGCTGATTGAACCAAATCAGGATTGATAGGGTAAATAATTATTAGACCGATTGTATTGTCCATATTTACTATTATTCTATTATATATATATATAACCGTACATTCTTTGTTTACTTGTAAAGAAAATATTACTCTAATTGTAACTTTATTGTTGGCAGAATATCATTTCTGCCCAGACCCGTTATAGCGGGCTAATTTTCAATGTTAAAGTCCAAAGCACTTGTACATAATGTACATATAATTGTTATAACAACAATAATTAGTACTTATTTGAATTGTTAAACTTCGGATTGTCCTATCCAAAATAAATATTGGTTCAACATGACTAATTCTTTTATTTTTAACTACTATATACCATCACATGTCCTAGGTTTTTTTGGTTGTTTAATGTAATGTATCTAATATTTTTCAGTGGTTAGGAAGGGTGACGCATTTTAAGGCTCTCTAGTGATAGACGACTCCCATATATTTTGATACTCTCAATAACAGGTGGGAGTGGCGGGATTAGACGCGTAATGTTTCTCTACGGAACATTTCTAGTCTTGAACTCATGTGCACTCACTCTTGTTATTGTTATTTAACCTTTTGTATTTTCCTTGTATTATTTTGTGGCCTCCTCGCCTGAGGACGCTACACTTTGACCAATAATATAATAGACAGAACTATAATAATTTTTTATATTGTTTTATTTATTAAGCCTAACTTTAACTGAAATTGTATGTTTTTCTTTTACATTATTTTAAATTGTTTTTTATTAATATCCATAATAACAGAACAAAGGGTCAACGCGGTTAAAAATGTATAAAACGTATAATATTTTCAGCAAATCACCGTGTAAATATAGTACACCTTAGGGCATAGTTATTCATAA
This sequence comes from Timema podura, assembly GCA_033556935.1. NCBI lineage: Eukaryota > Metazoa > Arthropoda > Insecta > Phasmatodea > Timematidae > Timema > Timema podura. The sequence goes on along the minus strand of JAVRXN010000010.1, from coordinate 50,839,714 downwards.
TTTGTTTATTATGAATTGACCTGACTAGTTAAAGAGAGCTCTCATTAGACAGGCACAACATCAAGACCCCGGCAGTTAATTCAACACTGTAAAAGGATAAACCCCCAATTCCCCAATTATAAATTGTTTGGACAAGCTGGAATCGAACCCGGGACCCTTAAATCAGTAGACAGACACGCTACTAACTGAACTAAGGTGTTGAAATCTCATTAAATTACATATATAATTTACATTCAATTTAATTAGAAAAATATTCTCAGGTTTGGTTATACGTTCTATGGTGTCATTAATGAACATACGTACTGGATTAATTATTATGACTGAGAATTCATGATTCTTATCTCGGTTAGGTGAACTAAATGGTTATACATTATGTGATCCATTATCATGATTCTCCCATAACTTATAGAAACTAATTCTGGTTAAGTCATTTAAAATTATTCCTATATTACAAACCTCCTTGATTAAAGACTCTGGTGTTAAACGTATGAAAATATAAATGATAAACTGGATGTATTGCTTTTTAACAACTCAACTACTTGATTAAGAGTTATTTGAATAAAGTTTTTGAGCAACCCATCATTTGAACCATAAAGTAATATAATTCTCATTTACATTAGACCTAATACTACTTAAAACTTAAACGAACAGTAGTTAAAGGCCGGTTCACACTGAAAGCTAAGCTAAGTTAAGATTTGCTTTGCTAACTGTTTGGAAAAATAGAGGACCCTATATTTAAATGTGTTGTTTTGCACAGAAAGCTGAGCTAAGCTAGGATATATCTTGCTACGCTGCGCTATGTTTTCTCCGATTGCTTGCCGGTAAAATTCTCCATCTCCCATCTTGAGTCATCTTAAGTTGCGCATGCGCATAATGCAGCATGGGCTACGTGTTGAACAGATTCACAACTGGATTGTGAAAATAGCCAAATAATTGTTGAAATTTTGCTTTCAGGTTGTTTGTATTTAAATAATATTCTATTCAGGTTTTATAGTTAATAAGTGCTTTTTATATTAAAATGGAACCATTAATTGATCAAGTTAAACCTTCACATCCTAAATTGTATTTCTCTTCCAAAATTGCTACTAATAACAGTAGCTCCTCTTCCTCAGTATTATCATCTGAGCTTAGACAAGATATTTTGGAGAATGCCATAACTTAACCTCAATGGAGCAGACCAGAAAGAAACCACAGTGAATTCAGAAGGGAAAAGAGAAACTATATCTTAGCTTAGCAATGAGTGTGAAACCAAACTGACAAAACTTTAGTACAGCATAGCACAGCATAGCTTAGCGTTTTGTGTGAACCAGCCTTAATAACCCACATCACCCACACTGGAGGGCATGGGTCTAGGTATTAATATCATTCAGTCTTATTTGTCGGTGATAGGGAGGGCTTGAGTATAATCTTGAGTGGGTGTTTATGAGTGGTTTTTACTTAATATTTTGTTTTTTACTTAATATTCTTTTCACTTTCACTGCTCCATGTGGACACATCCACTCTCTACTATATCTTGCTCATCCTTAACTATTTGGTGTGATTATTATCTCTCTCAGCTTTAAAAATATTGAATAAGCAGTCGCGGACAGCCGATAGAGGTAGTCCTTCAACTTGGTGGTTGGGCGTGTGCGTGATGAGCTACTGTCTTAAAAAGATGTCCAATCAAGAAACACACAAAAATTTGCCATGGTTGTCCATGGGGTTAAATATATTCCTGAGATCAGCTTTAAAACAGACAAAATTTGCATAACCTTTAGTACACATATAGTCTATATAAGGTGAGAGTGTATTTTAGTGAAATCTAGTTAAAGTTACCATGTGTCTATTAAACAAACCTTATGATCTGCAATACATTATGTCGAGTTGTTAATTTTGGTAGTCAACACTTTCACAACAAATGGTTGGTTTTTAATTACTTTTCCTTTTGACCGTTTAGAAAAATTAATTTAGCACCACCTTTTACTACCCATTTGGTTTGTACTATTTTAACATTATTGAAACATGAACTTAATAAAATAAACGTGTGGATGTTTCTTTTTACTTTCTCTCTATCTTACAGGTAGAGAAAGTATTGTGATCGTCAAAAAATTCGAACTCGAGATTTTGATGAATTTTGACGTTTCATGACTTCCTGAATCCGAAAAAGTGGTTTTTGAATTTCCGTCTGTCTGTCTGTCTGTCTGTCTGTCTGTACCTCCAACTAGAGCCTAAACTATTTTACCTATTGAGCTGAAACTTGATATCTAGGGTTTTCATAGGGTTTCCCCGAGGGATTTTTGGAATTGGATATCTACCCCTAAAATTAAGGGTAGTTTACTGAAGGGCAAAAAGAGAAAAAGTCGATTTTCTCAAAATCGGCTCTAACGATTTTTATTAAATTTCATTTATAAACATTAATAAATATTCCAAACAAAATGGCTACTCTCAATATTTCGGCAAAATCGTTTTAAGGGCTCCGGTCTGATGCATAAATTAACATTTTTTATAATAGCTCCGAAACTATTTGAGATATGAAATTACTTAGCATTACAAATATGTATATATATTTATAATACAAATATTTTATTCGAAACATATTTTTATAAAATCAATAACTTTCAATATATACGCAATTATATATATATTTTTAACTTTTTGGGCATTAAAGCTTAAGTATTGCGACCGTAAAAAAAAAACTTACCTGAAATCTTGATGGATATCGACGTATCATGACCCCCCGAACCCTAAAAAATAGTCTTTGCAATGCCGTCTGTCTGTGTGTCTATAAAAACTTAAAATTAAGGGTAGTTTACTGAAGGACGAAAAGAGAAAAATTTGGTTTTCTCAAAATCTGCTTAAACGATTTTGATTAAAATTCGTATCTAGGCGTTGATTAAGATTATAAATAAACTGGCTATTTTCATTTTCCTATGAAAATGATTTTTAGGGTACATTACAGAAGCGTTAATTTCCGTATCTCCACAACTATTGGAGAAACTAAACAACTTATCATTGCAAAATTGTAGGACTATTAGAAATAAAAAACTTTTATTTGACATATATTTTTATAAAAACAGCAGTTTCTGAGATATTTGCAAATATATTAATACAATTTTGTGAGCTTTAGTTGTAAACATATACTACTTAAGTCTTAACGCAATAATACTCCAATGCCATAGAGTAATTAAATATAAGTAAGTATCTAAAAAAAGTATGTTATTTTTCCTTAAATCTCTTAGGAGAAATGTTTGCATAGCAATGATCTATCTCCATTTTAGACTCAATAGTCAATATTTACATTTTTTATTGGTCAAAATGTATAAATGAATAATTAAATATCAATGCGATGATTTGAAGATCTGCAACATCTTTTAAAATGTTAAAATTTTAACCAGAAATCGAAATTTTAATACGAAGTGTTGACCCTTGTGGAAGACATTAAACTGTTTGAAATGTTCTTAGGTGGACAAAGATGCGCCTCTTTTCTCATTGATTCTATATCATTGTATATTATTTTATGCGTGTTCTTATGTGGAGTGGTATTGATACAATGTACATTATTCCGTTCAGAAATCTTACGAGTTTATAGAAAGAGAGAGAAAGTCTGTGCGGTGTGCCGTACCATTTATTTGTGTTGTGTCTGTGGCTACCTCGAAAATGATTTTCAAACGTAGGCTTCTGAAAGGCTGAGTACTCTTCTTAAATTAAGATGGTGAACTATCCGAAACAAGGGACGTCTTACACATCGTCTTCAGCTGTGTTAATGTGCTGTTTACTGGAAAAAACAAACAAAAATTAGGCCATTACTTTGTATGGCACTTTCCCTAAGCTATAAAATTTATTTATTTATTTATTTTGATGGCCATTTATAACAAGATATAAGGATGAATATAATAATGTTTAGTAAAAATATTTCATGCATTATAATATCTGTTGCTACAACCACGAAACAAATAACATAATAGTTTTATTAATATGTTTTGTAATTTATTTTTTCAATAAGTTATGAAAACAACAATTAGGCAGTAGACCTTAAGAAGGGATTATTATAATCTTTTAATCACACTTTTTATTGATAATAGTATAATCTTAATAATGGCGTATCTGGGCTACATCAATCTGTAGCTCAGTTTGTAGAAAGATTAATCAGTACCGTTGCTCAAGGGACACCCGGATGTACTAATCGTATATCCTTTCTTTGGAGGCAATTTTCATATCCCAATGAGATGAGGAGATGATATTGAATATGAGTGTGTGGCGCCAATGAGTATCTTAACCTAACTTGAGCATATATTTTATAGTCTATATTTTATTATTTTTAGCACCTTGTCTTACTACTCATTCGGGCAATACGCTTATGTACTTATTACGCTAATTGATTATGGATGAGGTAGGTTGAATTAAGATGAAGTATACCAGAATTTTCGTGGATAGAAATTAGAAAACCATTTAGGGAAAACCACCCTTAGTACACCCAACCGGGATCGAATCCTGATCTCCCAGTCATCGGGAGTCAGACTATGCGGCCACCGAAGGGAATCCAAGCCTAATTAAACAAACCCTGTTGACCTTGGTAATTATTCCACTTTTGAGGAAAATCCCCCGGTATCAGTCTGAAATCCAACCCAGGATTTCTAGGTCAGCAGCAAGGAGCTCTGACCACTATACTATAGTAGGCCTATAGTATAGCTAAGCAAATACAATTTATTTCCTAATAGATTGACATTAGTGATTTTCAGCCACCGTTTGCAATAAAGAACCTTCTGATAGCTATCACCACCTCTCTTAATGTAGTAAGGGTATCAATATCCCGAACGGATATTGAGAGGCAGTGAAAAAAATAATTAGTGGGCATGCGGACTAAAGGTTGAATTCCATCCGGGTGGGCTGAGGGTGGCTATTTCTAGTTGTTTTACATCTTTACCTTCACGAAAATTGAGGTAAACCCCCTCTAAATTATAACTTAATTATCTATAAACTAGTAGCTGCAAAACGCGAACTAAGGTGAAACTAAAATATTAGTAACATAGACGGTTAGAAAGATGCGATAGAAAAAAAAAGTCAAGGATGCATTTCTGATGATTCCAAGTGGCAGACGTTTCCGCGTGGTCATCATGAGCTCTACTTTCAAGACTTTTGAATGGCCCTGTCAATAAATTAGCTATAGGTGGATCAGTGTAAGGTGTAGTGATGCGTCAAGCAAATGGTTTTGGTCCATTTCTTGTTTCCATTTTAATTTAGTTGAGAAATCTAGGATAACATAAGAAACGCACATGAGGGGGAAATCTCATATCAAAATTGCAAGATGATATGTATCAAAAGTGCACTTAGACTCTGTACCAACAATTGCACAGTGAAAATTCAACAACTGCAGTACGTGACAACATATTAACCATCTTGCGCCCACAATAATGTTGGGAATGAGCTATCCCGTTGAATGTAATTTTCAAAAATATAATCGGCAAAAGGTAATAAGCTTAGGTTAGGCTAGGCTAGGTTAGTCCAATGTCAACCATTGATGTTACCATTTGGGATTCAGAGAATACAAACAATGGTACACTTTTGATGCACCTACCTTGTGCGCTTCTAATTTACTCTAAAGCAGGTAGACAAATTCAGTCTGTGCGCTTACAGTACGTAGCCGGAAAATTGACTTAGATTAACACATCTTGAAATGATCATTTCTTAACTTCTTATGCTGACAAAATCGTTAAGGTTTTATGATTTGAAGCGTATCCCAGTACGTTTGGTTTGGGTTCAGATGAGGTACTGGTATATTTGCCTTAGGTCCTAGATGGGGGGAGGGCGGGAGGCGAGAGATAGTTGAAATGTGAAATACAAGTGGCTCAGTGTTCATTATACGTATATGTTGTGTATATGTTTACTAAAAATTTAAATTATATAGATAGAGAGAAAATAATATAGGGAGAAAAAAATTTGGAACACTAAACTATCTTTAATTTATAATTTAAGGTAACACTGAATTACATCTAGTCAAATAATACATACAAAATCATTAGTATCATCTTCAATTTCAAGGAACCAATATTAATGCCAAAAAAATCTCTAGTTGAACACAAACATTAAGAAATTTAAATTTTAACTTAGCTTTTACACTTTAATTCCTTGATTTCAAATACATTTAAGAAGTTTGTTTCTAATCACTTCAAGCTAATACTTAAGTCACACTCGCCATAAAGTAGAATGCTGATGATGGGGAGATCGGTGCTCGAATCCCGTTCGGGTGTAATAAGGATGGTTTTTCCAAAATTATTTTTCACTCTTCCCTCACGCAAATGTGGGTACACTTCCTCTAAATTCAATATTACACATCCCTAGCCTATAAGCGTAAGTAATACATAGGCGTATAACCCAAACGAGTGGTAAGATGTGATACTAAAAATAAAAGTAGTTAAGTACTCAAGTCATAATATTACTTTGCATTAAAAGCAAAACAAATCAATTAACTATTACAAGATAATATAAAAAGAACATATTTGAAAGACGTAGGCCTACGTAAAAAAAAGTAAAAACGTAGATAATTGTATACCTTTTCATGAGAGTTAATATGCATATTATATTAGATTTGAATTTTAATTGTCTTTGCACTTGTGCAGAGCCTTTGTCAAATAAAACTTAAAAAAAAAACACTTAAGTATGATGTTTTATGCGCTTGTACTGTTCAATTCAAAACATAATTTTTTCTGATTAGAAAAAAGAAGTACTTTGGGAAAGTACTTAAACCACTACCTATGGGTGTACTACAGCCGGTCCTGTAAGACAATAGGACATCACCCCAAAAACCGAAAAACCGTACTGTCCTGCAAAAACTAATAAGTATGATCACCCTGATTATATATGCTGTCCAAGGCCCGTATCACTATTCGTTTTGTTAATAGTATGGAAAAATATTATTATGATAATAATATTAATAACTGTTATTAATATTATTATCATCATCACCACGTCTTACTTGCCGTTCGGATTTTACTCTTATGTACTAATTACGCTTATGGTTTTAGGGATTATAAAGGCTATATTTAGATAAAGTGTACCCACATTTTCGTGGAGGGAAAGGGGAAAACAATTTTAGTCTTAACCAACCTCAGTAACTAAATATTTATTTCTAACCTTATTTTTAGAATATAAGTCTTAAGTTTTAGAATCAGAATAAAAATCACGCTTATACTCGAAGGTATATTTATTAAATATTTAAATATCAAGTTTAAACAAAATCTTTTATAAAATCCAGTTTTAGTCCTAGATAAAGACATATATACATATAGAGGAACCAACAGAACGGTAGAATCGTATCAAAATCTCGGGGTAGAAAATGTTCACGGTTTCAACAAGTTCTTTAAATAATAAAGTAAAAATTGGAGAAAGGTTTAAAAACTTCCACTCATCAAACGTATCAAGCTAAAATTTTGTCCCTGCGGAAACAAACAAACAAAAAATCCAATGTGTGATCCCGCAAGAGAGCTACACTGATCGAGCGGCCACCACCGTTAGTTATAATAGTGCCAGCATTTGTGGATGGAGGGTGTCATGTGATCAGCAACACGAACCATCAAGCCATAGATCTCAATTTTTATCTAAGCCATTGCAGCTACTTCTATATTCAAGTAACTCATCCATTTCCCCGGATGTCAAATCATTACGTCAAATGGGAAATCTATAATCTACCCAACAATACATTTTATATCCATGCCAGTAATTGAATAAAATACTCCTATCTCAATAGGTTGACGTACTAGTGACTAAACTAAAATATGGTTTTGGACATTTATATTTGTGGAAGTAATCTAATGTTTGTTCAATAATTTGTAGGTGAATGGCAAAGCGATTGGATGGAAGGGGACGCGAGAACAGGCCTTTGTATTTGCAGTGTTTACGTCAAATTTTATTTTGGCTAAAATAAATAAAATATTGCTCCAGTACAAACATAGATTTTAATTTTCTTCATATGTTGATATCAACATTTCCTGATTATCCATTATGAGCAAAGCGGCATTAGATGAACAACTTTTTAAATTAAGATAAAAAATTGTTGTCATTAAATTCAGGCACAACCTTGACCAATATCCAAGAACTGTTGATATCACCATGTGAAGAAAATCAAATTCTATGTTTGTACTGGAGTAATATTTTTTATTTTGGCCAAAAAATATTTTCTCGCATCCCCTTCCATTCCACCTTAGGGTCCGTTTACACTATGAGAAAATATTGTATTTTGTAACTTGTTACATTTGAATATTATATTGCTATTGTTAAAAAAACAAAATTGACTAAAAACTGTGTAACAAATTTTAACATGTTTTATATGCTCTGCATCATGGCGTCTGAGGAGTAAGTTCTTCTTGCGGCCGTGGTTTGTGTAGTAGTATACCAAAAAAAGGGGGCAAAAAGGTGGTTTTGGGTTTTACCCTCTCTACTCACTAAATACTATGTTAATGACCTTTTGGCTGGTATTAAAAGTGATGACCATGACCTGTTGGCTGAGGAATTCAGAGCTAATGGTAATTTTAGGAGATTTGTTCTGATAGCATGCTAAGACTTTGAGTACCTAATTCATTTGATTGGTAATAGAGTATAGAGAAAAAAACACTTCTCTTAGGAATGCTATTCCAGGAAAAAGCAGGACTGGCTGTAACATTAAAACTTTTAGCTACTTCCTGAGAGTTTATTTCCAGATAAGGGTTGGGAGGAACGGTGTAGCCAACCTGTTACATATTGTAAACAGTCCTGTACCAGGTGCAACATATAAGGGAAAAAAACCCACATTTTTCTTTGATTTTTACCGACACTGAACAGGAACCATAGTACTATAGATTGTTATAAAAACATGAACTTTTTATAAAACATCAATGTTTTATAAATTTTTTTCATTTTATGTCCTAACAAGTTATAAATCATTGTTTTAAAAGCTAAAGTTTTTTTAAATGGCAACATAGTATAAACAGACTTAGAATATATAAAATTATATTTTAGTTACGAATGTAGCCGCATCATATATCATATTAGTAGATTGAAAAATGGGCCTTGACACGGGAATCATACCTGGGAGCTCCGGCTCGTTAGAAACAATGATATATCGAGGAATCATCCAATGATCAGCGTCACTCATGAAGGTAAAGTATATGATGGACTTGTGAAAATAATCGGCTAGGGTATCATATTCGGCTCAATAGTGATATTGAGACTTTATTTGGCTAATTACGTAAACAAAAATAGTTTTCACTTTATAAATTTAGATTTTCATGTTCAATTAAATGTACAGTACAATCGTCCAGTCTCACAATACTTGGAAATCATTGGCCAGTATTGATAAATGTAAGCAATGACCATAGTGTGGGACGGTCTCTTGTGGGTATTAATCAATACTCGTAGATAGTTGCAAAAATAACGAGGCATTTGCCGTCCATTGTCTTTTTTTTTGTCACAAGTCAAAGGTGGCCAGTGACTGATTCAATGACTAGCCCAGGCACTTGGTGTAGCTCCCACACTACTCGAGGAGCACCTGCCATCATCGCAAGCAGCGGTCAGCATATATCCCCTTTACCACCATTATCTATACACGTGATCCTTGCGTGATTCGTATTTGAATCTCTTTATGTGCATAGCTCAGATCGCTTTTAATTGTTATTTTTTTGTCTTGTTTGTTATTTTGTGTTTTCTCTTTGTACTAGAGGCTTTTATTTATTTTCTTCTGTTTAGCATTGATTTGTATTTTATTTTGTCTTTATTTAGTGCTGCCGTAAAATAAAATACCTCCCATTCAAAATAACGTATTAATAAATAAAGAGCAATCTTTCACGAACAAATGTTGTTGACACTCACAAAAATGGAGATAGAGATAAAACATTGCAAGTGTTGTGGGAGGTCCAGGTTTTGGCCAGCATCATTGGACAAGTACTTGTCCTATAACTGGCTTTGTGATAATTACTGTGTGTGGGAGTCCTACTTGCTCATTGGCTTCTATTTAAATATCAAATAAGAATTGGATTTTCAAATGTAATTTTTATAAATTATTAGGTTAGATTTTTTTAAATAAAATTAATATAACATTTCTACAAAAGATGATAGTGAACAGATTGTAAAACGATAATGACACGGTAAAATAACATGTAAAATACAATTTACAAATACAATGTGTAAGGTTATTTACAAACGATATAATGCAGTGATAAGATCTTATCCTATTTATTCCAAAGTTTATCTATAATGACTTATTTTAACTCAAGTAATATACCAAATTATTATACTTTGATATACTACTCAAAAGGAGTCTGAACTTTTTTTTACTTGAAGTTAAAAAAAATTATTAATATATGTTTATTATCAAATGATTGGATTAACAATTTCTTATTAGCTAGTTTCTAGGCTTCACATGTACGGATTAATTAAATATACTTTACATTCAATTTATATATTTTATAACCTCCCACATTGTCCAATTCATATTTTAAATATGTTTTGGTAATTTTAACAATTTCTGCCAGATTTTTTTTAATCAATTGAACTATCATTATGGTTTTACATTATATTGTATCAAAAAAAGAATCACATCAAGTCTGAATTAGTGCGCCACAAATGCAGTTTAGTACCAAATACAAGACGACACCCATCTAAACTCGAATGGTGTGGGCCTATTTCACGTGTAAAACTGTGACATTCCAATTTGGTTCAGGTAGGTGTGATCTTGTATTTTATATATTGCCTCACTTGGGGCATACTAAGTCTGACTATGAATCTGGCCCTTAGTCATGATAGTTGAAATAACTCATGGTGGGGATGTAGGATACGCGAAAAAAGATCAGTTTATTTGAAGTATTTATATCAAAACTTTTTTAGTCCAATTAAATCAAATATTTCTTCATTACAAATATAAAGTTTAATGTTATTCACATGGTGACCTTAACATTTCTTGAATACATATCAAGGAAGTCCTGGAATTTTAATACAACTTATTCTCTTGATTTGAAAAGTTTGTCATTTAATGCCACTATGCCAATGACAGATATTCAAGACTGTTGATATCACCATATGAAGAAAATTAAACTCTATGTTTGTATTGAAACACTATTTGATTTAGGCCTAATTTAGTCAAAAAAATGTTTGCTATAAAACTGAAAAAAAAAAAACACTGACCATTTCTCGATGTTCACAAAATTAATATTAATATTTAGCACCGCGTCTTACTACCCGTTCGGGTTATACGCTTAAGTACTAATTACTCTAATGGATTAGGAATTGGGAAGGTTGAATTTAGAGGAAGTGAATCCGCATTTGCGTGGAAGGAGAGTGGAAAACCATTTAGGAAAAACCACCCCCAGTTCACCCGACCGAGATTCAAACCTCGATCTCCCCGTCCTCGGTGATCTAGCTCAACACGACTAGCGCGTTAGCCAACTACGCCACCGAGGCGGGTATGTTCACAAAAGTATGCTTTATTGTCAGAAGAGTGAAAAGAGCCTTTTAAATTCTCGAGTGAAAATGGGCTTGTCCTTGAGCTGGGAATTAAACTACACGTACAGGGGTGTTTTGAAACGTTGCAACGTTATTACAACACTGATGCAAATGTCAGTATTGCTGTAATTCTTTATATCTCAACAGTTTTATGTAGTGTTTGTAAATTGTGATGTTTCATACCGACTGAGCTAAGGTGTTGGACTGTTTTTAATACTATCGTGAGGTTTCATTTATTGATTCCCTGAAATGTGTGATTTATTTTATGATTATTACGACTTTGAAGATGAATTACACTTTCCAAGAGTCCCCCCCCCCCCAAGAATTTGATACGTGTTTGTTGTAGGTGGACACTTTTCTTGTTTTCCTTTTCAAATTATCATATTTGTATTTAAGATATAAAATTTATCTCGGAATTCATTTATTCAACGTATAACTTGATATCACCAAAGATACAACAGATATCACAAAGGAGTTTTTACCTTGGTTTTTTTTTTTTTTTTGCCTCCATGTTACTCCATTTATTTGTTTATTTTCAACGATTATATTCTCTATTGTCAATTAAGACAATTATTAAAAGCCTTGAAACAAATATATTTATCTGAGAAGGCTAGCAATAAGAACTAATGGAAGGCTCCTTTTCGTAATTTGACTAGCACATAAAACTAGTGTTGTAGGACAAGTTTAACCAACGCATTTGACAATAATCATGGGAACAAAGAGACAGAAAGAAAAAATACTAAATTCCAAACGGTCGAGTTAAACAGGAACTTCTCACCACTCGGTCAAAAGATATTTGCACATACCACATAGTTTCTGGAATCTTTGTTTTGGCAAACTTATTTCTCATTTCACACACCTTTATTATCATCGATGTTTCTCTCAGGATCTCTACGAAATATTTTACAAATAATAATAAGCTATATCTGGCAAGGATGATGATTCATGAAATAAAACAAGGTATGTTGCAGTTTATAAATTAAAGAACACTGTGCTACCTCACATTATATTTAGAACAAATTAATTATGTCATTAACTATGGTAGGAAACGGAAAGTGATATCCTAGATCAAATTAGAACCTGGAGTGTTTTATTTAGCCGTTGAAAGTGTGCGTGTGTCTGGGAGATAATCCGTGAGAAGGACAAAGATGATTTGCAGTGTTCTTCTGGCAACGCTCTCAAGTCCACCTGGGCATGTCGAATGCCCACACGAAGGTAAGTAGTCTCTAAGTACTAGCTCGCAGTGGTAATTTCTAGCTTTGGAAGTGGCTGCTTCTTACGAGGCCTTTACTAACTGCGTACCCTCCACCAATAATCATAATCACCCAAGTCTCCGCACCTACTTTACTAGCCCGAGTAACTGTATCTGCTTGGCCTTCTACGTAGATGCACTAAACTTTCATATCGTGAAGTTTCTTTCACTTTCAGTCTGGGATTGCAGTGTATAGGATGAATCTAACGCCTTGACCGTGGGGAAAACAATATCTTTCTCTAGAAACATTGGAAAGATATATATTTATTAGCACAACATTTTACCACCCGTTCGGGTTATACAATTATGTATTAATTACACTAATGTGTTGAATTTAGAGGAAATGTACCCAAATTTGCGTGGAGGAATAGTGGAAAACCATTTAGGAAAAACTCCCCTCAGTACACCTGACTGGGATCGAACCTTGATCTCCCGTCCTCAGCAGTCTACTCTATTGAGAAAGTAACGCTTTAGACTTAGCGGCTACTGAAGCGGGTGGAAAGAATTTCAATTATTTTTAATATTTTATTGGGATATTTGACGTGCCTTTTCTACATAAGTTGTACTACTACACTAATTAAAAAACTATATATAATAGAATAGTAGCATCAATGACAACACAAATCAACATTTTTAACTACCTAAGTAAATTATAATAGCAATATTAAAAAATCTTATTTCAAAATTATAGTATCTAAATACACCATTTTAAAGTTAACAATGAATATGCAAAAATATTATTAAAAAAAATTAAGTGATACAAAATAATATAATATTACAAGTTGGCTATAATAATATAAATATAATCCATGTGCTTCTCTTAAAACTATATAAAAACTATTACTAATATTGATACATGAAACTAAACTATTTAATAATCTAATTCCGGTGGAGCTATGTTACAAGAACTAAATAACATAATAACAAAGCCATTCTAAGCATAAAATGAACTATACCTTTATTATTATTTATCTACATCCTTCATACCTTTCATGCTTGGACGAAGAAATCCAGATTAAATAAATGTATTCTGAGATATTTCAAGGAAAGTTCAGCTTTCGTAAATGGAACGACGTTATATTAATCTATGTAACAACCTTACTACAATGCAGTTTTTACCGTTATGGTATTACAATCACAATAATGTATTCATATAATTTTTATTTAAGCATCGCTTTAGCTTTTTTTAGGCTATACGCATATATATTAATTACTCTTATGTGCTAGGGATGATTAAGATTGAATTTAGAGGAAGTGTATTCAGCTTTGCATAGAGAGAGAGAGTGGGAAATAATTTAGGGAAAACCACCCTCACTACAACCGACCGGGATCAAACTACAATCTTACCTTCATCGGCATTCTAGTATATTGCGAGAGTAACGCCTTAGACCATACAGCCACCAACGTGGGTAGTTAAAAATGTATTGTTAACAAATTTATTGTATGCTCAATCTCACTGTTTAATGAATATTTCGGGCTCACTAACAGCTGGAGATGTTATAAACTTTGATAATTAACTTTATTGTAGGCAATATTTATTCAACAAAATCACTACGATCAGTACGTACTGTGAGTATACAATGGCTGGAGTTAATCTTAGCAACAGTTCATCGTCAGCTCTTAAAGGCCGTTACAATTTAGCAAGATCAGCTCAGTTGTTTGAAGGAGTTAAAAAACTGAATAAGGAGGCTAAGTATGTTTGTAGATCATGAAGTGTGTTTATATATAGTGGTGTTTGTTTGAAGGGTGGGGTATGTCTGGAGGGTGTGGAGTGTATTTGGAGGGTGCTGTGTTTATTTAGAGAGTGCGGTATATTTGGATGTCGTGATTGTATTAGGAGGGTATTGTATATGTTTGAAGGTTGTGGTGTGTATTTGGAGGGTATGATGTATATTTGAATGATTTTTTTTGTGTGTTTGGAGGGTGTGGTGTGTATTTGTAGGGTATTGTATCTGCTTGGAGCACGTGGTTTTGTGTCCAGAATGTGTTAAGTGTTTGAATGTTGTGGTGTGGTTTTTAGGGTATGGTTTGCATTAGGAGGGTATTATGTGTATTTAAGCAAGTGATATATGTTTGAAAGTTGTGGTGTGTATTTGAAAGGTAGTGTGTATGTTTGAAGGTTGTGGTGTGTATGGGAGGTTGTGGTGTACGTTTAAAGGCAGTGGTGATTGTGTGGAAAGTCTGTTGATGGTTTGGAGAGAGTGGTGTGTGTATGTATTGAATGCGTGGTGTGTGTTTTGAGGGTGTGATGTCTGTTGTGAGCGTGTATTTGTGGTTTGAAGGTCTGGTGTGTATTTTGATTGTTTGGTGTATGTTTGTAGAGGAGGAAGTGTTTGTAAAGAGCATGCCGTGTTTGTGTTTTAAAAGAGGGGTGGTGGGTGTGTGGGGTGGTTGGCGTCTTTGATGGATGGTGTGTGGGGAGTAAGTGTGTGATATAAGTGTGGGTGTGTAGGGTAGATGGAATAGTATTTTTGGTGTGTTTGAATGATATGGGGATGACATTAGGTGCGATACGTGCAGGTGTGATTGCGGTTTAAATGTCCTTTATTTTTTTCTCGCATCAACACATAATACTTGTCTTAAATATTTGAGTTGGGACCCACTCGACGCGTTTGGGTTATTGATACACTAAGAATATTCTTGGGATACAAATAAGACTATTGTCTAGGAAGGAATATCAGTGTTTTAAAGCTTTATAAAATCATTTAAATGTTCCCCACTAGAAGAAACCCAGACATATATATAAGGCTTCAAACATTTTGTAGAAATAATAAATACTATATTCAAGCCTATAGTTAAAGTTGGGCTAGTTAGATAATCTTTGCATTGGTTTCAACTGCTGCCAAATTTAAAAAAAAAGCACTATTATTTCACTTTTCACAAACTACAGAATACTTTTTTTTTTACTAGAAAAAGAATAATCAATAAAGGGGCATGAATTGTAATATTATTAGCATAATAATAATTTATTATATTAAAAAATATTTGAGACATATTTTAAGATCTTAAATTGCACTTCAATATCCTAATATTTTATAAAGTATTGTTGAATTATTGTTTTATCCCAAACAATTATATTTTATATACATATTATGATAAAACTCTAAGGTATGTCTGTATATTCGAATTTATATTGAGTTATGTATTCTCTGAGCAGTATAAACAATAAGAAGACCAAATACTTTGTAAATGTTTTTACTTTTTGTTTGTTGCCGATAAAATAAAAAAAACTTTACACCACGTCTTACTATCCGTTTGGTCTATACGCTTAAGTACTAATTACCTTAATGGATTAGGAAATAGGAAGGTTGAATATAGAGGAAGTTAATCCACATTTGCGTCGAGGAAGAGTGGAAAACCATTTAGGGAAAACCACCCCCAGTTCACCCGAACGAGATTTGAATCCCGATCTCCCCTTCCTCGGCAGTCTAGCTCAACACTAAATAGTTGCGTAAGCTAGCTACGCCACTGAGCTGTATTAAACACTGCTGGAATAATTTCGACAGGATTTTCATTCAAGTATTTAATACTCTCGCAGTGGACATTGATAATATTTTGGCTTGTTAAAACTAATAAAATAAATGGGGTTTTCAAATAATCTGTCTTGAACCACGTGATCAATGGTTTAATTCTCCTAGTGAATGTAATCAACTGTAAATCCAAAGAGTAATTAAAGAATACAATCTTAAATACAAGAGAAATAATAGTTTGGTTAGGTTTGCTGCTTCGTATTCACTTTCTTAGGTAAATAGTGTTTATTTCACAAATAAAATATACACATAAGTAACGTTATACACAATCAAGTGTTTTTATAGTTTAGTTGTTTGTTTGGTATTTCTCACAATATTAGTCAAAAAGTGTTTATTTTGGCAAGTATTAACAACACAGGTAACGTGCCACATTTTCAATTCATTTGATACTACATTTACAAAGACAATGCGTGGTTTGAATTCATACTTAATGATTAGCTAATAATAAACAACACATAGCGTAAAGTGTACAATTCATAATTAAAATACAATTTATCGGGAAATGTGGTGAATTAAATCATAATTAAATTGAGTGTCGTAACCTCTGTGTTATATTATATCAGTTCTTAAAAAAAACTTCAATCAGAGCTTTGTTTGAAAAACAACGTTAGTTAAATTGTATCTTTTGAAACATTAAATTATCCTAACTAAATTGGTCCTTGTACTATTAAATCCAATGTGATTTTTATTTGATTCTGACTTCATTAATATTAATTAGCATTCAAACAATAATTAAATCTATTTTTATTAAATTTTGGTTACTAAACTTTTACTGCTTAAATATGGTATTCAAATGAAATATTTAGGCCTACCAAATTTAAAACAAATTAGTAGTTTAAATTAATGTTTTGGTTAAAATGGTATCTTTAAAATTATTAGAAAGGGGGAGCCAATTGATTTGGAAAGCTGTTAAATTTTTAAATATTACAGTGAATAAATAATGTGGTTTATTAATTGAATACTTCCGTTAATATGCTATCGGTCTTTCATAGAAATATTTAAAATACATTTTTAATTGCCAACATAGTTTATAAAATGTGTAATCTACGGCCAAAAAACCGGCCTCCCAACGATCTTAGAATTGAAATAATCTCATCTCATCTCGAGCATCTGACTTGGTTCTCGCTGAAGCGGACGAGATAAACTGAGTAATGACACCATGACAAATAGTCCTCATCTCAACACTAGGGGGGTGACATTCTCCATCATTGCCAACTGTTGACCAGATGATGAATCGAACAACCAACATTTCATGACAAATGATCTTGTCATTAGGGACGAGATACTTCCTAGTGACACATAACGGAGGTTGGTACTGATAAAGTGAAAGCTTTTGGGTCAGCTTCAACCCTCGGGATCATTCCTCATCAAGATAGCTTGTCCAGAAATAGGGCCCCCCTGGAATTTACAACTTAATTTCAGGACTATACCTCAATATCTCTCTTCCTTCTGGTCGAATGATAAGGGAAACCAAACACACTTTCAAGGGATCCATCTGTGATCTTTTTGGTTCCTAAAATAGCTAAGTGTTTTTTCTTCCGATTTTTCCTATTATAGTTCAATCACCAGATTTGTCCTACTATAGTCCAATCACCATAAAAATAGCCTTATAACTCACAGTGGGTGAATAGTCTAAGGCGCTACTCTAACAGTAGACCAGACTGCCGATGACAGGGAAATAAAGGTTTGAATTTTGGTCGGGTGTACTGAGAGTGGTTTTTTTTAAAAAAAAGGCTTTCCACTCTCCCTCCACGTAAATGCAGGTACTCTTCCCCCTAATATAATCTTCCTCATTTCTAAAACAGCTATCGTGACTAGTACACAAGCGTATAACCCAAATGGGTATTAAGTCGCTGTCCTAAAAAAAAAGCCTCATACAAGAGTTTTTTTATTTAATTTCATATGTTTTAACACAATGGTTTATTAACGTATTGATTTTTGAGATAAATATGATAAGGGTGGTCAGGAAACACGCACCCGCATTAGCATGATGAAGAAGATGGAAAATCATAAAACCATCCACATCGTACCCAGACTAGATTTGAGCTTAGACTACTTCGTCACATAAAATCCAGTGTATTGCGAGCCTGACATCTTAGACTATGTGAACACTGGTGTAGACTCTAAGTGTAATAAATCCATTTTAATGAAATAATACGCCATACATAATATGCTCTTGCATATCAATTATTTTTCACAAATGTGTCGATTTTGATAGTAGTAAAGTAAATGCAGTAGCTTTTGTAAATGTAGGTTAGTTTGCATTATTTTATGATGGTTCTTAGAGTTTTTTCTATGGCTCTATTTATATTTAGGTAAGCCTAGTAAACCTAAATCATTTCTGACGGTTGGATGTGTTGTGTATATTGTTAATATGTTATGATATAATACATACCTGTTTTATGTAAGGTTATAAAAGGTAAAAGGGTAAGCGGGAAAGAAATGGTATAATTGATTAAAATGGCTCTAAGGGAAAAAAGGGTAAAAAGGTTAAACGGGGTATATGGGGTAGAAAAGAGTAAATGGGGTAAAATGGTTAAACGTGGTGAATCCAGTAAAAAAAATACTAAAATAATTTTTATTGGATTTAATTACAAGTCTTTTTGCTCTTTTTGCACTTTTAATACATTTTTACACCAACATAATATCCTTTTTTCCCTTTAGACACTTTTTACCCACTTCACTTATTCTTTTTACTCACCCCTTATAACATTAAAAAAATTCATAAAATATACTTTCATGCCGTTTAGTTATTTTTAACCTTTTATCATATAATATTTTTCCTAGAAAACGCAGGGCACTTCATTACTAGTATATAGTTTTAGGGCAATTAGATGTGTGTCTTCCTAATAATGTATGACTATAAAGCTTGATTCCCTCCAGAACTGATGAGTTTAACTTTATAAAATAGTCAATTTCTTGCTTGAGATCTTGTTGTTCTGTATCTAAATATCATCAAAACAATAAAATACGCAAATGTTCTAGCATTACTGGCCAAGAATAAAGAAGAGTTGCGGGAAGTGATGGACCGGTTGGTAGAGATAGGAAGAAGATATGATATGGAGATCAACATTGAGAAGTCAAAAGTGATGGCGATTTAAACAAATGAATAGCCTCTAAAAATCAAAATTGGAAACCAGGAGTTGGAAAATATAGAGCTCTTCAATTATCTGGTAAGTTTGCTGACAAAGAATGTCTACTGCATAAAGGAAATTTGGTTAACGATCGCCATGACCAATGAAGCTTTCAACAAGAAGAGGTTAATGCCGACCAGCAAGTTGAGTTTGAAACTGGGGAAAATACTGATGAAATGCTACATTTGGAGCATCGAACTGTATGGAGCAGAAACTTGGATTCTTTGGAAGATGAAAAAAATGCTTGGAGAGCTTTTAAATGTGGCGCTAGAGAAGATTTGAGAAGATCAGGTGGACATAGAGGGTGACAAATGATGAGAACTTAAGAAGAGTGGGTGAGAAGAGAACCATATTGGATTAGATTTTTCGGTGCAAAGCAAGCTGGATCGGACACATCTTTAGGAATAACTGTCTTCTGAATGACGTTATGAAGGGAAAGGTTGTGTTGAAAATGAGCTTAGCAAGAAGGTGGATTCAAATATTGAGTGACTTGAAGGAATGAAGAAAATTCTGGGAGCTTAAGTAGAAGGAAAATTACAGGGCACATTGGAGCTCTAAGTTCATTGACAAAATAAATGAACCTGTCGTGAGACAGAACACCTAATGATGATAACAATACTAATATATATGATAACATATTATGCTGAGCATTGCAAGAAACCTACAACAACCTAGTTTTGAGTAGCCTATGTTAGTATTAAATAAACTACCACAATTTTTTTAACTTAAAAAAATATCAATTCAAATTTTCTTTTGAATTTGTGACTAGCAAATACTAAACATTGCCCAAAACAATCCACTTTAAAATGGAACAAATGTTTTGGAATTACAGTTTACAAATACTTGATGGCTTACACAGGCCAAGTTCATGAATGAACGTACCTTGAACCTGTTCAAACAATATTCTCATCCCACGAATACCTGGAGGGGCCTATTACAAAGATTACTGCTCTTAAATCAAATTATCAAAAACGGTATATCGGTCCACTGGTTCCTAAATAAAAATTCGCTTTCAATTTAGTTTTTTTTAACATTCACAAACATTCTAGTGAAAAAAAAGCTAAGGCTGACAGGTATTATATTAAATAAAATATATAGTCTTGTTATGCATGAAAAACTTTGTATTATTTCTTTGAAAACTTGAATTATTAACTTATTTTAGAAGTATTTTCTGAGGGGAGGTAAAATATTAGATCTTTGTTGTAACCCTAAAGAAAGCGTCTATGGCACGGGTTCTAATTATGAAGGGTTGGTTCGAAATATCCAGCCCTACATTGATGTTATTATCTTGATTTATATTTTGATGGATTGATGGCAGAAGACAAGCACGATTTTGTTGAAGATCTGCACTCTACTAACTCTACCAATTGAACCACATAATAACTGTTCGTCAATTCATCGAGTTTTGTGCCCGTGAGCTGGCACCAGTAGCAGACTGGCTAGAAGTGTTTAACTTCTGTTAAAAATATGAATTCATGATCTAGATTCCGCAGATAATTACTTTTAACATAAACATTTTTAATCAAAGATTGATTCTACGATGTCCTCAAATTGCTGAGCTTATCTATAGTAGATATCGCGTTGTATTAGACTTAAATCTCTGTTATAAAAGCTCTTATTAAAATTTCACTATCCGTTTGTATAAACTTAGTTAATTGTTAATATATTTAAGTCTAGCATGTGTATTATTATTTACATAGTCACAAGGGAGTTGTTGAAGAAGGGGTATTAGAGAACTTATCTGACATAAGCGTGGAGAGTGAGTAGGCAAACAAAAGTAGAATATATAGTAAAAACTTGATAACGCAACACCAAGAAAACCAGACAAATTATTGGGTAGCTGGAAGTACATAAAATATGCAGATATTTTGGTAAAAAACAAAAATTTAATCAAAATACATTACAAAGAAATAAAATGTGGCTATGATCAAGGATTTGTCCATTTTTTGCATGATTATATTAAAAACATTATATCCTCTCTTATCATGTGCAATGTTAGCAATGTATTATGTTAAATTGTATTCTTCAAAACATTGGATACTTTTATGGCCAAAAACGTGTGAAAAACTAAAAATATATTAAAAACACGCAATTACTTGAATAACTGAAACGTGTTTCCTGCATGAGACGTGATGTCAAACTAAAGACAATAATGGCACCACAAGCACTGTGGACCACAGGAACCTAGCGTAGGAGGAGTAAAAATGTGGACTACTTGGTGATAGAATGTAAGAAACGTTGCCCTATAAAGAAGTGCTTGGAGACACATCGAATGCATAGAAAAGTTGAATCACTGGGCACATCGGCTTATTGAGCTTGTACTGAAATGGTTGAAAACTATCTAAAATAGTTCGCCAGAAATATGAATTCATATTTTCCTTCACCTGTATCAGCGTGGTCTACGGTTTTAGAATCATTTTGCACTTTGTCAGCATCGAAACTCAAATCCCAGTTAATTAGTTTTTCTAATCTCTCTCCAAGCTTTTAAGGGTTGATTAGCTTTTAGATACGTTTATATTACCAGTCAATAGATTAAGTCATTATTAAAGCTTGCGTGGGGCAAACTAACTCAATATGCATTTTGAATATTTTGAGTTGCTCTTAAAGGCAATCAAGTAAAACGCGAGTCCATCCCTTTATATCAATTGGCCATCGATGTGACCTAGGATTATTAACACAAGAACACTAGTTTGAATATATATTATATTCATCCCAATAGTTAAAATTATGGGGGCCTATGTGAACATCACGTGCGGGCTTTCTTTTAACAAATATAACCTGATTTAAAATTATTTTTAAATTAATTTTGAGTCTTGAAGTTTGAAACGAAATAAATTTTTACCACAACTGAAGTACAACCTAAGCTTAATCTATACTTTATATTTCATATTTTTGCGATTCAAATTTAATAGAATATTAAAAAAATGAATATTTAATATGAAGTTTATTTTTATTGAATTTTTGAACAAAAAATCCTCATGTTAACAGTAGCCTAATATTGTTTTAGATATATATTGGAGTGAGGCTATTATTAAAAGGATGTTTGGATGTCTTCAAACGAAATAAATTGGTTAATTCTTCATAGACATACTAAAATACAATAGCAGTATGTGAATGCATCTATTACCGATACATACACACACAATAAAAACAAGCATTTATCAATGGCATATTTATACTTAATTTAAGACTTTAAATTGTAATTTTGAAGAGAAAGATCTTACCTAATAATAATGATAGTAGGTAACCCTCTAAATCTAGCAAAAATTTAAAATTAATGTAGTAAGGAAAACCCCATCAAACATGATAATTGCTGTGCTGTAATACCAGTTAAAGGTATTACATATCGTATATAATTTACTCCAGATAATTCTGGATAACTAGAGAGTTCAATATTAAAATTATATAATTTTATTTATTTTACTTTATACCCACTTTTAAAATTCACTTCGTCAATATATTTGGTTTCCAATAGTTAACGTGATAACAATGGCTGGGAGAGAGTTTTAATTTTGGAAATATAATAAGAAAGATTATTCTAGTGGTGTTCCAAGATTAAATTGGCTTTCATGTACTGTAAATTCTAGGCTACTCTCATAGATGCACTATTTGAAACTTTCACATTGTAGGCAAGACTGTGGTTTGTTAAATAAATAATCTGCAGTTTAATATGATATTAGTTAAAAAAATAACTAGTTTAAAAAGGAGGATTCTAAGGACACACCAAATAATACTTAGCACATATATTTTGAGACGTAAGCTTTGCCGACTAAAGTAATGTGGGTAAACTCCTTTGTCCACACATTTTGTTCTAATTCAAATGATTTAATATTTTCTAAACATAGCTTATTTTATTAATTGTGTATTCCTAATTTAAAATTTTAACCTGCTCTAGCTAATGATTATAGCTTAATTTATTCACACTAGGTAATAAACGTGCATAATATGGAATTGGTAATATATTATTATTAGCACCGCGTCTTACTACCCGTTCGGGTTATACGCACTTACGCTAATGTGTAATGGTAGGGTGATTGTGAGATGAAATGGAGGACCTACAGTTTAACGTGGAATCCGAACCACGGTGGAGGCCTGGCATTCCTCACATTCACAAGTTATGATTAATACACGCCTTGTCAGAGGTGAAGGAAGGGTTTGGCAATCAGATAAATCTGTGCCGGGACCGAGGATTGAACCCCGGACCCTCAGCACAGAAGTCTGACACCTTACCTCTAGACCACCAGGTCACCGTAATTGGTAATATACATGTTACAAATTGCCAAAAGGTACAAATAAAAAATTATATATATATATTGATGCAGTAGGAATCCTCTGTTAGCAGACTTACCAGGTTCTTGAACTTCTCTATATTTTCCAGCTCTTGGTTTACAATCTTGATTTTCGGCGTTTCTTTATTTTTTTGAAATCAAAAGTGGTGGTGATTTCAAAAAATAAAGAACACTGAAGAAAAAAACTGTAATCCAGGAGTTTGAAAACATAGAGCAGTTCAAGTACCTCGGAACTCTGCTGACATAGGATTCCTACTGCACCAAGGAAATTAGGTTAACGATAATCATGGCCAAGGAAGCTTTCAACAAGAAAAGTTTATTTACTGCTTACCAGCAAGCTTAGCTTGGAACTGAGGAAGAAACTGATGAAATGCTACATTTGGAGCATCACACTATATGGACAAGATGCTTTGACTCTATAAAGATGGGGGGAAAAAAATACTTGTAGAGCTTTGAAATGTGGTACTGGAAAAGACTTGAGAAGATCAGGTGGACAGACAGGGTGACAAACGAAGAAATCCTAAGACGAGTGGGTGAGAAGATGACCATTTTAGATGTGATTCTTCGGTGCAAAGATAACTGGATCGGACACATCGTTAGGAGGAACTTTCTCCTGTACTACGAAACAGAATGAAACGTTGAGGAAAAGAGAATCTTAGGAAGAAGGAGGATTCAAATATTGGATGACTTAAAGGTAAAAAGAAAATTATGGGAGCTGAAGGAGGAGGCAGAATACAGGAAACACTGGCAGTCTAAGTTCACTGGCAAAAGGAATGGACCTGTCGTAATACAGAACATCTAATAATAAAATAATAATCTGGTTTTGAACTAGAGTCTCTTAGTAAGGAGTAGCTTGCTTGGCGTGAGATTGTCTTTCAGCCTACAACCCCCTTTTTACCGGGAATATTCCCATTGAGTAGGAAAATTTCTCCCTCCTATAAAAAACGACTGTGCACGCACCATATGAAGGACCATGTACATTTCGTCAGGAGCATTTAGCATTACGGTAATTGCACGTGATGGTTATGTTTTGGTAGTGAAGAAGCAATGTTCTCTACCAGCCCACGATCCTACCTAATAACATGTTTCACAAACCACGCTAGATTGTACGGTAGAACCTTGCTTGGGAAGGAAGGGCTCCCTTCTTCCATTCAACCTGTCATTAGGTTAACTGCTGGGACTTGGAAGGTTGCCCAAACCTGCGTACTTTTACTGAGAACATGGGCGGGAGGTAGGAGGGGAGGGAAATAAGAAATATACAAGCAAGCCTCACCAATTACAAGGTTGTAAACTGCGAGGAAGAAACCACATAAGTACATCTATTTCAATACCTTTGTTGGTCTGAGATAACATTGCCAACTAGTACTAACAGAAAAAAAATAAAACAAAAATAACTAGAATATCAACAGATAGATTCAGTATTTCCATATATTAATCCAAGACACTTCAAATATAGTAAGCGTACTATCATAATTAATTCTACAAATATATCCCGATGTGTATACATTTAAAAAAAATTGAGTATTGAAAATCATACAAACTAAAATATAAACTAGAAACCACTGTAAGAAAAATTTAGCAAAAATGAATTAGGCTATTTTGTAGTTATTTGAATTTCGTCAAGTTGATTATTTTAAAATACTCTATAGTATATTTCTGGAATTTTAATGAAATAAAATATTAAAGAAGTTTGAAATATATTACATGATAGGATGTCCACGTTAAAAAAATAAATGGTACGGCACACCGCACAGACTTTCTCTCTCTTTCTATAAACTCGTAAGATTTCTGAACGGAATAATGTACATTGTATCATCACCACTCCACATAAGAACACGCATAAAATAATATACAATGATATAGAATCAATGAGAAAAGAGGCGCATCTTTGTCCACCTAAGAACATTTCAAACAGTTTAATGTCTTCCACAAGGGTCAACACTTCGTATTAAAATTTCGATTTCTGGTTAAAATTTTAACATTTTAAAAGGTGTTGCAGATCTTCAAGTCATCGCATTGATATTTAATTATTCATTTATACATTTTGACTAATATAAAATGTAAATATTGACTATTGAGTCTAAAATGGAGATAGATCATTGCTATGCAAACATTTCTCCTAAGAGATTTAAGGAAAAATAACATACTTTTTTTAGATACTTACTTATATTTAATTACTCTATGGCATTGGAGTATTATTGCGTTAAGACTTAAGTAGTATATGTTTACAACTAAAGCTCACAAAATTGTATTAATA
Source organism: Timema podura (assembly GCA_033556935.1). Taxonomy (NCBI): domain Eukaryota; kingdom Metazoa; phylum Arthropoda; class Insecta; order Phasmatodea; family Timematidae; genus Timema; species Timema podura. The sequence continues at coordinate 50,813,804 of JAVRXN010000010.1, read as the reverse complement.
TATTTGCAAATATCTCAGAAACTGCTGTTTTTATAAAAATATATGTCAAATAAAAGTTTTTTATTTCTAATAGTCCTACAATTTTGCAATGATAAGTTGTTTAGTTTCTCCAATAGTTGTGGAGATACGGAAATTAACGCTTCTGTAATGTACCCTAAAAATCATTTTCATAGGAAAATGAAAATAGCCAGTTTATTTATAATCTTAATCAACGCCTAGATACGAATTTTAATCAAAATCGTTTAAGCAGATTTTGAGAAAACCAAATTTTTCTCTTTTCGTCCTTCAGTAAACTACCCTTAATTTTAAGTTTTTATAGACACACAGAGAGACGGCATTGCAAAGACTATTTTTTAGGGTTCGGGGGTCATGAGACGTCGACATCCATCAACATTTCAGGTTAGTTTTTTTTTTACGGTCGCAATACTTAAACTTCAATATCCAAAAAGTTAAAAAAATTCATATAATTGCGTATATATTGAAAGTTATTGATTTTATAAAAATATGTTTCGTATAAAATATCTGTATTATAAATATATATATACATATTTGTAATGCTAAGTAATTTCATATCTCAAATAGTTTCGGAGCTATTTAAAAAAATGTTAATTTGCGCATCAGACCGGAGCCCTTAAAGCCATTTTGCCGAAATATTGAGGGTAGCCATTTTGTTTGGAATATTTATTAATGTTTATAAATGAATTTTAATCAAAATCGTTGGAGCCGATTTTGAGAAAATCGACTTTTTCTCTTTTTGTCCTTCAGTAAACTACCCTTAATTTTAAGTTTTAATAGACACACAGACAGACGGCATAGCAAAGACTATTTTTAAGGGTTCGGGGGGTCATGAGACGTCGACATCCATCAACATTTCAGGTTAGTTTTTCTTACGGTCGCAATACTTAAGCTTTAATGCCCAAAAAGTTAAAACTATATATATAATTGCGTATATATTGAAAGTTATTGATTTTATAAAAATATGTTTCGAATAAAATATTTGTATTATAAATATATATACATATTTGTAATGCTAAGTAATTTCATATCTCAAATAGTTTCGGAGCTATTATAAAAAATGTTAATTAACGCATCAGACCGGAGCCCTTAAAACGATTTTGCCGAAATATTGAGAGTAGCCATTTTGTTTGGAATATTTATTTATGTTCATAAATGAAATTTAATCAAAATCGTTAGAGCCGATTTTGAGAAAATCGACTTTTTCTCTTTTTGCCCTTCAGTAAACTACCCTTAATTTTAGGGGTAGATATCCAATTCCAAAAACCCCTCGGGGCAACCCTATGAAAACCCTAGATATCAAGTTTCAGCTCAATCGGTAAAATAGTTTAGGCTCTAGTTGGAGGTACAGACAGACAGACAGACAGACAGACAGACAGACGACAGAAATTCAAAAACCACTTTTTCGGATTCAGGAAGTCATGAAACGTCAAAATTCATCAAAATCTCGAGTTCGATTTTTTTGACGATCACAATACTTTCTCTACCTGTAAGATAGAGAGAAAGTAAAAGGAAAAATCATGGCCTTCAGTAGATCCGTGAAGTTGGTTGCAAAACTTACAGCAACAATTTTGTAGCCTATGCTAAATCTTAATGTCGAGTCTGTGACACAATAAAATCCTATGTTCACAATTTGTGTCAAGATAGTTTTTGTGGAAAAAAACAACTGATAACGAAAAATATGAGTCCTTTGCCATTATTTAGTAATGAATTTGTACCAGAAGAATATCTACTATCATAGTTTGTGACACCATAGTTTTCGTGAAGAAACAAAAGCACCAGAAACATTGCTGCTAACTTGACATGTCTTTATCACTAAATTTAGGCCATAAATTCCAAAGTTTATGTTAATATTTAGTGTTGAATTTGTGTAGTGTAGTGCTGCTGGCAACATCATTAATTTCATTCGTTATGAGCCCCATGCCAATACTTAGTTCTGAATTTGTGCCACCAGATTATCCCACTTCCATAATTTGTCCTACAATAATTTTCAATAAAACACCTGAAAACAGTAAGAGGTGTGAATACCACGTTGTAAACTGGCCCCGTGGTATATTGGTTATTGCACATGGATACATATCTAGGGGTCCCGGGCTAGATTCTCGGCTGGCACCATGGGTATATTTCCCTAATGGAGAATCATCCCATTGGTCACCAGAGTTTGGTTAGTTAGGTTTAATAACATTACTGGCTCCACATCTTCATAATCACTATCATAACATAATCTTATTGCTGGTACGACATGTAGACAGCCTCCATTGGTATACCCTGGGCAACGTTCTGTGCCACCAGAGTGGCTAAAGGTCTACACACATATGCGTCCCAACTAGATATTATACTCCCATTTAAACATGACATACGCTAAATTAAATAAATGGTACGGCGCACCGCACAGACTTTCTCTCTCTTTCTATAAACTCGTAAGATTGCTAAACGGAATAATGTACATTGTATCATCACCACTCCACATAAAAACATGCATAAAATAATATAGAATGATATAGAATCAATGAGAAAAGAGGCGCATCTTGGTCCACCTAAGAACATTTCAAACAGTTTAATGTCTTCCACAAGGGTCAACACTTAGTATTAAAATTTCGAATTCTGGTTAAAATTTTAACATTTTATAAGGTGTTGCAGATCTTCAAGTCATCGCATTGATATTTAATTATTCATTTATACATTTTGACCAATAAAAAATGTAAATATTGACTATTGAGTCTAAAATGGAGATAGATCATTGCTATGCAAACATTTCTCCTAAGAGATTTAAGGAAAAATACCATACTTTTACTTTCTCTCTATCTTACAGGTAGAGAAAGTATTGTGATCGTCAAAAAAATCGAACTCGAGATTTTGATGAATTTTGACGTTTCATGACTTCCTGAATCCGAAAGAGTGGTTTTTGAATTTCCGTCTGTCTGTCTGTCTGTCTGTCTGTCTGTACCTCCAACTAGAGCCTAAACTATTTTACCGATTGAGCTGAAACTTGATATCTAGGGTTTTCATAGGGTTGCCCCGAGGGGTTTTTGGAATTGGATATCTACCCCTAAAATTAAGGGTAGTTTACTGAAGGGCAAAAAGAGAAAAAGTCGATTTTCTCAAAATCGGCTCTAACGATTTTGATTAAATTTCATTTATGAACATAAATAAATATTCCAAACAAAATGGCTACTCTCAATATTTCGGCAAAATCGTTTTAAGGGCTCCGGTCTGATGCGTAAATTTACATTTTTTATAATAGCTCCGAAACTATTTGAGATATGAAATTACTTAGCATTACAAATATGTATATATATTTATAATACAAATATTTTATTCGAAACATATTTTTATAAAATCAATAACTCTCAATATATACGCAATTATATATATATTTTTAACTTTTTGGGTATTAAAGCTTAAGTATTGCGACCGTAAGAAAAACTAACCTGAAATGTTGATGGATGTCGACGTCTCATGACCCCCCGAACCCTTAAAAATAGTCTTTGCAATGCCGTCTGTGTGTGTGTCTATTAAAACTTAAAATTAAGGGTAGTTTACTGAAGGGCAAAAAGAGAAAAAGTCAATTTTCTCAAAATCGGCTCTAACGATTTTGATTAAATTTCATTTATGAACATAAATAAATATTCCAAACAAAATGGCTACTCTCAATATTTCGGCAAAATCGTTTTAAGGGCTCCGGTCTGATGCGTAAATTTACATTTTTTATAATAGCTCCGAAACTATTTGAGATATGAAATTACTTAGCATTACAAATATGTATATATATTTAAAATACAAATATTTTATTCGAAACATATTTTTATAAAATCAATAACTTTCAATATATACGCCATTATATATATATATATTTAACTTTTGGGGCATTAAAGCTTAAGTATTGCGACCGTAAGAAAAACTAACCTGAAATGTTGATGGATGTCGACGTCTCATGACCCCCCGAACCCTTAAAAATAGTCTTTGCAATGCCGTCTGTCTGTGTGTCTATTAAAACTTAAAATTAAGGGTAGTTTACTGAAGGGAAAATAGAGAAAAAGTCGATTTTCTCAAAATTAGCACTAACGATTTTGATTAAATTTCATTTATAAACATTAATAAATATTCCAAACAAAAAAACTACCCTCAATATTTCGGCAAAATGGCTTTAAGGGCTCCGGTCTGATGCGTAAATTAACATTTTTTTTAAATAGCTCCGAAACTATATGAGATATGAAATTACTTAGCATTACAATTATGTATATATATTTATAATACAGATATTTTATCCGAAACATATTTTTATAAAATCAATAACTTTCAATATAAACGCAATTATATGAATTTTTTTAACTTTTTGGACATTAAAGTTTAAGTATTGCGACCGTAAAAAAAAAAATAACCTGAAATGTTGATGGATGTCGACGTCTCATGACCCCCCGAACTCTAAAAAATAGTCTTTGCAATGCCGTCTCTCTGTGTGTCTATAAAAACTTAAAATTAAGGGTAGTTTACTGAAGGACGAAAAGAGAAAAATTTGGTTTTCTCAAAATCTGCTCAAACGATTTTGATTAAAATTCGTATCTAGGCGTTGATTAAGATTATAAATAAACTGGCTATTTTCATTTTCCTATGAAAATGATTTTTAGGGTACATTACAGAAGCGTTAATTTCCGTATCTCCACAACTATTGGAGAAACTAAACAACTTATCATTGCAAAATTGTAGGACTATTAGAAATAAAAAACTTTTATTTGACATATATTTTTATAAAAACAGCAGTTTCTGAGATATTTGCAAATATATTAATACAATTTTGTGAGCTTTAGTTGTAAACATATACTACTTAAGTCTTAACGCAATAATACTCCAATGCCATAGAGTAATTAAATATAAGTAAGTATCTAAAAAAAGTATGTTATTTTTCCTTAAATCTCTTAGGAGAAATGTTTGCATAGCAATGATCTATCTCCATTTTAGACTCAATAGTCAATATTTACATTTTTTATTAGTCAAAATGTATAAATGAATAATTAAATATCAATGCGATGACTTGAAGATCTGCAACACCTTTTAAAATGTTAAAATTTTAACCAGAAATCGAAATTTTAATACGAAGTGTTGACCCTTGTGGAAGACATTAAACTGTTTGAAATGTTCTTAGGTGGACAAAGATGCGCCTCTTTTCTCATTGATTCTATATCATTGTATATTATTTTATGCGTGTTCTTATGTGGAGTGGTGATGATACAATGTACATTATTCCGTTCAGAAATCTTACGAGTTTATAGAAAGAGAGAGAAAGTCTGTGCGGTGTGCCGTACCATTTATTTTAGATACTTATATTTAATTACTCTATGGCATTGGAGAATTATTGCGTTAAGACTTAAGTAGTATATGTTTACAACTAAAGCTCACAAAATTGTATTAATATATTTGCAAATATCTCAGAAACTGTTGCTTTTATAAAAGTATATGTCAAATAAAAGTTTTTTATTTCTAATAGTCCTACAATTTTGCAATGATAAGTTGTTTAGTTTCTCAAATAGTTGTGGAGATACGGAAATTAACACTTCTGTAAAGTACCCTAAAAATCATTTTCATAGGAAAATGAAAATAGCCAGGTTATTTATAATCTTAATCAACGCCTAGATACGAATTTTAATCAAAATCGTTTGAGCAGATTTTGAGAAAACCAAATTTTTCTCTTTTTGACCTTCAGTAATCTACCCTTAATTTTAAGTTTTTATAGACACACAGATAGACGGCATTGCAAAGACTACTTTTTAGGGTTCGGGGGGTCATGAGACGTCGACATCCATCAACATTTCAGGTTAGTTTTTTTTCACGGTCGCAATACTTAAACTTTTATGTCCAAAAAGTTAAAAAAATTCATATAATTGCATATAGATTGAAAGTTATTGATTTTATAAAAATATGTTTCGGATAAAATATCCGTATTATAAATATATTAACATATTTATAATGCTAAGTAATTTCATATCTCAAATAGTTTCGGAGCTATTATAAAAAATGTTAATTGACGCACCAGACCGGAGCCCTTAAAGCCATTTTGCCGAAATATTGAGGGTAGCCAATTTGTTTGTAATATTTATTAATGTTTATAAATGAAATTTAATGAAAATCGTTAGAACCGATTTTGAGAAAATGGACCTTTTCTCTTTTTTCCCTTTTGTAAACTACCCTTAATTTTAGGGGTAGATATCCAATTCCAAAAACCCCTCGGGGCAACCCTATGAAAACCCTAGATATCATGTTTCAGCTCAATCGGTAAAATGGTTTAGGCTCTAGTTGGAGGTACAGACAGACAGACAGACAGACAGACGGAAATTCAAAAACCACTTTTTCGGATTCAGGGAGTCATGAAACGTCAAAATTCATCAAAATCTCGAGTTCGATTTTTTTGACGAACACCATACTTTCTCTACCTGTAAGATAGAGAGAAAGTAAAAAGGGAAAAATTTAAACACTTTTTGGGTTACACGTTCAACCTTTAATCTGAAGGCTTTCTCTAGCTTCTCTTCATTAGGGTAGCCCCCTGACTTCACAGGTTGTTTTTCTTCAAACTGGGTCCCACAAAAATTTTTCGAGGAGGCAATAGAATTTGAACTAATATATTTAAGTCCATAAATTAATAAATTATATCCCACTATTTGATTACAACTTCAATATATTGCTAATAAATGATGATGATTCTTAAAGAAATTGATGTACCGACTCCAAAAATGCTATTGATTTCTTGAGATTTTTAATCCATTTTAAGGTAAGGACTATCCAAAATAGGCCTACATTGTTTTTATCTATCAATTTAATCATGTTTTTAGTTTTAATTTATCTATGAAGCAATGGTTCTGAAACGGGGTCAAACTCATCCTCATGAGGACAAATGAGGAGCTACGCCACTAACAAAGTAGAAAACTGAGATAAATGGCCAAAGGGATCATACTGACCACATGAAACCTTCTATCCACAAATGTTGGAACCATCATGGCTAACGCTGGCGGCCACTTGGTCAGTATAGCTCGCTTGCGGGCTGACACCATTGTTTTTTTTTGAAGTTTTAAAGGCAGTATACACAAATGTACCTAAAAGTTGTATAAGTAATCGTATATTTATTTGTTTTCAGTCACAAGTAAAATAAACAGAACAACTTAAATTATGTCAAAATAGATTTTAAAAAAGGTCTTAATCTTACACTGTAAAAATTACTTGCAATATTTAATCATACAACACATCATAAGCTTATTATGACTTAAAAAGTAATGTATGAGCTAATGATTCTCGGAATTATATAAAAAAAATTTGTTTTTCTACTAAGATAGGTGCACCAAAGGTGCCCATGGCTAAGTTTTCAGGAATTTTCTAATTTTTTTGAGAAGGGATAAAATGACAAATCCTGGTACCGATACTCATTAGTCTATTCTCTACCATTAAAAAAGATAACAGACTTATGTGAATACATATAAGATGGTACAAAAATATTATATTATATACCTGCACATGGCCCTCCTTTGGAACATGGGTACCAAAGTTGGTCCCTAATAGTACACCTAAGGTGGCCCATGTCTTTGTTGAGGCATTTACAGGTGAAAACATAGCACTTACAGCCAAAACAAAGAAAAGATAGAAAAATGATTGTTTATTCGTGTAGATGATAGAAAACATATTTTTTCATAACTCAGAATAATTTATAAATAAGAGAAGACAGGTACTTAGATCGGACCTGCGTCATAAAAGTATAAATAACATGCAAACCAACAATATTTTGTTAAAGATGTCTAAAAAGTTTGATAAAGAAACAAAATTTCAAACTGTTCTTGTCAGCCTGAATCAGGATAAAACGCACACCAGAAGCTCGGAATCGTGTCCTCATGGGTTAGACCCTCAGAAGTTACATGCACATACCTCAAACACAGAGTGCAAAGCCTCATGTCTTCAACTCTATCATTTTTACTTAAGTGGCATTACCAGGACTCGTGATGCTGTTTCCCCTTTTGGCTACCAAACGTACTTTGCTCTTGGTGAGATGTCTACGGCATCTTCAGTTTCCTCTTTTCTTTAAGGTTAGTCTTCTCTTTCACCTCCGTCTTCTTTTCTCTGGTCTTTGTCCTCCCCTGTTTGGTCTCAGTCATATTCTGATTTGCTTCAGTCTTCTTATTTTTGATCTCAGTCTTCTTCACTTTGGACGTAGTCTTCACATTTTGAAAGAGACTGGCTACTAATTTATGGCCTCTGTAGCGTATTGCTTTCCGTCGTTATTTACCTTTGGTAATATTTCACTTGGTATTCAGGGTCCTCAAAATTTCTGATATCGGGGGTGATATCTGACATGGTTCTGGTTCTGAATCCTCAGTAAAACAAGGGTCTTCAGACGTTGTATCTTGCTCAGAGTAATCTGAGTCTGAGATAGAGCTTTCATCTTCACATTCTTGATTCCTATGGCGTGTCTTCTGTTTTTTTTTCTTCTGTTGTGCTTCCTTCTGTTGTGTCTCACGCCGTATGTAAGTTTGCTTTCTTCATTGTTTTGACATAGACGTAACTTCACATGTGAAGGTGGCACTTTTCTCTGATGGTTGAAGGAGAATTTCTTAAATACTGTCGTTGTTGCTGCTTTCTCCTACCTGCTTTTATGGTTGAAATGTGAGTGCACTTGGGGCAAATGCCTCATCAGGGATGGCAGCGGGATCGAAGGTATGTATTTCAGTTGCTCTAAAACCATTGCAGATGTTGGCTGGAGTGACAGAATCAGCCCAGGTCCTGTAAAAAACTCTCCCAAAATGATACCGCTTAGTTACACGATCAGCACTTGTGACGTTGTCACAGACATGAAACTTAGAAAGACTGTCTGGCTCACCTAGTCTGGTCCCTTTTGACTGGTCTGCATCACGACTCCGAATCCACGCGCACTCTGTAACACATCAAGTATCCAATTGACCGTCCGTGGCTCGAGGTACAACTCCGAGCTAGACTCGAACATGTGAATATCCAGATGCGCAGACCCATATGCGCCAACGATTGTGTTCTGGTGAAATAAGACCTATCCACCGGCGCGTGATTTGAATAATTACGCGGCTAATGGAGACTGTTCTCGAAAAGTGTGCACGCCCCTTCCCCCTTGACCCAACTGTCTTTCCCACCGTATGTGAACACGTGATAGACTTTGTTTTGTATATAACGGCTGGACTGTGTAGTGATGTCACTCATTTCTCTGCGCTCAATTAGGTGAGGCACTTTGTCTTGGCTTTAGACTTGGTTTATTTTTCGTCGTATCTAAATTATGTTTGGCTCTTCATGTTCTAAATTTATATGTTTCGGCTTCATTTATTTAAACGTAACTCAGAATTAAATTCTTTTGAGACTGCAGGATTTGCCTGTCAGCCATTATGGATTACTTGACGTTTAAACTCTGTTTCTTTTTGCAGACCCACCTTGTCCGCCTCACGGATGAGTTTGGGGTTTATTACGCCACCATCTTGGGGCGCTACCTATCTTATCTAAAGTTAAACTTATTGAAATGTTTGGTTTGCTTGTCAAAGTTTTAAGGGTTTAGTATTTTGTAATAAATGAGCTTGGTGTTCAACTCTGGGGCCGCGAGCCCGCGCACTTAGCGCTTCGGCCAAGTTAATAGTTAGATTGATCTAATTTAAATGGTGTTTGTTAAAACTGATTAGGTTGATCTAAGTCATTGATTGTTTGTTAAATTTTCTCTTTTGCGCCTTACAATGGCAGTTAATAATTATTCAGCATACTCATGTCGAATTTGTATCGGCATCGAAGAGTTGTGTACACCTTTACTGTTTGTCTTTATTTAACCTTTTTAATTAGGTTAGTCACCTCCTGCGCTGGATCAATTTTATATGTATTTATTTATTATTGTCTTACTGTTTTCTCTCAAAGACTTGGGGTCTTGCCCCATTATTTATTATTTCTATCAGTCCTTGTTGGCTTTTCACTCGACTACTCTTAGCTTGTCTCACTCTCATTTTTTCTACGAGTTGTATGTTTATGAATAAAAAAAACTCTCTTGTAATAAACCTACCTTTTATTTATAGTGTTATGAACCTATCAAATCAAAGGGGGGGGGTTTACACACTGACCTTTTCAACATTTGTACCATTTCCAAATTCTCTTTGCGTCCAGAACAGTACAACCACGTTATCCCAGTTTGTTTCATACGACTTAAACACACTATTGTCTAAAGGTTGAAGCTCGTTCGTCGTATTGCTGGGCAGACAATACAAGGTTATATCAGCTGCAGCATGGATTATGTTTGAGTTGAGGTGTGACGCTGCACCATCAAAAATCATAAGTACAGGTCCAGGAGTCTTGTATTATACGAAGTGGTTAAGCCACTTGACTATAATCTGGGAAGTCATTGAGGCTTTTGGAGTCATAAATACCTGACTCCCCTTAGGCAAGATTTCACACCACTCCTCTTTCAAGCGATTTACCTTGTAGAGGATGACAGGAGGGACACAATGACGTATTGCATTTAATGCCTCTGAACTAAGGGTATCGAGTTCGATCACAGGAATGACTGAAAAATTGATCAATGTTGAATCTAAAAAACTTTATGGATGATAGCAATCGAGAAAAACTTCTAAAATAAAATGAGCAGCATGGACCAAATAATTTAAGCATGTTTTATGCCTGTTTCCCAAGGTGGCCCACCATGGGAACCTAGTCTAAGAACACGTTTTCGATTTTATTTTCGCATCTCATTTAAAAAATAGAGTCTACTTGTAACAAATATTTACACATTCACATCTTGTATTAAAAGAGCTTTCAGAATATGCTTGATATAAGGCAATATCTTAAAAATTACCGACTTGAATTATGTTTTTTTACTCACCTTAAAAATAACACGCGTGGTCTCTCGGGACAACACAACTCAAGCAATGGCTCACAAGATGGCGGTATTTAAACGGAGACGATTAGTTTCTTGTTTAACCACACATATTGTGATACCAAACAACGATAATTCATCATCGAGTGACCAGTGGCTGTGAAAACATAATATTAGCTTTGTCCCACCTTGTGAGGCCGGGCCACCTTTGGTTCACCTACCTTATTTAAAAGAGACATTGTGTGCATCGGTAATTTGTTTATTTTGTTTGTCTTACCAGCTAATGTTAACTAAGTAATGACTGTCAACAGTTTTTTAATGTTGGCTACAAATGTTTGGGTATCATAGAGTAATATTAGACTATTATCTACACTAATAAAAATGTTCAGACTTATAAATTACTCACCATTGTAACATACATATTTTGAAAGTTTTCTTTTTTGAAATCTTTCAGGTAAGTATAAATTAAGCTACTGCTGAGAATTGAACCCAATAAGCCGAGGTGATATTAACTTGTATAATATTGAAAATATTATTTTGTATTCAACCAACTCTTCAACAGTCTTGTTATATTTTATAATCTCAACGACATGCAATGATAATTAATCATTGGTCGATTGTCAGCGTCTCTCTTGAGTTAAACTTGATTACCAATGATGGAGCTATAGGAGTTCAAATAACTATTAGGCGTACTTAAGATGTTTTTCTTTATCACTTCCCTCTCTCCTTTTACGCAAATATGGTTACATTAATCTATAATCCAACCTTCCCAATTCCTATTGTACTAGCGTAGCTAATATCTGCTTGTCACCCGAACGGATACTAACAAGAGGTGAGATGAAATCGATGGTTTTATAATAATATTTTACCAATGTAAAGATGAAATATCAATGTTATATACGTGTTTTTGTGTGCTTGTTCTTCAAAGCATTTGAACTAATATATAGATCTCAACAAGATTTGAAATGCAAATGGACTCTTATTTCTTAATTACTATTGATGCGTCTTTTTCATTACAATTAGTGTTTAATAGAACAAAACTATATAGAATAAATTTGTTCAAATCTAATAAGTAACATAAAATATTTGGTTGAACTGAAGATCTGATTGAGTCTGAAACTTGATAATAAAAATTATAGCAGGCTATAATAAAAAATATATAGAATTAAATAGCCAAAGTTATTATTTATGCTTTTATTGAGGATTATTCCATCTAGATATCATATTCTGAAAATTGAAAAATGGAACCTGGATACGGCAATTGAACCCGGTTCCTTTGGCTTAGTACGCCAATGCTCTAACCACTGAGCTATCCAGGATAAGGCCCGTGCTAACGGTCATTCTTCACTCATAATTTAAGGCAGAGCCTATGATGGACGTGCGGAAATCGTCGGCTACAAGTATGTGATTATATTAATATCACGAGCTATTTCCGCACGTCCATCATAGGCTCTGCCTTAAAATATGAGTGAAGAATGACCCTGAGCACGGGACGAATCCTGGATAGCTCAGTGCCTTTGCTGTGATTAACCTTATTTTAACAGTAATACACTACTATTTCTGTGAACGTTGGAGAACGCTCAATCCATTTATTTAAGATAAAGAATTTTAAAGAAATGGTTCGAAGTATTTGTTTGAATTTCAAGTTGAAGTTCTTCTGCGATAAAGTTAGACAGAAAACAAATAAGTCCTAAATATAATAGTGCATTAGATTCCAAGTGAACCAACCTTGTGCATGTGGTTTAAGAAGTCGGTTAAGCAATAATTATCAAAATTCAAATAAATACACCAAGGTCCTCGAAATATTTATTAGAATTTTAAATTTAAAAAACTTTGGATAATCTAAAAACGAAACTCTTTTTGAATGGCTGCCTTCTTGAAAGTATAATCAGATCTAAAATTATATGTATAAGTTATTTGGGCAAGGTTAAAAAATGTACCTATCAAATATCGTTAAATTGGTCCACGAAATTGACGGTAATCGCCAAACATAATCTCATAAAATTTATTAAGAGCATTCTTTACTAAAAAATATCATGAACATTATTAAATAAATTTGAAAGCATGGAAATAATATTTTGAAAGTCGAATACGTATTCGAAAAATGTTTCCAAGTAAAGCAAAATTTAGGAGGTATTAAACCAAAATTAATATAAATACATCCTTAACATATTATTAATATTATTATATATCTCTAAATAGGTTAAGCACATAAAATTAGAAAATTTTTGAGAACATTGTTTAAAATATTTAGCGCTCATAATTAACCAAAACATCATGTATATCCATTTTATAGCCAATTTCAATTAATAAGAGTGGTCCGATATTATAGGAGAAAAAATTGATAGCATTTTGTTTTTTTAAATACTTTGGATTAGGTAAAATATGACTTTAATATCTTCTAAATTAAAAAAAAAATCGTCTTACGTCTACATTAATCGTTTATATTGTGTTTGAATTACAATGGTTTATTTTGTAATTGTAATTATATTCTAATAAATGTAAAAAAAATTTCACCCACGCTAGTGGGTATGTGGTTTAAATCTCAAACTCATTTAGTCGGGTTTGCCATTGGTAGATTTGTATTAATGATTTCCCACTCTCCCTCCTTTAAAATGTGGGTTAATTTAATCTCTTCCCGCTATACTAGTGTAATTGATTAATATATGTTCCTATGGATCGAAATGCTTGGGAAACGTGGTGAAAGAATGAAGAAAAAAATATATTTATATGTGCAATAAATTATTTAACTGAATTACCATTTAATGGTCATTTATATATACTAAAATCATATCCAAAATTGGGAGCACTCTTTAAAATTTTAATAATTATCATGTAGCACTATAATCACTTACTATTCGATAGTGATACCATTAGGAAGAGTTTTTTGAAATAAGCTTTTGGAGCCATTTATGTAAAAATTTAAAGTTTTTTTTATTCAACTTTGGAAACATATTTTCAAATTGATATCGGCCAAGGAAAACCATAAATCAGCCATATTATGTGTACAATAATTAATTCTTTGTCATACATAAATGTATTCTAATCATTTAAGATAAATTAATTATTTTAATGTTGGCTCACTTCAGACCTAATTTAATTAGTTTTATTAGAAGCGATTTTTTCTTTCTTGGTTAAAATTAATTTGATTGATTAATAGCAGTTCATATTTTTAAATTAAATATATTTTCAAAACTTTTCACACTTGTTCCACTTAGTATGTAAGCTGAAGGAACATAATTAATAAAAGCAAGTGATGTCATATTTTTTTGTTTAGCAATATGACCTATTATCTGTTCACGTTATACGCATATGTTATAATCATGCTAGTGAATGGGGATGAAAATGGTTGAATTTCAAAAAAGTGTACCCACTTGTACGTGCAGGAGTGTAAAATCATTTAAGAAATACCACCTCAGTACACCTGACTGGGATTTGAGCTCCAATCTCAATGTCATTGGCAGTCATATGTATTGTGAGAGTGACGCCTTAGACCATGAAGCCACCAAAGTGGGCTATGTCATGATTGATTAATATCTTAATACGGGGGTGAGCAAACAATTTATATATTTTTTAAATCTTTAGCTCTCTCAGTCAATTTAATTAGAGCATGAAACACAAATAGTCCTACACCTAAACTCAGTTAGTAGCGTGTCTGCCCTTTGGACAAGGGGTCCCAGTTTTGATTCCCAGCTTGGCCTAAAAATCAACATTGGTGATATGTAAGTTTCCCCTTTTGCAGAGATGAATTAACGTTTGGAGGCCGGAGGTTGAGTCTGTTCTAGATTTAAGTTAATTTATAAGTCCTGAGCTGATAATATATAATTAGTGGGTTCAGAAAAATTACTGTGTATTAAATACTTAAAATATATTAAACAAAAATAATAATAATAATTTTTAAATCAGTAAACTATTATGTTTCTATTAAATTTTGTGTACATTTATTGAAACTATGTTATTTTCAATATATGTTTGAAAAAAAAATTAAGCATCTTTATTTTCTATTCAAAAATCTATTAGATTACAACATAGATTTAGTTTCCTAATATCGAAACTCTAACTTCGATAGGTGAAAAAAAATTGTTTATTATTTTTGGTAGTGACAAACTTTTCTATCTGTACAAACACTACGCCTAGGATATTAAAAGAAAAAGAACATAAATTTTTGAGAGACTTCATTATTTAGTTAATGTATGGCATGACAAAACTATTACGTGAATCTTAAGTGGTATCTCTGTACAACTAAAGCTCAAAAAATTGTATTAATATGTTTGCCAATATCTCCGAAACTATTGATTTTATAAATATATATTTCAGTTGAAAAATTTTTTTAATAGACTACAATTTTGCAACGATAAGTTATTTAGTATCTCAAATAGTTGAAGAGATATGGAAATTTCCGCTTCTCTAAACTAGCATAAAAGTGAAAATATCAATTTTATTTATAAACTTAATCAACGCTTGGATACAAATGTAATCAAAGTCATTAGAGCCGATTTTGAGAAAATCGTTTTTTTCTCTTTTCGCCCTTTATTAAACTACTTTTAATTTCTAGGTTAAACAGACACACAGACAGATGGCATTTCAAGAACCACTTTTTAGGGTTCGGGGGTCAGGTAACATCGACATCCATCAACATCTCTAGTTTGATTTTTCTTACGGTCACAATACTTGATGTTTAGTATTCGAAAAGTTAATATATATATTTATATGCGTTTATCTCGAAAACTATTGGTTTTATAATTTTTTTAATAAAATATTTGTGTTATAAATAGACCTACATATTAACAATGATAAGTAATTTAATGTCTATAAGATATACGGAGATGATAAAAAATTAGAGCCAATTATTGATAATATCTATTTTTTCTCTTTACGCACTTAATAAAACTATCCTTAATTTTAGGGTTATATATCCAATTCCAAAAACCCCTTACGGAAACCCTATGAAAATCCTAGATACCAAGTTTTAGCCTGATCGGTAAAATAGTATAGGCTCTACTCCAAGATACAGACAGACGGAAATTCAAAAAGCACTTTTTCAGATTCGTAGGGTCATGAACAGTCAAAATTCATCAAAATCTATAGTTAATTTTTTTTTTACGACCATAATACTTTCTATACCTGTAAGATAGCAAGAAAATAAAATGGAATTGATTTGTCATAAGACAGAACAAATAATATTAATAAAAATAATAATACATTCTTTTTATATTATTATGTTCTATTTTATAAAAGGTGCGTTATTTCACAGTTATTACAGTCTTGTGTGTGGTATCACCCCGTTTGTAAACATTCTGACTAAATATTAACTACTAATATACTTACTTCCGGCAATTTACTAAAATAAAACCAAAAAGAAACAACCTGCAAGCACTTATCTCAAAGGGAGGAAGAGAAGTACTGGTCATAGTAATCATCTAGAAGGGTATAGAAGGGAAAAGGTTTTGTTCAAGTTTGTATCTGATTAGGGTTAGGAGTGGTGCATCGTTCGTCTGTCCTATAAAAGCCGGAAGGGTCGTTGGGACACCATCAGAAGACCTAGAAGGATAAGACCCCCCAATTTGTTGCCAAGGTGGTGAGGTATCCAGTCGATCACATGGTGCACTCACGATACTGATGCACATCCGCTCCTTAATTGTGTGGGAGGAGCACTTCCTATGAATATGAGGGAAAAAGTTCACCAACTCCAATAGTAAGCCTGAAATAGGTATTTATCGGACAATAGGTCAATATATAGTTCTTGAAGTAGAAAAGGCTATTTCCTTTGAGGAACTCATGTTTTAGGTGATATTTAATGTGTGGGGGAAGGGGTAGCCGGTGTATAGGAGGGTGGGTATGAATATGTAAATCTTTAGAGCTTCTACTGTATCAGATAGTTTCTCAAAAATTAAAGTTTTCAAAGAAGAGTCATCCTTAGATTATGGTAATCTATTAGTTATATTTGACATTATTATGATATACAGTAGTCCAAAACCTTAGTCCAATCGGTGATGTTTAGACTCAGGGTCTCGGGATTGATTCTAGCATGACTGAATAATTTATCATGGTGAAATGTGAGTTTCACCTCTCAAGTTGATAATTTAGTGGCCAAAGGCTGGGTGTGTTTCTGCTCTAAGTTTAAATTAATTTATAAGTCGTATGCTGATTTAATCTGTCAGTTCTGAAAGGGCAATATAAATAGCTTAAAAAATCAATAAATATAAAAATATATTGATACATTTTCACGAAGTGTTAAAACTGCTAGTGGGTTTAAGTGTAAGATGAATCGCCCCACGTAAGAAAATAAATGTATCCCATAAAAAATTCTTTAAATGAAACTATTATCAAGATATTTGTGTATGTATGTTTGTATTTCCTTTTAAATCTGAAAAAACGGTAATAACAATTCCAAATATGGCACACTCGTAAAATACTAATAAAATTTATTTAATTAATCATAGTATCTATAATACACTAAATAAGGTCCTGACTATGGAATCATGTGAAGATTTAGGACTTTTTTAACTTTGGATTAGCTCAAAAAGGAGGCCAAGTAATATATTAATGTTTAATAATGTTTCAAGGAAAAAATAAAGGCATTGAATGGTTTTTAATCGTATTTCTCACGTGATATTTGGCAAGAGTTCAATTCCTTAAGGAACTTTAGATTTGTATTCTAGTGAAGATTTGAGGGCATGCTATTAGCATACCAAAACTTAGTACAACTGAAAGCTAAACCATGATGTATTCCCATAGCAAAACTCCAGATAAGATTCTATGAAAGGATTAAATAGTTAATATCTTCCTATTGGTGAAGATGGGCCATTGTGAATATGAAAAAATAGCATATACATTTGGAAGTATAAGATATGAAAATAATGAATAATGCATTGATACTATTTAGACCTGCTGTAATCTATAAAATAGTTTGATATAAGTATATTTTAAGTATATATGTATACGTATACTAAAATCATAAATAATAGCTTTGGCTATTTAATTCCTAATATGCAATCCCTTACAGTTATAATAATTGTACAAATGGCAGCAATAAGCCAACTACCGAGTCGAAGATAGCTGCGTTATCTGATAGCCCGTGATATTAATTTAATCACACACTTATAGCCGATGATTTACGCACGTCCATCATAGACTTTGCCTTAAAATATGAATGAAGAATGACGCTGGGCACGGGACGAAGCTTGGATAGCTCCGTGGTTATAGCATTGGCGTACAAAGCCAAAGATCCCGGGTTTGATTCCCGTGTCCAGGTGTCATTTTTAAATTTTCAGAATATGATATCTAAATGGAGTAATCCTCACTAAAAGCATAAATAATAGCTTTGGCTATTTAATTCTTATATAATTATGTTAACGGCGATGCGTGTAATCCAGGCATTCTATATAATGCCAGAGTGGTTTTGGAAAAGTATGAAATAAATTAGTTTTGCTATTGTATTTCATACTTTTTGTAGTAGATTTATAGAATAACCAGTCATTATACATTTCCGAGAACAATAGCTCACCTAAACTCACCTAACCTAACCTAACCTAACCATACCTTACCTAACTACCCTATTATAAAATAACCTAACCTGACCAACTTAAATCCTAGTAATTAGGTGAACTTGCAAGTAACCGGCGCAAGGCTTACATAGTAACCGAATAGAAGAATTAATATTATATTCCGTGGCTTTAAAAAGGCAAAGGACCTTAAATTAAGTATGAAATACAACAGCCAAAGTTGTTTATTCCATACTTTGCCAAAACTACTCTGGATTTATTTAGAAAGCCTAAGCATTTTATAGAACGCCTGGATTTCACACATTTCCTGTGACATATATAAAGCTTGTCCAGTGTGGTTTTCTCATCACGGGAAAAAAATAGGATTCAAAGATTAATTGGCTGTGAAAAAGTATTTTTTCTTCTAAATTATAAGTGATGCAAAAAAAGTTATATAATAAAGATCTCCATAAATGAGTAAGGACGTGAGTTTTCAAAAATACAGTATAGAGCCACAAGTATATATGTTTATACATTATACTACTATAAAGCCACATGGCTGATTCACTAACTCACTCACTGACATGAATGTTTACCCACCTCCAGAGGAGCTAGAAACTTGAAATTTGGAAAACTTATAGTTTCTAGCTTGTAACCGACGCGAAAATTCTAAAAAGTTAAAATTTTAATTTTTAGCCCCCAGAAAAAAATCAAAATGGTGGAGCAACTTTAAAGTCAGTGCAGACCTTTCTTTGGCGGTCTCTTGTGGCTATCAAAAAACGTATTGCACCAGCAGCTACGGATTTGATGAGATTGAGCTAGATTATTTTGATTTTAGGTACATTTAGCACATTTTCAACACATTTTTTAAAATTTTCTGACACACTTTTACGAGAGCTTGAATCATAAAATTTGGCAGGCATATTGGCACATCCAATTGCCATAAGCGTGCTAAATTGGATGACAGGGGTATAATAACGAGCCAAGAGAGGTATTATATATAGGCCTACATAAAAATAGATACATTTTTAATATTTATGGATAAATATATTTATGTACATATAAATAGACAGATGCAAATATAGATATAAAAATTAATATATATTTATACACCTATATATTTATAAATATATTTGTATATGATATATGTGTATATAGATATATATTATACATATTTATAGAGGCAATATATCCAGGCCTATTTGTGTACAGGCAATATAAATAAAGATTTCTATACATGTTTACTCGATACGCATATATATAATTATTTGTGTATACATAAATAAATATAAATTTCTATACATGTCAACTCAATACGCATATATAAATATATATGTATGCACATATAAATAACCATACACACACATATATATACAGTACCTAATTTCTTAAGTTTGCAAAATATCAACAAGACTACCAGAACATTGTCGTAATATAGTAAATGAGTAGAGATATATTTCGCACAGGTAGGAATAGAGAACCAGGTAAAGTATTTGTTGTTTTATCAGTTTAAGTTAGTATAACAATTATTTATAATTTTCTTAAAACTGTTGTCAAGTTGAAATATTAAACAATTAAGTTCTACTTTTATTATTCTAGAATTAACTATTTTGATTTATATGGTAAGCATACAGTGCATTGTGAGTTCAATAGTTAACGTATTAAGTCATGGATTTTAACGCGCAAATTCTTTTCACCTGTAACTCATGCACTAAATTTTAATTTGATTTAGATATTTTATTTTAAAACAAAGTCTAGCATCACCTCAAATCCTACAACTAATCACCTTTTAAGCAGCTTAACACCGTTGAGTGAAGATATATTTGGTATTTCCCTTGTTGAGTATGCAACAGAGTTATTTTTATTCGTTTAAAATATATAGCTTGGCTACAGTGTGGTTACACAAGGGTATATTATAATGTCACATCAGAGTAGAAGATTAATATTAATAATCACAAAAGCATATTAAAACATTACAGTATTCACATATGGATTTAAAAGATGTATAAAATATCCCAAACGCTACTAATAAATAATATAAAGCCTTCACACACGCCTACATAATTTAAGATATATTTTATCGTAATTAAAACTCATTCTATATCAATTTAGCGTGCATAGTTTATATGGGATATCACATAAGACTACATTAAAATTATTACAAAATACTTTTATTATGAATAATTTACCAGTTATTTAAATTATTTTACATCCCTCTATTTTAAACTGTCCAAAGTAGCTAATTATGTATATTTGTATTGCTAGACAGCTGTATTTTTTTTCTTTTTGCAATTTTAGTATTATTTGAGACGCAATGAAAGAATTTCAACGCCTATTATTAAAATTATCTAGAAATAAAAATGTACTATTTAACGTGTACCTAAAATATAGTGGCTATAATTCAAGTAAATATCTTAAAACATTAATTTAAAAAATTTTACCGGTAGTTTAGCAAGTATTCCAAAAGTAAGACACAGTAATACAGTAATATTTCATTTATTCGGATTTGGCTTTATCCAAAAAATATTAATTTAACTATTAGTTCAAAAACTAACGAGATTAATACATTTTAAAGTGTAGCACGGTAAAATCTCATAATGGTGGAAGTGGGGGTGTTCCACTCTTAATTAATTTTAGTCAGAATTGACACAATTTAATTTACAGTTTTTTTTGTATATATAACAGTATTTATATTTTGAAATTTGCTATAAAGGTGTGGTGAATTTGAGTTTGCTAGCTCTCAGATTAAACTAAACTTTTTCCTGACAGCGTGTACTGGCTGTATTAGGTAGAGTAAGTAAATAGGTCACAAATGATTGTGAGATAGTTGTAAACGGAATGTAGCAAGTTCTAAATATCTCACAAGACGCCAACACAATCCAGCTTGATTAATGTTTAGGTAGCAGACGCTAAGAAGTGCATGCACATGCGCAGTTCAGTGTCAAAGTCACAACCGTGCTAGCATCTGTGTGTCAGAAGGAATAGACTATTTGATCTGACAGGCATATGTAACGATAGACAGTATAGCAACTTCAATAGTGAGTTATCATGGCTTAGCCTACATCATAATGCATAATCATTTGCATTTTCGGAATGTGTGCGCATGGCGGGTGTCCAGAAAACTTAAACAGGAACGAAAAAATTACCAGATGGGTTTGCCCTTGCAACATCTTTCTCGATAAGCAGATGGAGGAGGGGATATGCTTGGAAGACATGTTACTGGGGTTGAATCATGGGTGTATGGCTATCAACCCGAGCTTCAATACAATGATGACATCCCAGTTCACCTTCAAACAAAAAAAATTAAGGCTATGCCATCAAAAGGGAACGTTATAGTTACAGTGATTAGGTATTCTCAGGGAGTTCTGTTAGCCCATTTCTATAAGCGAGGGGAAAATATGAACGCTTCGTCATTCTGTAAAGTTATGTCAAATAGTTGTGTTGTAATTTGTAAAAAAAATTCAGGCCTATTGACAAAAGGAATATTTCTCCATCGTGACAATGCCAGACCTCATACACCTCAATCAACCAAGGAGAGAATAGAACAATGCTATGAGTGTCTTGAAAATGTATCCACCTTACAGCCCTGACTTGGTCCCTAGCTATTTTCACTTGTTTTGTTCATTAAAAAACACCTTGCTGTTAAATGTTTCATTAATAAAGACTAGGTTAAAAATGAGATGATAATGTGGCTGAGAAAACAGACAAAATACTTATACATTGCGGGTTTTGAGGCACTGGTTTAGAGATGAGATTGGTGTATCCATTAACGGTGGATATTATGTAAAAAAATAAAGATAAATGTAAATGTAGTGATAAATGTTTTTCAAGTTCGTATCTGACTTCGTTTTTTAGAACCATTTATGACCTATTTACTGACTTACTCTCTTAGTTGGATATTGATGAATTATGAGTTTAGATATTCATCAATTGTTTCTGCAACATGTTAGACGAAAAGTTTGTATCATTAATTTGTCTTACATTTTCAACCAGAACAACTTTCATCATTTGCACCTGAGACGGCTGTAAGTGAGTATTCAAAGTGAAACATTTTCAATTAGATTGTTCAAACAGTGTGTGTTGTTTTAAATGTTCGATTGAGCAACCTAATTTATCAATTTTCTATGGTGTGAAATTTTTGACTTCTCCTTCACTACTCCTGTGGCTACATTGAAAAATATGTAGTCCACCTCTGGTCTACGCCCTCAGGCGTGATTCTTGTACTAGAGTAGACTTTCGATGATGAAGATATCGAAGTTCATATCTCTCTCGACTGTACTGAGGGTGGTTCTACCTAAATGGTTTTACATATCCACCCTTACCTCTCTTCCAAATACACAGGAGAATGTGGCTATGTATCCTAAAAATTTAATTTTACTCGTCTCTAACACAATAGCATAATTAGAAAATATGCGTATTGCCCAAACGGTTAATGAGATGCCCCCTTCCTATCTTATGGATAGATTTATAATCTTACTATAGACTTGGTTTGTAGTAGGTAAACACCTAGAGTTAAGGTTTGATGCTAAAAATCGTAGTTAATCTATTTAAACATTCCGACACCTTATCTCAGTTGGCACCGTGTCTGATTACTGATCTAAGGGTATTGGTTTCGAGTCCTAGCATGGCCAAGAAATATATAATTTGTTAAATATAAGTTTTCCCTATCATAGTGATGAATCAACGGCAGGGGGCTGGATGTTGTGTCTATTATAAAATTGAGTGACCTGGGGGTCTAGGGGTAAGGTATCGGACTTCTGAGCTGGCGACCGGGGTTCAATCCTCGGTCCCGGCACAGATTTATCTGATTACCAAACCCTTCCTTCACCTCTGACGAGATGTGTATTAATCACAACTTGTGAATGTGAGGAATGCCAGGCCTCCACCGTGGTTCAGATTCCACGTTAAACTGTAGGTCCTCAATTTCATCTCACAATCACCCTACCATTACACATTAGCGTAAGTATGTATAACCCAAACGGGTAGTAAGACGCGGTGCTAATAACAATATTATAAAATTAACTTAGTTAACAAGTAATATGTTGATATATTCAGTCGGTTCAAAAAGTTCACAATAAATACCTCAAATAAATATATAATTAATAATAACACACTAAACATATATAATACTATATCAATTCACGTGTTTTAATTTGGTAACAATATTAAAGCAATCATTATGTAAATGGTAGTTGTGTTAGTCTCCTTGAACTATTTCAATCGGGATTAGTTACAGTAATTTTAAGAATTTAATTGGGATTCCAAATCTAACAATAGATTATTTTTAAAATATATCAAAATGTCAGTAATTATTTTTTTTTATATTTGCATTCACAATAATAAATCACTATACAGATTAGTTAGGGCGCTAGCTAGAACAACACAATAATATACAATAACATATAAAATTATTGTTAATAAGCAGGCCTAATTTACTCTCTTATACAAGTATACCTGTGGTCGATTTTTACTCAGATTATCATATTGGGACGATGTTGGATAGGTTTAATTATTATTATTAGGTATTCTGTTTTACGACAGGGCCATTCTTTTATCTGTGAACTTAGACTGCCAAAGCACCCTCTTCTGCATCCTCCTCCAGTTCCCAGAATTTTCTTCTTTCCTTCAAATATTACAATATTTGAATCTTCCTTCCACCTTTTCCTCAACCTATTACACTAGGATAGCTGTTACATACCATTTTATGATGAAAAGTGGAGGAATAGAGATTAAACATATGATTTTGACTTTATTAACATGGACACATCCATAAAGTTACATTTACAGTATACACCGTTTACCATGAATGGTAGAAATCTTACCTTGATTGATTCCACTATGGTTAACCTCATAAAATAGATTCATAGTGTAATTATTCGAAGTAATAATGCTATAGTTCATGGTAAACGGAGTGTACATTTAACTTAATTAACATTGATGCATCAAACAACAGACATAAACATAAGATTTTTTAAGAATTGTCACTTCTAGCAATTTCCATATACCCTTTGTTTACCCTGTAATACAGCAAACTTACCTTGCATTGTTCCTTTATGACGTAGCTTATAGGATAATATAGTCAGTACTGGTAATACTGCTACAATATAGGTAAACGAAAGATTATGTTAGACTTGATTTATATTGGTTTACCAAAAAACTGGCTTTAACATTAGACGCGTGTAAAAATGGCACACCTATCAATTGGAATTTACGTTGGACTTGATAATAATTGGTACAGCCAATTGATACTGGTATTAGATTTGTATAAGTTGTATATGTTTTACGTTATTCTTGATTAAACCTGGTACACATAATAGGCGACATGAACGTTATAAGAAAACTTACTTACTAATGTGAACGTTAATACTGCCGTTGCTGAACAGAAAATGTATTTAACAGTACTCTATGTTTATTTTAATTCTCTTGTAAAATCAGTTTTTACGTAGCTTTTTTCCAGCTAGTCCATATCTCATAGAAATAAAACTTTACTTCTACACAAAATATAAAAGTAAAATGCAAATGAAGAGAAGAAATAAAAAACAACTCGTGATCTTCTTTCCGCAGTAAATATAATTATATTAAAGACCATGAAGCTGTTTAGCTCTTAAAACAATGATTTGCCCTTAAGTTTATGCTAACAACTTTGTAATGGTTGCCTTAATAGGTGCATAATAAATTCTTTATATCAAATTATGACCAACTACCATCTTTTACAAATTAGAATAGATTATTCATTTAAATTAGATAGTTAATCTTCTATTTAGTTAAATTAAGAACATTGTTTAAGGAAAGATTTTGTCTCGTGTTTACATTATAATCTTGTTTCGGTTTTTTTATATATCTTGGTAAAACCTATTATTAGAATGAAGTGATGATGTGTCTTGAACAATATTTTTTGCTTTTCTTCACATAGGTTATTCGTAATAAGAAAAATTATGATTACTTTTTTGAAATGTAATATCTACTTTCCAGAAAAAGGGTTGTATTCACATAGGAATTTAAAAATAACTCATCTTTGAAGAGAAACACCTAGGCCCGACAATATAATACTATATCAAGAATTTAAATATATGACTAATGATCCAAAACCTATTACATCCATAGGAGTGATTTTTAAAATCAATCCTAGGAAGGCAAAACTATTTGTTGGTATCCTCCGTACCAAGACAGTAATGGAAGAATATTAAAATTATAGATCTATCTCTCTATGGTTGATACAGAAACCGATAAAATGAAACGTAGAATCAAAAATATATTTAAAATTGGTAAATACGTCCATCACTTGTGTTTACAATATGTTTTGGATTTTAATGATTGAATGATTAACAGAAAAAAAACATCAAAGCTATTTTATAAAAAAAAGTTTTTACTAAAATTAATATTAATTACCTTGCTTACACTTGCAAGAATTATTAGATTAATTATATAAATATGAATATCAGTTTTTAGCATCTTCAAATAAGAGAAATTGATATTTGTATGCTTTATTATTATTATTGTAATTATTATTATTATTATTATTATTATTATTATTATTTATTATTATTATTATTATTATTATTATTATTATTATTATTATTATTATCATTATTATTATCATTATTATTATAACTAAACCCTCTTAGCTCAATTTGAGATTCTAGCTATTGGGACTGTTCTTAAAGTTATCTCCTAATCACCTACATCACTTCTGCATTCATACCACGTGATAATGAATCCTATTCAATCACCCTCTCCCGCCACAGGTATATGGATGTGTCTTAGAGATCCTGATTATATTCAAGGATGGCCATTGGTAAACTTCAAGAGTTAAGGTCTAGTGATAAACTTTGTTGTTGGCCTATGATAAAACACTTTACATTAAGTACGGTATCTCATAAAGTATCACCATGTTAAAAATTATATATGTACAGTACATCTGTTCAAGATCAAACCCAGCCTTCCCAAATCAGAGATATCCACCATAGCCACTTACCTAAGCCTGTCATGGAAAACATTTTTATAATCACAATAGATCTAGAGACAGTTGGATTGAATTAACGGATGTTTGTGTACAAATAATAAAATAAGGTAGATATAAATCAATGTTTCTTACACCCACTTCAGTGGCCGCATGTTTTAGGGCGCTACTCTCGCAATAGACTAGACTGCCAAAGACAGAGAGAGTAGGCTTTGATCCCAAACGAATTTATAGATGGTGGATTTCCTAACGCAAATGCGTGTACACATTCTCTAAACTCAACCTTCAGAATCATAAACACATGAGTGTAATTAGTACACTAGCGTATAACCAAAACGAATAGTAAGACGTGGTGCTAAAAAAAGTTTTATGTGTAAATAAAATTTCATCTGAAAATGTACAAGAAACGAAACTAATAAAATCTTTACTCCAAATTAGGTACAAAAACAAACAAAAATTTTTCACTTCTTTGAAAGCCAACAAAATTCACACCATTTACATGTTCTTTACAAACATGCTGTAATTCTCTCGAGTCGTATTTATTTGACACGAGTTTCTCATTAGGCTACGTACCACTGGGTGAAGAAGGAATAAAAAAAGATAAAGAGAAGAAAAAAAATAGAAGAAAAATAAAATTCAACTTTCTTTCTTTTTTTTTCCTTCTTTTTTTGCAATTTGATAGAAGCTTGTCGAGTGCGCCCGAAGCTCATCACATTTTCTAGGTAAAGCATGCAGCGTGGGACTCACTGAGCTGAATAAATATGCTTGAAAATTCCACTTTCTTTTACGTTTCTCTCTTCTTTTCCCTGAATTCCCCCCTAACATCCTATCCACCTTTTCTTGCCATTTTGAACCTTTCTGAGCTGGCATCTTCCATAGTCGTTACGTCTCACCCAGGCCACTACTACCAACATATCAGGAATAAATTACTTCCCAAAAACTATTACCTTCTTCGTCTCACTAGCATTTGTATAAATTTTAATTTTAGAATTTTGGAATTTAACTTGTAGTTCTTAGTCCATTTAGCTGATAGAACTAGCTCAATTTAAAAAACTCAAATCTATACGTCATTTTATATACATTTATATTTCAATTTAGAAAAAGAAATAGGGATGATAGTCAATAACCGGGGACATTGATAGGTGTTGATTTGTCTGTGACCTAGGCTTATTGTTCGATAAGGTAGAAGCTTAAACTACTGTACTCAAATAAGTTTTATAACTATAAACATTTAACCCGCTACTGTGTCCACGTGGTCTAACGCGCTACTCTCTTTTTGGACGAAACTGCCGAAGATGGGAATATCGGGATACGATCCCGGTTGGGTGCACTGAGGGTGGTTTTACCTAAATAATTTTCTACTCTCCTTCAACGCTAATTGGGGTGCACTTCCTCTAGATTAAACCTTCTTAATCCCAAGACAATAAGTGTAATCAGTACATAGGCGTATAACCTGAACGGGTAGTAAGACACAATGCTTAGAGGAAAAACTAAGTATTTAATATTAATAATAGACGTTGTCAATCTTTTTTGGGGAGACGTGGTGAGGGTGGAGGTACCAAAGGTGTGGTGTCAAAGTAGTTTTTTTTTTGTTCCTTATACAATATTTTAGCTTCAATCCTTAGCGTGATAGCCGCATATGAAGTTTAGACAGCACTATTTTCGAAATTATTTCATTAATGAACACATAACCTATAAACAAAATTATTAATTACAAATAAGTTACTAATAATATAATATCAATTATGTTTGCCAACCTAAAACAAACTTTTCATAAATTTCAAAATTATAGATAACATATTTAAAATTTTATTTTAAATTGGTTAAAAAAGTCAAGATCTGTCACATTTGCTATAAGAAATAATATAGCTCTAATAATGTTGCGACATTTTTATGGATGTTGGCTCGTGCTATGAAAATTGTACTATACTCTGGAACAAGTAATTGTTGACTTAGTGGGGTTAGTTTAATAATATTGTAATCTTTTGGTTTATTTCCCTTTTTACTATGTAATAAAACGACAAAATATTATATTTGTTAAAAATTTCAACTTCAATATTATGATAAATCTTTTCGTTTTAATGTTTCTATAACCTAAGAAAACCTGTCTTTCTTAGGGATGTTTTTTTTATTTGTATTGAATCCGTCAAATGAAGAATCCTAGTTTAATGTTAAGTAGTTTTCGAAAAGTAACATCACGATTTTGTTTAAAATAGATATCTGATAAGTATTTACATGATAGTCTGATAAAGATCCATTGAGGTTTTAATTTTTATTACCTATTCTTGAAAAATTAATCTCAAACTATAAAATACTATCTACGAAAGTAAATACGATTGCGTTATACCATTAATTTTCCTGTGACCCCTTGTGTGGACCACCTGACACACTACCACGAACCTCCATTTGTCCATGTACCACAGTTTTAGAGCAACTGTTCTAAAATTTTAATTGTGCAATACTGATTATGAAATTGTCTGGTATTGCAGACCAATATTTTTACTTTCTCTCTATCTTACAGGTAGAGAAAGTATTGTGATCGTCAAAAAAATCGAACTCGAGATTTTGATGAATTTTGACGTTTCATGACTTCCTGAATCCGAAAAAGTGGTTTTTGAATTTCCGTCCTGTCTGTCTGTCTGTCTGTATGTACCTCCAACTAGAGCCTAAACTATTTTACCGATTGAGCTGAAACTTGATATCTAGGGTTTTCATAGGGTTGCCCCGAGGGGTTTTTGGAATTGGATATCTACCCCTAAAATTAAGGGTAGTTTACTGAAGGGAAAAAAGAGAAAAAGTCGATTTTCTCAAAATCGGCTCTAACGATTTTGATTAAATTTCATTTATGAACATAAATAAATATTCCAAACAAAATGGCTACTCTCAATATTTCGGCAAAATCGTTTTAAGGGCTCCGGTCTGATGCGTAAATTAACATTTTTTATAATAGCTCCGAAACTATTTGAGATATGAAATTACTTAGCATTACAAATATGTATATATATTTATAATACAAATATTTTATTCGAAACATATTTTTATAAAATCAATAACTTTCAATATATACGCAATTATATATATATTTTTAACTTTTTGGGCATTAAAGCTTAAGTATTGCGACCGTAAGAAAAACTAACCTGAAATGTTGATGGATGTCGACGTCTCATGACCCCCC
Organism: Timema podura; assembly: GCA_033556935.1. Classification (NCBI taxonomy): domain Eukaryota; kingdom Metazoa; phylum Arthropoda; class Insecta; order Phasmatodea; family Timematidae; genus Timema; species Timema podura. The sequence goes on along the minus strand of JAVRXN010000010.1, from coordinate 50,784,324 downwards.
GAACCCTTAGAAATAGTCGTTGCAATGCCGTCTGTCTGTGTGTCTATTAAAACTTAAAATTAAGGGTAGTTTACTGAAGGGCAAAAAGAGAAAAAGTCGATTTTCTCAAAATCGGCTCTAACGATTTTGATTAAATTTCATTTATGAACATAAATAAATATTCCAAACAAAATGGCTACTCTCAATATTTCGGCAAAATCGTTTTAAGGGCTCCGGTCTGATGCGTAAATTAACATTTTTTATAATAGCTCCGAAACTATTTGAGATATGAAATTACTTAGCATTACAAATATGTATATATATTTATAATACAAATATTTTATTCGAAACATATTTTTATAAAATCAATAACTTTCAATATATACGCAATTATATATATATTTTTAACTTTTTGGGCATTAAAGCTTAAGTATTGCGACCGTAAGAAAAACTAACCTTGAAATGTTGATGGATGTCGACGTCTCATGACCCCCCGAACCCTTAAAAATAGTCTTTGCAATGCCGTTTGTCTGTGTGTCTATTAAAACTTAAAATTAAGGGTAGTTTACTGAATGGCAAAAAGAGAAAAAGTCGATTTTCTCAAAATCGGCTCCAACGATTTTGATTAAATTTCATTTATAAACATTAATAAATATTCCAAACAAAATGGCTACCCTCAATATTTCGGCAAAATGGCTTTAAGGGCTCCGGTCTGATGCGTAAATTAACATTTTTTTAAATAGCTCCGTAACTATTTGAGATATGAAATTACTTAGCATTACAAATATGTATATATATTTATAATACAGATATTTTATCCGAAACATATTTTTATAAAATCAATAACTTTCAATATATACGCAATTATATGAATTTTTTTAACTTTTTGGACATTAAAGTTTAAGTATTGCGACCGTAAAAAAAAAACTAGCCTGAAATGTTGATGGATGTCGACGTCTCATGACCCCCCGAACCCTAAAAAATAGTCTTTTCAATGCCGTCTGTCTGTGTGTCTATAAAAACTTAAAATTAAGGGTAGTTTACTGAAGGACGAAAAGAGAAAAATTTGGTTTTCTCAAAATCCGCTTAAACGATTTTGATTAAAATTCGTATCTAGGCGTTGATTAAGATTATAAATAAACTGGCTATTTTCATTTTCCTATGAAAATGATTTTTAGGGTACATTACAGAAGCGTTAAATTCCGTATCTCCACAACTATTGGAGAAACTAAACAACTTATCATTGCAAAATTGTAGGACTATTAGAAATAAAAAACTTTTATTTGACATATATTTTTATAAAAGCAGCAGTTTCTGAGATATTTGCAAATATATTAATACAATTTTGTGAGCTTTAGTTGTAAACATATACTACTTAAGTCTTAACGCAATAATACTCCAATGCCATAGAGTAATTAAATATAAGTAAGTATCTAAAAAAAGTATGTTATTTTTCCTTGAATCTCTTAGGAGAAATGTTTGCATAGCAATGATCTATCTCCATTTTAGACTCAATAGTCAATATTTACATTTTTTATTGGTCAAAATGTATAAATGAATAATTAAATATCAATGCGATGACTTGAAGATCTGCAACACCTTTTAAAATGTTAAAATTTTAACCAGAAATCGAAATTTTAATACGAAGTGTTGACCCTTGTGGAAGACATTAAACTGTTTGAAATATTCTTAGGTGGACAAAGATGCGCCTCTTTTCTCATTGATTCTATATCATTGTATATTATTTTATGCGTGTTCTTATGTGGAGTGGTGATGATACAATGTACATTATTCCGTTCAGAAATCTTACGAGTTTATAGAAAGAGAGAGAAAGTCTGTGCGGTGTGCCGTACCATTTATTTTTAATTTGAGAATTTCTTTCTCGCGTATAAAATGTGTGGTAAAAAATATTAGTAATAAAAGAAAATATTCTTTATATCTTTATTAAACTACCCTTAATTTGAAAACTAGGTCCAAAACCAAAAATAGCCACAGAGAATGAACATGTAACATAAATATCAAGTCTGAACAAAATCTGTTAAACTATTTCGGTAGTTGCTCCAGGAACTGACAAAGATACATATATAATTGTAAAGATAACTTTAAAGAAGGGGGGGGAGGGGATATAAAGAATAAAGTTGATTTATAATCTCTAGGGCTTGATATTTCACGACAACATTACTTTATGTCTACATAAGGGAAAAAACTATTTGATTTGAATGTCTCAACCAAAAATACTTCCTCTCCAAGTAAATTTATCACCTTGTTAGCAAATGTGCTTATTAGGTGGATCCTATTAATACTAGAACTTGTTAAGTATTAATTTATCCTAAATTATTTATTAAAAAATAATTAACAAAATAAACTATAAAATAAAAATGTCCTACAAAGATACTCAAATAGAACCTTTTAAAATTCCCACATGAAATAAAATATATAAAAATTAAAGTAAAGAAGAGTGACAAAATAATACGGCATAAAGAAAAGGCATTAAAAATGTTTTATATCACAGCTAGGCATACGTAGTTATCTACAAATGTAGCTCCTTACATTTTTAGATAAATAAATAATCATGTAGGCCCTATACGTTTACGCTTAATAGCTAGGGCCAAATATTGTAGACCATCAACTTTCACGATAAGCTTTGTTCATTGTGATTTGCAACATTTTTATCAACTGTAAGCTTACCATTATTCTACGGCCATAAAAATAAGTTGAAATTCTATAGTTAGAAAGTTCTACAATGATCAAATTGGCCTCAAGATTTTTTTTAATATTAAAATAAAGTTTAACCAAATAAAATAAGCTATGTAATATAGTCAAAAAATGTTATTGATGGTGCTCGATAATATTAATTAAAATTAATTAGTTTTATCATAGAGAGATGTGTTATCCATTTCACTATGGTTTTACACACTATATAATATTTTTCAATAATGAGGGTAAATACATTAATTGTATACACCTTCAATTTAATTTATTCCCATTTTAACTAAATTACAGTGATAATATTGTGTCTTATTAATTTATAGAAGAGATTACTTTATTTAAATTACAGTGATTTTATTGTGTCTTATTAATTTATAGAAAAGATTACTTTATTAGCTAATACAAGGCTTATCTTATTATTTCTACATTCTACATTGCTTACTAGTAAAAATCTATTTTTTCTTAAAGGTAAGTTTATTAGTTTTATAACTCACCAAATTATTTTAGAAAACTTTTTTATTTTTACAATTTCAGAACAATTTAGCACGAAACTAAATTATTAAACTATGTTTTTGAACTAACATCATATCGAATATTTTAAAGTTAATATTATAGATATTTTATTTAATTGATAAATAAATCAGTCTATAAATTGACCCTAAATAATCAAATTTACTTAAATAACAGTTTGTATATCCGGAAAGAAATACCTTTATTCGAGGTTTGAGAGATATTTCCTATTATTATGAGTTTTTATTTAGCTTCCTTTGACCTATGTCTGGTAGAAAATATGACATATTTGTAGCACATTTTTCTTAAATATTAAATCAAGTGGAATATACGTTAATTTAGTTATTAGTTGTGCATCACCAATTAGAGCCTAATAATATTTCAAGAAATGTAATGGGCGTTTTGACCAATTGAAGACAACATATAATATGATTGTAAGCAAATCGCTGTCAATGTAAAAGGATGCATTACGCGGTTCATGATCCTCTAATATGGACCACTGCACCCTCCTTCCTCCATCCCTTACAAAAGGGACTACGCTCTAAGCGCAAGGGTGTGAGAGCTGTCCACAGTGCAGATGGCATCCCATGAGGTTGTTTCTGTCCCCACAATGAGGGTGGAACTTGGCATACCCCGAGGGACCCTGGAGAGGGGAGGAGAAGGGGTGTTGTTGGATATATTTTTTTTTGAGAGGGGTGTGGGGGGGGTGGGATGGGAACACATGCAGCCAAACGTGAAATTAGGTTTGGCTTGAACACCAACACGGACGCACACACATCCATGCATACATAACGGATGCAACTGGAGGGATCAAGCCTTGCTGACATCATCAACGAAATATAACAAGTGCATTATGGGAAGTTCTAGTTTCGCACGTTGGTTTCATTTTCGGTTCCTTTAAATATTAAGTCAGATCAAGATGTAAATAATAGTTTGATTTTTTTGAAACATTATAAACATTAATTACCACAGCCATCCCATCATTTGATTCCAGTTAATAGCAAACAAAAGTTTTGTATTGTAATTTATATCATGTGTAAGGCGCATGGAATATAGTAATTTACCTTTGCAATCACACGCCGCTACTCTCTATCAAATAAGCCTACCATGACCACATTTTAACCTGTGTGTCCAAATTTGTTGATTATTTATAAAATGAGTGTCTACAGGCTGACTCCCATTTTAGAACAAATATGTTGTTTCAATACATCAGCTCATTAGAAAATTTCTTATTATACCCATAAACACGATTTAATAAATTAGATGCATATAATATTATTAAACATTAAGTGAAACCAAAATAAAAACTCCATGGCGTAGTATTACAATCGAGCCATACCGATCAAACGACTGCCACTGTTAGCGATGATAGTTCCAACATTTTTGGACAGAGGGTGTCATGTCTTCAAAATAACGCACGCTCTGGCCATTATTCTTAGTTTTCTAGACTGAAGCTGCTAGTTATTTATTCAAGTAGCTCTTCATTTTTCCTCAAGAGGCCGAGTTTGACATCATTCCAGACCCACTGTTTCACAGAAAAAAAAATAATAAACACCGAGGATCACACCCAGGACTTCTTATTCTGTAGCCAGGAGCTATGACCGCTAGACCAACGAGGCTATCAAGTGATTCCAAAATATAATTGAGTTTTCAACAGCTTGAAATGGTAAAAATGTACATATCGATGAAATATCTTAATGTGGCACTTTAACAAATTTATCTTTTACTAGTTGGTATACCCCTTCTTCGCCCTGGGAATCTATAAAATTACAAACAAAGGCAATCCATATAAAATACCATATTTGCTTTAGAGCGAACATAAGATTTGTAAATATAAATGCTATACATTGGTATAAAAATATTGTAAAAAAGAGCAACAGATAGAACAAATAGAACAAATGAAATAATAGACTGGTCCCTGCCATTGAAGGCAACATTTTAGGTTTCAATATAATAAAAAAGGTTTTTTTTTCATTTTGTGAAATTTTGAGCCCCCTATTTCTTGAATACAATTTTCAAATTAGAAATGTTCATTATTTTAAGATTATATGGGGGGTCTTTGTACATGATTGCAAATACATTCCAACTTTCTAATACTTCTAGAAGTGTTTCTTTAATTAGTTTTAAAAATTGTAGGCTCCCCATGTGTCATCCCCCCTAACTTCCAAATCTTAGTTATAAAATTAAAAAATCTTTCACTGCTTTCTAGTTATTTTAATATAGTCCAACTAACTATCTTCCTGAAAAAGTGAACTTTTTCACTACACCAAAAGCATAGCTATTTTAAGTTTTGTAAATTTCTATCCCCCTTTCTCTGCCTCCATAGCTCTCTCTCCATTCCAGTGACGCATGTTTTAAAACTATAAATACTCACACACTTATGGGTACTTAAGGTTTTCCATCAATATGGATGTAAATATTTAAATATTATTACAAACGGAAAGTGTTTTTTATTCTATTTGTTTGTGAAATTCTCGGGAGTGCCCCTTCCACCATTTTCCAGTAATTAATTTTGAAACTAAAATGTTTTGTTTTAAATTATTGGCGGTGGTTTTTATACCTGCCTAAAAATTTTAACTCTTCTAACAAACTAGTTGTTTACACAAGTTTGGAAAATTCAAAATCCCTCGATTCATCAATTTACAAATAAGCGATTTAAATGTTTTAAAACGTGTAAGTTTTATTTGTTAAAGAAGAACGATTTGCCTACTAATGTGAATAGAAAAACCCCAAAACAAAATTTAATTTACCAGTGAATATAAGGCTGAAATGTATTTGGTAGCAATTGTTTGGATTGCATTTGTCTTGGAGATCAATTAAGATAGACAAAAATGAATTCTACTCTCAACAAGAGAATATTAAGATTGATCACGGGTTTAAGAGAGAATATTTGAAGAAAAAAAACCATCATAATTATAGTATCTTAATAGAAAACATAATCTCTCTGTTAACCAGATGTCCAAATTATATCCATGCGAAGTTTCCGTACAATCGTACGATGGCGATTCAGCAGCAAACAGCAGAAAACATATCATTTTTATTATTTAAGTAGGATGTTTGTATCCATTCCAAAACGTCCGTTTGCCAAAAAGATTTATAGTCAATTTGTTGATTTTCCAAACCTATCGTTACTAAGTAACGTCCAACCGAGCAAAAATAACTGCACGCGTGTATCGTTGCAAGTATACTTGATCGTGTGGATGGGAAAACTGCGCAATTTTAGACACCTGTGCAGGTAACTTGTAAAAGACGAAACATTTCAAATTTGTCGCTTCGTGCCTGTGCAAGTCCAGATGCACACCGGAGCGTGTATGGGGAGTTTGGTTTCAAAGCAAGCAATACCACGACAGGAACATTAAGCACACAATTTTAATTTCAAATATAAATACTTTTATTTTCTAAATACTCATGTTGTTCATGTAGGATTTTGATGTACACTTTTTACGACCAAGATTTCACAAAACTGATAAAACAAATCAAAATTTAGTATATTGTTTAAAAAACTAATATCATCACTAACACTATAATTTTAGAACGATTAATGACAATTCAAAATTAATTATAAATCAGTTTAATCACACGGTATATATAAATATATATATACATATATATGAATTTGTGGTTTGTATGAATTAAATATTGATCTTAAAATTTTTTAATTTATTATAAGGTCATATATTTTATTAAAATATTTTAAATGTGTTATGAGCAATACTTCTTAAGTGATAAAAAAAAGATTTGTAAAAAATCTAGCTCTTTAATTATATTAATATTTGGTAAACTTATTTATATAGTTATCATACTACCAAATTGAAAGAGTAAGTTTAACTTCTTACTATCCATGTTTCTACAAAGATATTGCAGTGTCGCAGATATTTATTGGTGATGCTATTCTAATTACTCATTAACGTGAGATTTTGTAACACAATTTATAAATTAAAATACAAACATACTACATTATTCTTATCCCAAAAGATGTAGATTAAATAATATGTAAAACTCTTATAAAATAAGTATTGTATGCCAATTAATGTTATTATAAATTATATTTACAGAGAACTTCAAATAGTTCCCCTGTAGTATATGGGTGAAGAGTACACACTAGCCTCATATGAGACTACTGACATTGTTTGTTTCATTTATAATTCTAATGATCTGAATACAGTATTATCACTCAATTATTTTTATGGCTAAATAATTATACAATTACATTTTCTACATAACTAGATTAGATCAATATAATTGATGTTATTCTCATTACATCAAGCAACATTTAACTACTTGAATAACTATGCATACATGTATATATTAATATATATTATATATACCCGTTATTTAACCTAACCACAATAATGTAATGGTAACTTTTATATATTTTGAAACGATTCCCAACATAGTATACACAGAAGCACTACTGTCTAAATCTTTAATAAGTATACAAGGTCTTATCCAATACTATCTAAGAATATTAAAATTAGCAGCGTCCTAGTCCACGAAAAGAACATACTATGTACAGTACATAAAACAAAAAAATTAATATCTGAAAATGTTTATTTCAAATTCCTACCCCTCCCTAGATACACACAATTAAGTTTAAAAAAATATACAATGATTTACTTAATAGCTGCAGATTGATATGAATACATTTGCAACAATTTGAGTCAAATTATATTGAAACTATTGGCAATATTAATTTCAGATATAAAAAGAGTGAAAAATCAAAGTACAAAGTGAATGGCCCCAACCTAGGAAAAAATTGCTCTTATATGAACTATGTCATAATCATGGACAACAATTATAAACAGAGCACACAAATAAGGCACTAATACAGTCTAATTTTTATAGTAAGGGCCTTTTAGAAAATCCAAATATATATTTTGTGTAATAATTTAATAACATGTTACAAATCATTTTTGTTATTGAAAGTAGATCTGTAAATTTTATCTAGATCTCAAATAAGTTTCCTCCTATGAAAATTTGACTTTAGTTTGCCATGTGTGAATTATTGAGAAATTTTAATGTTCTTAAAATATGAGGCAAATATCTTTTTGTTTGAACACCTTTAATAAATGTTAAATTTACTGAACATAACTATTTATGTGGTAAATATAATATTAATTTAAGCATAACTATGGAAATTTAATCGTTTAAACCGAATGAGTATGCGAGGCATAAAAAACCGTGATTTGATAGAGGATAATTTAGTATGGTAAAAATATATTTAATTTTGTTTCAAAAATGTTGGTGGTAAGAAAAAATAGCAAACAAAAATAAAACATTTAATGACTTAAAATAATACTTTTGGTAACGTTTACTAATACCTCGGTAAATTCTAGGAATTACCGATGATACCTGGTAAAAGATCAAAATATTTACATTTTAAAAGATATCACTGACTTTTACCACCAAATATTGGTAATGTTAGGATTTACCGGGGAAATATTAGATTTACTATTCTTCGAACATCTAGAGTAAAATATATACACACATGCACACCAATAATTCACCAATCTAGATATTAAAAATAATAATTTTTAAATTATAATGAATACATCTTCCCCAGGATCGCTAGTGTTTACTTAACATAATCGGTGTGAATTTGACCATTACTAAATTTTCCCTTTTCTGTTTCTCTCACCTCCTAATAAATATTTGACCTTGAAGAGAAGAATGAATAAAAAAATGCTACAAACTCCTCCTATAGTCTCAGCAGTGTACAACTGATTCCTATTAGAGGGATATGGAACTTCGTTTAAAATTTCAAATAAGAATATAAACTTTTGTTCATTTTCTAGCTTGTCTATATTCTTGTTACATGTTTTACCAACCAAACATGATATAATCATTTAACTAGACTAACTTGGTAGGGATTCGGAATGCAGAATTAGGAGGAATCATTCTCGCATTTACATGGGAAGAGAGTGAGAACTTATTTAGGAAAAAATCTACCCTAAGTAGACTCTTCTAGGATTCCAACACCGATATTCAAATCACCGGCAAACCATAATAGATGAGCTTGATAAATTTGATAGCGTGTTTATTGAGTATAATACATCCAAGACTTTTTATTAGTAACACTTCACAATGCTACGTTCAATGCCATTCAAGGAAAAGATATATTTTCATAAGTTTGAACAACTTTTCCATATCAAGAATATATCATTAATACTCTAATATATTTACTATGATATGTAACATATTTCGATGTCTAGTAAAATATAAATTTATTCAACTAAATGTTGACCTAGCATGTACTTCGTGTAGCCTGAAATCTTTGATGGATTACACCCGCCTCGGTGGCGTAGTTGGCTAACGCGCTAGTCGTGTTGAGCTCGACCACCGAGGACGGGGAGATCGAGGTTTGAATCTCGGTTGGGTGAACTAGGGGTGGTTTTTCCTAAATGGTTTTTCACTCTCCCTCCACGCAAATGCGGGTTCACTTCCTCTAAATTCAACCGTCCCAATTCCTAACCCATTAGCGTAGTTAGTACTTAAGCGTATAACCCGAACGGGTAATAAGACGCGGTGCTAAATATTATTATTATTATTATATTGATGGATTACACTATGGCCCTATCTTATAGGCTACACCCTGGCTGAAACGTGGACGGTAAATTACCTTTCAGGCTAAACGGAATGGACAGAACATTATTTTACTTAAGAGTTATAAAGAGTTCAGTTTTCATAGAATTTTTAATAGGATATTTCAAATAAAATAATATATATAAGTGTATCCAAAATTCCTTAGGTATAAGTTAGTTTTTTAAACGCGAAGCATATTATATACTAGTTTTGAAAAAAAAAATGGGATTGTCCAGAAATGTAAACTTCAAAAAAACAGTCATAAGTCTTATAAAATAATTTTATAATGGGGGACTATATGCATATCCAGTTTTTTAGAATCTTTTATTTATATATTTTAGTCCAGTTTGGGAAATAGGCCTACTTTAAAAAGTTTGAATCGTTTTATACTTTAATTATTTTTTAGAGAACTGTTATATTTTTGGCAATCTTATTTAACTTCTTTTTCTGTTATTTTTTATTATTTATAATGTACACTTAATATTTTTATAATGTGGGCACTATAATCTGATTTAACATTTCAAAGTAAAAGTCAATATTAAATCAACAAAAGTCTTTGAAAGATGTATGTGTATATTTAACTCTCCAAAAAATAAAAACTTAATCAAAATCGTTTATTTTTTTAAAAAATGTGTAAACCAATTCTCTACAAATTTATTCTGATTTCAACTTTTTATTTTTATAATTTCAGCTACTTTAGTAGGTGTGACAGTTTTTATGAGAGTAGTTTTTTTATTATTTATGTTTTCATTGGAAAGTCATATCGTTTGTTTCAAAACCTTGAACACTCATAGAACTATTGCCAGAATGTAGGAAACTAGAAATAAAATAATCTTACAACTATGCATTATAATGTATAACTAGCTAGGTTTTTATAAAATGAAATATATTTTTAAAAATTGATACCCTTTGTCCCATTTGTATAAAAGTTTAAAAATAATCACACTATAATCACGTTCAAAAAGTGTTCTATCTATATAGTGAGCTTTATTAATCTTACATCATATAGGTCCTTTATTAATATTGACAAACATTCATTTTAGCAAAATAAAATCCAATCCCAATTTTATGGGACTATTGCGGTATTTTATGCCAAGTAAAGGTATGTTAACATTAGTATGTAACAATACTAAGCACCGCGTCTTACTAACCTTTCGGGCTATGGGCTTGTAGCTATAAGACTTTAAAATATTCGTAGGCGTATAACCTGAACGGTTAGTAAGACTTCTTTCTAATTTATATTTATATATATATAATATATCTATATTCATATAATTAAATTGCATGTCCCGTTTTAGCAATGGAAATCCCGTACTCGGATCCTATCCGGATTAATATATGTCTTTATTGTTCAAAATATTAATATGTTAGTCATTATTTGGCGTTATATTATGTTATTTTGTGTCCCGGCACTGGATAGTTAACATTTCCTACCAAAGTGTTATTATATTAACATTAGAAATAAATGCAGGTATAATTTATTATCTTATATTAATTGATTGAATTACTTTAATTTTTATTAAAAATTTATGAATAACTATTGCCTGTATAAAAAAATTTGTTTTAATGATGATCACACATCCCTGATTAGTGACTGCCAAAACTAAGTTGGAATGAATACTTCACTTCCATTTTTTTTTAATGCAAAACAGCGAGTGCCCCTTCTGACTTGAGTCGCAGGGTTCCTTCCAACTTCGCGGCCCTTAAGGAAGGGATCAACAATCTGGTGCTAGCCCATCATGACCTCTCCTCAAAACAGAACTGTGCCAGGGTTTCAGTTTCACTTAAAAAAATAGCGTAACCTGATGGATAGTGTGATTGTGTTGAACAGTTATTTCAAAAGTTTTTGATGATTGTCATGATATTAATCACTAAACTAAGCCAACGCATCAGTATCATGTCCTGCTAACATTTTATTCGAAAGTGAGAAAATGAGTCAAAAATATCTTATTCTGAGGAAGTTACTAACTAGTTAATATGTTTACGTTTAAAACAGTCCTTAAATAGTAAGTTTAAAAAAAATAAAGGTTCGGCTTGAAAATGGTTGGTCAAAAGAAGGCTATAAAACCAATTTAGGCCTAAGGGTGTAATGGTGGTTTGGGTCTTTAAAAATCTTATTAGAAAAAAAAACTTTGCCTCCCTTGGCTGATATTCTAACCAATACATCTTTATAACCAGAAAACTAGACTAGACAAAAGTTATGCATTTGTTTGCGTGCCCACTCACTCAATCTCTTATCATTGTTGAGAAAAATAACGCAATCATGTGTGCTTGTTCTATTTACAGTACGTGGACGTCAAAGAGTCAAACTAAAGGAAAAAATTGTTAGTTCTAAATAAATTCAAATCATACAATAGAATTTATTTACAAAACCACCAAGTTTTACAAGTCTTAAAGTTAAGTTAGTTCTTTCATTTCGTTAAGTGTTACAAATCCTGTAATATATATAACTAACTATCTTTGAAAATTTAATTTCACATACTTTAGGAGATATATTAACCAATGTCCTAATTGTTTGTCGAAAGATTTCACATACTCGTAAAATAAATAAACATTTTTTTAATGGATATAAATGTTTAAAGAAATATTAAAAATAATGTTACAAAAGTTTAAATTACTCTTAAAATATAAATAATTAATATCATCTGCCCTCTAGGTTATAAAAATTAACGATCCTTATTCAGAAGTGAGTTGCTACAGCAGTGCTCTATTTGAAAAACTTACACCAGCAATATAAAATTATCCTATTTTGAAACGTGGTCAAAATCAATAAACCCTCTACCATTTCAATAATTAAGAAAATATCTAAATGCCCAAGTAAGATAATGGAAAAATTAACTATCAATGAACAGGCATGCGAGATAAGTTGGCGTTCATAGAATAAGATATAACTTTTTTTTTGTAAATATTAAAAACATTCTGAAACCATTGGAGAATTAACTACAATCTCCTGGTTCAATGTTGTCCTCTCTTGACTCTTTGATTACCGTTGGAGCTATAACTGTTGCCACCCTATTCACTGTTGGAGTTATAACTCTTACCCCCTGTTGAATATTTAGCTCTCTCCTCCTTCTTCACTGTTGGTGTTATAACTCTTGGATCCCTGTTCACTGTTGGAGTTATAGCTTTTGCCTCCCTGTTCACTGTTGGAATTAGAACTATTCCCTCCCGGTTAACTGGTGTAGATTTAACTCCTGCCTCCCTGTTCACTGTCAGAGTTATAGCTCTTGCCTTACTGTACACTGTTGAATTTAAATCTGGCCTCCCTGTTAACAATTTGATTTACAACTCTTGCTTCCCTGTTCACTGTCGGAGATTTAACTCTTCCATCGATGTTCATTGTTGGCGATAGGGCTCTCGCCACCCTGTTCACTGTTGGAGCTAGTACCATTGCTTTTTGTTCACAGTTAGAGAAAGAACTCTTGCCTCCCTGTTCACTATTGGAGATTTAGGTCTTGCCTCTCCATTACTTATTGGTAAGTCTCTATCTATATTTTTCTCGGTCACGTATGTCTTATGGAGTTTATTCTACGATTATTAAGGTTTTTATTAGCAATGCGTCTTACTAACCGTTCGGGTTGTATGCTTATTATTAAGGTGCTATCTTAGTTTAATTACGCATTCAAGTCTTTTGTTGATATAGAAATTTAGAGGTTTTTGAAGTGAGTTTTTTTAAATCTCATCTTTTCTATATAATGAGAAAGACACTATTTGAATCTTAGTTAAATTTATTGATACATTTTTGCATTTTTAAAAAGAGTTCAACAACATAACTTCTTAGATTGGTCTATTTAAATCCAAACAACAATACATTATTTATTTTATGTTTAGATATTCTTGAAAAAATATATTATAAAATACAGATTTATGTATAACTAAAGCGTCTCAACAGTCATACCTACATGAAGAAAACCAACTTTGATTGAATATCAAGCCCAATCCAATATTAATATAATCATATTGGGAAGATAAGCATATCAATTTATTCAAACCTATTAGAGGTTAAAAAAAAATTGTATTTTAAATCAACTTCATTTATTTCACACAATTACACTCTTCAATATGCTAACCAATTATTTTTTAAATTATCATTTATAATCTGTTTGGTTGTTTTAAAAGCCTTAGAGCATACAGTTGTAGTTGGACTTTACTGTTGCGTACTGCATCTTACTGCCTGTCTGGGCTATTCGCCTATTCACACTAATGGGATAGTGATGAGAAAAGCTATATTTTAAAATAAATGTACCCTCACATATGTAGAGATAGAGAAGAATACCATTAAGTACAATCTATTCTTAGTACACCTAGAGGGGAATCGAGTCCCTATTTTCCCATCACTGGTCAACAGACAAGACAAGATTGAATCCTTAGCTTACGTGTGGACCTATATGGGTATGTGAGATAGAATCAAGTTTAACATTTTTGAAATACGTATTTTCCCAAGATGATAGCACATTACACTTTGCTTAAATCGCCAAAGTCAAAGTTTTAAAGTATAAGGTGTTGGTTTTAAAATATGCGCCATGTGAACCAATTTAAAAACACATCTTATCTATTGGGCTAGCTACAAGAACATGTGGACCCGTAAGTCACTCAGTAGTGGGCGAAATCCTCTTCTATGAACAGGTTTCGTGTCAAAAAACATTCCTTGAAATGATTTGTCCCTTCTTTCTTCTCTTCAAGATTTGTTTGTTACCATTAATTACATACCATGTCACTTTAGGGAAGTTATATTTGTAAACCAGTGTTGCAAATCTCTTCATAAATTCACAACCGATTGCATTTAAAACACCCCTCTTTGGCCCATTGTTCCTATCAAATGGTCCTATCTCCCTAAAGTAAGCTAGTACAATGTAATTCCTATTCTTCCTTGAGTGTGCACCAAATGTTAAGGCTGAACTTGAGAAGCTATGAATTATAGAAAAATAGTCCCCTTTAATCAGCGTGTTCGACACGCGTTAAGGGAGTTAAGGCAAGGGATGGATGGTGATAAATATGTTTGGTCCATGACGGGGTAAAAGGGGGTGTTTAAGAGGGGAGTTTAGGAGGGCATGTGACAAGTCGGGATGGTAGAATGGTATAAACCATGTAGCCTCACATTGGCTACGGTGAAACTAGACGACTTTCATGAACTATCCTTTTGATGCTTTAAAATAGAATACGACAGAAAACCATATAAGTTGGGTTTCTACTAGGGCTGAGAGAAATAGCTGCTATTACTATGCGCTTACCTAGCACCTTTGTGAATCTCAAGGGGTTTTATGTTCCAATTCTGGTTGGTGACATTAAGTGGAGCTTAGCAAGCCGAATACGAGAGTTGGTCAGGAGTAGCAAGCGATAGTAATAGATGTTTAAAGGATCTGTAAAAATACATACATTAATAGGCCTTCCTTATTATGAGTAACGAACTATGTTAATGTGAAAAAAATATATATAAATAGAAAAATATACCATAAAACCCATTGCAAAACTCCAAGTTTTGGGCTCAATTTCTGTACTGGTCGTTCTTAGAACTTTATTTTAGTTAAAGATTGTTGATCTTGATAAAGTTGTTTTTAGATATGCACATGTTTAATGATTAATTAGACAACTATTAAGATATTTTGTTATTTTTTAAATATCCAGTAGTGTTTTTATCATTTTAAGTATATGGAAAAAATCTTCAGTAAAAAAATTAGACTGAACACATAGTTTACTTATGCTTGAACCACTATAACTTGTTATTTTAATCCGTAATAAGTACATTACACTATAGTATGATATTATTACTATTATTATCATTATTATTATTACTATTATTAGTATTTTTACTAGGTGCTCTATTCTGCGACAGTTCCATTCTTTTTGTTTGTGAACCTAAACCACCCAAGTTCCCTGTCTTCTTCCTTCTCCTTCATCTCCTAGTATTTTCTTATTTCCTTCAAGCCAACCAATATTTAGATCCTCCCTCTTCCTAATTTCCTCTTTCCCTCAGCCTTGACTCTTATTGAATTGTCGCTTCTCCTATCAAATAGAAGAAGTGACGAATACATTTACAATTATATGAAATGAAGGCTTGGGAAGGAACAAACATAAGCGGGGTATACAAGTTTAACAAATCAGTTTATTTATATTTAAAAAGTTAGTATAATTACTTAAGGTTTATATATATTTTACACTAAACAGTTCTTTGTTAACTAAGATAAATAAATCGGTTACAATAGAAGCAGTAATCCCAATAGAGAACAATTGAAGTAAACACCTTTGTTATACTTGCAATAAACACAAGCAAGGTGAGTCTATACTACAATTAAGAGTTACTCTTTACTAGGAACTATACCACATTCCGCTACGAAAGTGCGTCTGTCTCAACACAACGGCAATATAAATAAAGGAAGCAAACTTCATTTAAAGTTAGGTAACAATGCATAGTATCTATCTAGCCTCGCGACTACTATACTTGGACCTAAAAACAATTTACTTTAATTATAGTTAAATAATATTTAACGATATCAAATTCTAGTAAGTCCTAGTTTAAAGAGTTACTACGATGGTAGTTAAATGAGCTAGTTATAATGAGTTAACTTCATAGTGAGATACATAAGACAAAGCTTAATCTCCTAGTAAAGGAACTATGAGTTTATAAATAGTATACGGTGAGTTATTAGGAATCTAGACTCTAAAGATACTATGGCCGGTCAATTCCTAAATAGTACTGCCTGGACATTCAATAGTATATTTATACTTCCACCCAATCTAGGGCACACTATAATTAGTGCAAACAATAAATGTATTAACCAATACAAACGGCGCCTGAAGGGTGCCTGACACAATGAACTATCCCCGTGGGCCACTACTAAGAGCTAGTAGTGCTCCCAAAGGTTGCTCACCGTAAAAAGGTAAACTAAAGAGAAATAATAGGGACTGGTATCAGTCACATACCTAATTAGGTCATTGAACAAAGCGTTAGATAACCTGATTTCCACCATCAAGGGATCCTAAGCATGGCCATACAGATTAGAGAGTCGTGACTTTTCTCTAGTATATAACACTGTGTTTTATAGACATAGAAAAAGAAGTCAGAAACACTGCCATACTAAATAATGTCCTATGGACCTAGATAATTTGAGCAATAAGCCCTTCATTCAAAACTACGTCATATGGGCATAGAAAAACAAGTCAGAAACTCTGACGAAAAAAATTATGTCAGATTGACATAGAAAAAGAGCATTAAGACTCTAATTCTTTCTTAAACCAAATACTAATAGTGACAGCTGTAGTTACTTGTGCGACGAGGAGGATAGTGCGACGCCTCACACATCGTGATCACCAGTTGCTTTATCCGATGATGTAGGATTACGTCCAAGAAGTTGATATAATAGAATACAAAATGTGAAGCGAGGGAGGAGCGTTTTATACAAACAGAACTGGCGTCTTCGGGGACGGTCTCCACCCGGACAAAAAGGGGGAAGGTGAGGTTACAAAATTTCGCCAAATGACAGCTAGCGCTCGTAGACGACGCGGAGAGCACGGAGAAGCAGCTTTACCATTTTATCGAAGTGAGGCCTGCGAGTAAGATGTTGCTTTGCTAAGCCTCCAGGAACAGTCAGCTGATGCACTTTCCTGAAGTTGGGCCTTTCCCGGCAACATGAATTCACCGTGAGTTAATATCTGCCCCACATTATTAGAATATATTAGTTCTTGTATTCATCGTGTTAATCATATACATGGTATTTTGTGTGTACGTGTTAAACAGGGAGTTTAACAGGCTACATTATGGCGTCGTTGATCTCATTGGTCTTGGGTAAAGTGTTTGCTTCAGAACCCAGTGTTCATGGGTTTAATACCAGCTGGGGTCAATGGATCTATCTTGAGCGATAAAAAACTGTAGCACAACTTCCTTTGGAGGGGAATAAAAACCGTCGATCCCATGTCAATTGTGACATGTAAATGAACCCTGGAAGGTATGTTAAAACACTTCTTACTGCAAAATTTGTAGGCCCTTTTGCTCCGACTCGTATTATTTCTCGTGTGCTTATTATAATTAGTTGATTCAGAAAGTGAACGTGAGCTACCTCAAACAAATAAATTCTATGACGTCATACAGAAGACAGTTCCTCATAAGAATGTGTCTGATCTAGTTCGCCACTTTGTGGCCTACCTGTTACTGTGAACTTGCTGAATTCGTTACTTTGTTAAATAAACAGTGAATGTATAGAACCACCGAAAACGTTGGTTTATTTAATAAATAATAAGAATTATCTAATTATACCAATGCTTTTATAAATTTCCCAATGCAGTTTGATGAAAGTATAAAAACATGAACTGTATAATCTACATCTACCGGTGATTTTATAAAATATCTAGCATTTGTGGATAAAAATATAGAACATAAATCCATACTAACCTAAACTAAACTAATCTAGCTTAACCTAAGCTAAAATGAACTAGTCTAAGCTTGTCTAAACTAACCTAGCTTGCCTAAACTAACCTAACCAAACCTAATTTTGACGTCACTTATTAACATTCACTGTTGGTTGATGGTAATTTTATAAACTCCCCGGTGATTTTGTAAAATGTTCGGTGAGTTTGTGAAATAGAAAATACATTTTTTACATTCCCCAAGTAAACCAGTGGCTTTTTAGAGTCACCAGTGACCTTACAAACGCTTCACATTCAGCACATTCAGAGTAGCATACCTAAATATCACACTCTAAGAAAATAACCAGCCTCGTGGGATAGCGGTCAGTGCACCTTGCTACGTAACTAGGGGTCCTGGGTTCAATTCCCAGCTGGTACGATGGGTATTCTTTCTGAAAGGGGAATTATCCCAAATGTTATCAGGGTTTGGTTAATTATGCTTAAGTTAGGTTCCACACCTTCATATTCACTGTCATCACATCATCTCATTGCAGGTACGAAGTGTAGACAACCTTCATAGATGTGCCATAGCCCACAAGAGCAGCTAAATATCTACAAACACAGGCGAACAAATTAGATACTCTATATCTCTCATATCTCTCCCAGTAAAGTATGACATACGCTTTAAAAAAATACATAGGAGTTCTCTTCTTACCCACACTTCTTAGAACTTATTCATTTGTCACCCAACCCGTATGATGCAGAACATACTAAATTTAAAAATCATGTGTCGAAAAACAATCATTTTAATTTGGATTTGATTTTTTTTTAATTAGTTTAGAATTGGATGGGAGGGCGTGCAGGGTACAAATTTTAACAATTTTTATTTTTAAAAAAATGTTTGGACAAAATAAATAAAACATTGCTACTGTTGAGAGATTTAGTTTAGTTTGTACACATAGATATCCCAAAAGTTCCTGAATATTTGTAACGGAAAAAACTGGATTTTTACTAGTAGTGTTTAAATGAAAATAAAAAAGCCTGATAAAATTATGTGATGCCGGTGAACAATATCCAAGAACTGCTGAAATTATTATGTGTAGAAAATTAAACTAAACGTATCTACTGTGGCATTAATTCTCTATTCTCTCAAAACTAAAGGAATTTTGCTATAGATACTATAATTTTGTATAGTTTGACTAAATTATTAATTTATTGCTTAGTTTAATAAGGCCTTACTAGCCCACCATTTGATTTAAGTTATAATTGATTATAATGATAAGAAACTAGTTTATGGTTTCATAAGTTATATCATCATAATTTTCAATTAATCTCTATGTAAAATAATAATTGACAAAATCAGGTGAATATACAGGGTGACAAACAAACAAGTCCTCAGAATAGTGGGTGTGAATACGAGTAGAACCATTTTGGATGTGAATCTTATATAGAGAGAAAACTGGATAGGACACATCCTTAGGAGGAACTGTCTTCTGCACGACGTCATGGAAGGAAAGGTTGAAGGAAAGAGGAGCTTAAGGAGAAGGAAGATTTAAATATTGGATGACTTTAAAGGAAAGAAGAAAATTCTGGGAGCTGAAGGAGGAGGTAGAGGAAAGGGTTCATAGGAGGTCTAAATTCACTGACAAAGGAATTGAAGTATAGTATGATAGGGCACTTAATAATAATAATAATAATAATAATAATAATAATAATAATAATAATAATAATAATAATAATAATAATAATAGTAATAAAGGTAATTCATTTTGTAATAATTAATTAATATTTTGTTCAATTATCAATTTGTTGTATGGTTATTTAAAAAATACTCAGTTAAAATGTTTTTATTGCATAGATTTACTAAGTAACTGTTAAATATGTATACTGTATTAAATAAACTACTGCTATCTTATTCAATAATGAGCTTTTAGAATGATTCAATGCTTACTTTATGTTTACTTTAAGCTATTAATTCTTTAATCAATTTGGCCTATAATTCGTTCAAGCTATCATTGAGTAATTCGATAATAATAATTAAATACTAAAACATTTGAAGGTCCAGGACTTTCATTACCTAAAATATATAAAAAAATACATAAAGCTGTCAAAATAATTTTTAAAAAATTACTTTATGTGTACATAAAATGACCTAACAATATGAACACAAATGTATAATGTTTTCACACAACTAAACCAAACACAAACTTTATAAATGGATTCTCTTCCACAGATCAAATTTCACAATCATGGAGTCCCCCCCCCGATCTCACAAAACCAGAGCGCTCTAACTATAGGTCCTCTAGAACTAGTAGCATGACCGGTTAGAATTCTTTTTAGTTCTTGGTACTTCCAGTATTCTGATTCTGTATGTAAGTTACCGAACTCCGTTTTACTTTCCTACTGCTTACCCCTGCACAACCTTTATTCTTATTTAAAAAATGATATTTCTACCTTTTTTAGAGATACATGTTGTTTACACGAACCTGTTTATAAATATGCTCTTAGAAATTTTTACATACATATTATGCCATGGCTCTCTCAAATAGCTTGAGCTGTGTATAAATAAAAAACAAGGTACTGAAAAATAAAACTACTTTATAAGGCCTAAACAAAATAACATGATGCTTGGGTTTTGAATTTTATAAGTTATTAAAGATTATACTTTTTGTTCTACTGTTATAGCTAGAAAACTCGTTTAGTTAACTTATTTAAGATGGAAAATTTTATATTTACTAGTCTCATTGTAACTGTTTGGGAGTCTCATTAAATAATAAGTTTATTGTATAGTTTGATTATTCAATTAATGTAGAGTGTCAAGCTATGTATTATATTTACAAACCAGACTAGGCCCCATAGTTGATCAAAGCTCACTTCGGTTTACGCCATAAGACAAAATTCTAATAATAATTATTCATTTGGAATCAAAGGAAACCTCTTGTTCTGAAATAAACAATAAATTATTAATAAAAATCTTATCTTAATTATTTCTAGTGTTTTGTTTAATTCACATAAATTAATTCAAACTAAATGCATATTCAGTAATATACTATTATATATTAATGAAAAAATTAGGAATACGCCTATGTCAATATGATGATAGTTTGAACAAATTTAACATGGGAGCCCTGTTTCAGAAGTGACACAATTATTTTAATGCAAATATAAAACACATTTTCAAAAAGAACAATAAGAACAAACTTAAGATTTGTCAGTTACAAGATTAACGTATAAAACTAATAAGCTTTAACATGTTTAATGTATAAGCATTTATGTATGATTGTATATTGGATCTGATAATAATGTCGGGTCTCCTTTAAATAATTTCTAAATAGTTCAATGTAAACTTACAAAGAATTGTATTGATTCATTGTTTCATTGGTATTGATGGATTTGTAATTTCCTAAGTTAATATTTAGTTTATTTCTTGATTAATCGCTGCTTGTATGGTTTAATTAAATATTTGTTTAGTGGATATGTTACCGTTAAAGTGTATAATGCGTTATCGTTGAATGAAATACCAAGATATTTCATGAATTACCTAACTGAGTCAGTTAAAGTGTATATTAATGTTGTACTCTAAGCTTTAATAAGTTATTTAATAGAATAACGAACCCCACTCTGTTAATGTTTAAAATGAAAATTTATTTCAATCTTGTAGCAATTGTGTAATATAACATTGAAAAATATTTCTGTCCACCATGATTTTAGCTTGTTAAACTATAATAACAGATTACTGATTTCATAATTTAATGTTTGGAATGGGATCTGGTTTGTGTAGTACAGTAATATGGGTTAATGCAGGTTCGACTGGTGCCAGCCTATTAACTTGCTTATCAACTGGCTTCGTGTGAACGAGCCTTCACATTTCAATTAATTTCTTTGAAGGGAGGTTTCACTCAGCACACAATATCATTCCTTGGAAGTGAATGTTTACTATTTAAAACCCAGCTCGTTTTTGCATACGGAGTTTGTCCACGAATCAATCTAGTGAATCATACACAGTGATATACACAGTTTGCCTACGCATTCCAGTTCCAGCCAGTGGTTAACCATCTGTGTTGCGTGTTTCACTGTTTGAAGTAACCTTTTTTCTGTAACGTACTCAATAACCCTTTAACAGAATTTTTAACGTGAACTTTAGTTTAATGTTGAATTTTTATAAATTCTTATTCTCAAGTGTGCTTTAGAGTGTGACAGTTATTGCGTGGATTTGGACAATGAGTTATTTAAGTGTGAGTAATGTAAACAAAAATGCCGTAATGAAAGAGAGGTTTAAATGTTTACTGAGTAAGCGTGACGTGAAAGAGAACTGTGCTTTGCTTACCCATGAAAAGATGTCAAGTTTTATAGAAGAAGTCAAGAAATCTAAAGTAGTTGATAATAAAGTACCACGTGACTATTGATTACTTCAACGTTATGATGTCATTGAAGTTCAGGAAGTAGAAAAATTAATATTGCCAGTGACAGATGCAAAACATAATGTTGTGTTTTATTGTTCAAGAAATGCATTGTTTGATATTTTATATGAAACGCATTTATCCATTGGACATGGTGGTAGAGACCGTATGATAAAATAAATTAGTCATAGTTATAATAATACTACTCAGAATGACATAAAGATATTTTTTTAGTGTTTATGAGCCTTGTCAACAAAAACGAAAAATTGGAAAGAAAGGTGTGTTGTTAAACATTTAGTATTCTCACATTTTATCAAGATGTCCATTATATCTTATAAAATTCTGGTCTCAACCTGATGAAAACTATAAGTTTATTTTAGTTTACCAAAACCATCTTACTCATTTGGTTGTATTAAGAACTCTTCAAACAAAGAGAGCAGAATAAGTGTTTACGCAGTTGCTTTATTTATATATCTCTGTTGTTTGTCGCTCCGTGTATTCTTCAGTCCGACAATGGCAGAGAATTCTGTAATAAATTTTTAGAAAACCTAAAAATAACTTGGCCAAAGCTTAAGATCGTTCATGGTAAACCTAGGCATAATCAGTAGAGTTGAGAAAGCTAACCAGGACAAAGAAAACATGTTGGCAATTTGCATGAAGGACAATCAATCCACTTCCTTGAGTAACGGGATAAAATGTATTCAGTTTATAAAAAACAGAGCTCTTCACTGGTATTAAGAGATCCTCTTACGTGACTATGTTTGCCATGAACCTAGAGTTGGACTGTCAACCACTCGTGTTCTGGAAGAAGTATTTGATTCTGTGGAGGATGAATAACAATAAATACAATGCTTTTAATGTGTCAAGTACTTCATATAAATCTAATAATGAAGTTTTGGTTGAAGAAACCACGCAATATGAAAGTTTTATTCAAATGTTTTCAAGGAGCAACAAATTTGTTGGAAATATGAACCGCTTGTCCACATATCATGCTCAGAAGACTTGAAAATAAAATTGTAAAGAAGGTTTGCAATCTGTATTTAAATTAAATAAATGAAAAAAAAAAAAGAAAAATTTTTTCGGCTGGGAATAAGAAATAGTCGCATCAAGCAGCTGTATTCTCGGTCCCAGTTCAGTGTGTGTGATAAAAAATTAATCACAAATGAGGAACTACCTACTATTGAGGCATTTCTCTGGTCTGCTGCTACAGCTCAAAGTATGGGTACTCGTAGAAGATTCAAAAAATGTTAATGCAGAAAAACAGTGTGACAGTAAAATGTGTACTTGCTTCAAAAATAATATTCAATACAATTCCAAGTGCCATTCTAGTAGTCCTTGTTGTAATAAATGATTTAATAATAGGATGAGAATTTCTAATTAGGAATCAATTTTTATAGCTATTTTTTTATTAATACTATTATTTCACCTCATATTTTGTTCTTTTGGTCTGTATTGTCTTACTTGTTAGTTGAATTAGCCTGATATGTGATAGCTTTGTAACATTTAATAGCTTGCTTTAGTGAATTTTCAAGTTACATTCTAGCAGTATTGAAACTAATTATTACTCAAATGGCAAATTTTGTAAAATATATTGTTTTTATAATTGTTTATTTTATAATCTATAACTACATTTCATAGTGTTAAATATCCTGGCCGTAATGTAATACCCAATCGTTTAATAAAGATGAATAATAAACCTTACTTTAAACTTTAACTACACACCATTTGTTAATTCATAGAACAACTAGTTATTTCATAGAATAACTGGTTAAAGTGTGTAAAAGTGTATTTATGTCATACTTTAACTGAATCAGTCAGGTAATTCATGAAATACCCAGTTATTTTATGAAATAACGGAATTATACACTTTAACAGTAGCAGATACATAAAGTATTATGTTCATGATCTTTTATCTACTTATTTTGTGGTTTGTTAAGAAAAGAAATCATTTATTTCATTTATTAGCAAAGTAATTGTTAGACAGTCCATTAAAGCCGTCATATAATGATTACATATAATTAGTTCAGTTGTGATTTATTAAGAGATAATTGATTAATTAAAGAAGTGGTATGTTTATAATGTTATAAAATCTTTAGTTAATGGTTCAATGTATCATATATTTTATTATTTTATTAACTATGTATGTTATGTCACTAATTGTGTATATTAATGTTATTATAATCATAATTATTGATTTCAAACTCCAGTGTCTCAGTTGAACCTGATAAGCTCT
This sequence comes from Timema podura, assembly GCA_033556935.1. Lineage (NCBI taxonomy): Eukaryota > Metazoa > Arthropoda > Insecta > Phasmatodea > Timematidae > Timema > Timema podura. The sequence continues at coordinate 50,759,571 of JAVRXN010000010.1, read as the reverse complement.
CTCCATTATGTTAATGTTCTACTGTAGCGATTATTTAAGTATTGTAAAATTGTAAGTAGCATTGTTACGTTATTTTATTACATTAATAGATTGTGGTATTTTTACATATTTTTAACTATGATTTAATTAACTTACTAGATAATGGTTTAGTAACTATATCGACCCGCCTCGGTGGCGTAGTTGGCTAACGCGCTATTCGTGTTAATCTCGACCGCCGAAGACGGGAAGATCGAGGTTCGAGTCTCGGTCGGGTGAACTGGGGTTGTTTTTTCCTAAATGGTTTTCCACTCTCCCTCCACGCAAATGCGGGTTCACTTCATCTAAGTTCAACCCTCCCAATTCCTAATCCATTAGCGTAATTAGTACCTAAGCATATAACCCGAACGGGTAGTAAGACGCAGTGCTAAATATTAACTATATCGATTACTATTTTATTCAACTGCGTATAAACTTAAAAGTTATTAAAACGTGGCGATTATAAAAATATTAAACTAATAGATATTTAATCTAATACTAATTTACGTCATCCAATATAAAAATGGCTAAGAATTGTATTATATTAATATATATTAATTTCACACAAAATGAATGCAATTGATTTGTAAAATGCCTACTCATTTATATGTCCTATTAACAAAATGTTTCCAATCAATTTAACACTTATAATATTCTCTTTTCTTTTGCAGTAAGTCACAAACTAATATCATGCAGTCAAATTTAATTTAAAATGTAATTATGAGGAGAAAATCTTACAGAACAACTGAAAAAAGTGGAAAGGACGTTTTTTTTAGATACAAAACTTGGCAAGCTAGTTAAATATCCTCAACACTTAGCTTCGAAGGAACAGGTCAAAAACCTTATGAAAATTAGGTTAAAAAAACACTTAGGTTGATAGCTAAGAAACTGAGACCTTAATTTTTCAAATCTATACAAACTATATCAAATATAATTTTATGATCTTAAATATCCTATCTATGTGGTATCAGGGCCTACGCTAAATAAGTGGTCTTCGTTCGTATCTCGGTGCTCTTTATCTTATTTAGTTGGAATTTTTAATATATATTCTATTATTTGTGGACTATAGGCCACAAAACAATAATCATCACCGAATAATTTAATACAGTTAGTCAGTCAGTGATATAAATCAAGATCGAGTTAGTTTAAGCTAAGTAGGTCAAGATAAAATCTGGTAAGGCAATATGTTAACCCAATAATACTATCCTGTATTTTGTCCCAGGTTTTACTAATGAGGGGTGAAGTGGAGGATTAGGGGGAAGGGGAGGGTAGAACGATCCAAAATTCCACCTAGTTTATTTTAGATATATATTTATTTCTGATAATTTGTTTGTATTTTTTAAAACATATTTGATTAAAAATTATCTATTAAAAATAATTAAAATAATAAAAAAGAACATAAAAAGGAAAATCTGATCATTATTCTGATTGTAGGTCACTATTTGATCCACCAATTAACTTTGGCAGATTAGTATTAAATTATGAGTCCTTAAATAATTTAAGATATAGTTAACAAAATGAAAGAGTAAGTCCCTTAAATATCTTATTTTGAGTTAAGAAATGTGTGTATTAGTTTGCAGAACTAAACGCATATGGATGTGTCAATAATGATTTAGATTCAAATATAAATGCAATTTGAAAAGTTGGCTTGGCCCTTTCCAAAACTACAAAAGTTAGCTAGTAATAAACAATAGCTAGGAGCCCTCATCTCATCAGGTTATGTTTGGAAAAAACAGGAAGGTCAGGTCTAAATACCTTATTTTCCAAAATGGCTTCATACTCTCCCTTCACAAAAATGAATGGACATTTACATAAAATTCTAACATTGGGATCTATTTGTATTAGTGCCATTTGTGTAAATATATGGATAGCTCAAACAGGTATTTAAATATATTCCGCGCGCACACATACACACACACACACACACACACTTATGAACTTTGGCGAATAATTTTACTAACCTTAAAGTTAAAAGCAAAATAATTACTTAAAGTAGGTTATTTCCCAAAACAAGATACTAGAAGTTATGCGAACAGTATAATTCATTCCCTCCATTTAAAAAAAATGGTAAGTGCCTCTTCGGTGGCCGTATGGTCTAAGGCACTTCTCTAGCAGTATATTAAAATGCCTATGACGGGTAGATCGAGGTATGAATCTCGGTCAGGTGTACTGAGGATGGTTTTTCATAAAGAGTTTTCTACTCTCCTACCACGCAAATGCAGATACACTTCCTTTAAATATAACTTTCCTGATCTCTAAAAACATTAGCGTAATGAGTACCTAAGGGTATAACCCTAACAGGTAGTAAGACACGGTGCTAAATATAATACTAAGTACTGTACATCATGCTAAGAATTATGTATTTTTTGGCACCATTTCTTACTACCTATTCAGGTTATACGGATAGGCTATGTCATGTTAATGTCAATGCTACAGACTTTAGATTTTGCTTTAGATTTGAAGCTGATCTTGGTGTTAAAGTAAGACAGAAAACCAAATTCAATGCCATCATAAAGAGTACACTAAATTCATACACAATACCATTTGTTAATGTGTTTTAGTACATCAGTCTCCCTATCATTGCCAAATTAAAAAAAAAAAGTCGTTTGATCTAAGTTTAAGAAATATAAGTGCCAAATTTCATTAAAATTGGTCCCACATTTCTAAGGCCTAGTAATTGTGGAAAGGATGGACAGGACGAACTCCAAATGGCCGAGTTAAAACAGGACCTTGCTCTGCTTAAAAAAATTATAACATTATAATATAACAGCATAGGTGACCACATGGTCTAAGGTGCCACTTTTGCAATAGACTAGACTGCCGAAGACGTGGAGCTCAGAGCTCGATCCTGTTCAGTTGCACCAAGGATGATTTTCCCTAAATGCTTTTCCACTCTTCTTCCACTGAAATGCGGGCACACTTTCTCTAAATTAAGCTTTCTTAATCCCTAACACATTAGTGTAATTAGTACATAGGTGTATAACCCGGACTGGTATTAAGACGCGGTGCTAAAGAAATAATAATATATCACCAGTAAGGCCAGGGAATTTATTATAAACATTTGTGTGTGTTGTGTGTTAGAGGATCTGTCTTTCTTGCTCGTAGCTCAATAGAACGTTATTTTTCCCTCTCTTACAGAAACTTTCGCCCCAATCTGCGAATAGAGATTTGGAGCCAGGACGAAACCCTGAGGTAGTCCAGTTATCCAGGGCTAGTGCACAAGCTGTTCAGTGGGACAAAGCCGATGGTTATCGGGGCTGAAGTGACTTTTGTTGCTGTTAAGTCGATCATGCCACACCTGACTATTGTGTCAAGTTAAGGTGTTTTTTTTTTCCTTGGAGTTACAGAAGGTTGAGGTTAAGGAGATGGTTTTAACAAGGCTTACAGACATCCAAACTTCCCCACGCCCTTTCCTTATTTTCTACACTAAGCCGACAAGACAAGAAGAAGAGGGTATCAAAGATTATACACCTATATAGCACAGGTGACAGCCTAGTTATGATAGGGGAAAGATCATTATTGATAAAAAGATGAGGTATTTATTTTATTTTTTTATATCCTTTAAAACATTTATAAATACACTGTGGTTTTAAAGTGGTTAGCTAATATATGTTCTTAATTGTTTCCAATATCCTTTGAATAATATTACCTATTAAATAATTCTATTTATAAATTTATATATAACTATATCTACTTTTTCAACGCTTCTTTGTACGTTTTGGGGGAACCGCATACATTAGTTAAGTTGGAGTAGGTATGAGGAAGGTATAACTTTAAAGGAATTATACTCGCAATATCATGAAGAAAGAGTGGGAAGGTATTTAGTAAAAATCATCCTCATTACACGCGTCCAGGATTCGAACCTTTATCTCACCATCACCGGTAGTCCAATCTAGCAAGAGATTGACACGTTAGCTCTCAAAATATAGTATATCTGGTATTTGTATGTATATCACGTCTTGCTATCCATCCCAATCAAGGGATGGTATGAAGAAGACACCATAAATAAAAATTGCCTTACATGGGGAGGGACACAAGCTATGAATAGAACAAGTTAGTACATCCGACAGGTAATCGAACCCCAAACTACTTGTCACTAGAAAAACCAACTACACAAGAATAATGCTTTTTTTTTTTTTTTTTTTTTTACGTTTTCACAGGTGCGAATCAACCAATATAAATAGTTCCGATAAAGTATAGTCCTAGACAACAAATAAAACACATTATTTTTATTTGTCAGATAATCTATTTTTAAATATAATTTACCAATACTTAATAATACTTAGCACCACGTCTTACTACCCGTTCGGGCTATACACTTAAGTAATAATTACTATAATGGACTAGATATTTGGAGTTGAATATAGAAGAAGTGAAACCACACTTGCATGGAGGGAGAGTGGAAAAACATTTAAGAAATACCACCCCCAGTTCACCCAAGCGAGACTCGAACCTCGATTTCCCGGTCCTCGGCAGTCTAGATCAACACGAAACTTGCGCGTTAGCCTTTTACGCCAGTGAGGTGGGTGAATTGTAGAATAATATTTACATTTATGTTGGTTTTTTTAATACGTCATAATACCCGTTTGGGTTATACGCTTATGTAGCCTACTAATAATGCTAAATGGTTTTATGATCGGGAAGGCTATATTTATTGTAAGCGTACCTACATTTGCGAGAGTTAAAAGCCATTTTGGGAAAACCACCCTCAATAAACCGACCGATTTTCAACCACGATCTTCCCGTCATCGGGAGCCTAGCTCACTACGAGAGTAGCACGTTAAACCATGTGGCCACCGAATTGGGTATTGGCATTAATATTAAACATAAGAAAAGTTAGACACTATATAATTTAGCATGACAAAATTTCTTGAAAATACTAACAGTAGTATGTCTGTGTCACTTTACCTTCCCGCGGTATGTTTGAATATTTTCTAAATCCCACCTCCAGCGCTGCCGATGCTGAAACATACGAGGCTTGAAAATCACAAACATTTTTACTTTAAAAAGCTTAACACCGCCATTTTGAAAATGCTCTCTATATGAGCTACAGAATATTCAATCAAAATTACATGGTATCATTTAAAAAAAATATCAAAATTACCGAAACGTGACCTTAGCAACGCTACCCAAGAACATACCAAACTCACCACCTTGTTTCCCCTTCAATACTAAAAGACTTCTCTTTCAAACTTTTTTTCAACAATTTCGAGATACTAGGTTGGACAGTATTCAATGATCACACGGTATATATTACACTAAAACCACTAGTTTCAATAGTTTCAAGAAAAATAGAGGAACAACTTGTGTATGTGTACATATATATATATATATATATATATATATATATATATATATCATTAGCTCAAAGTGAATAACAAGCAGGCCTAAAATTATAATTTTTGAGAATTTTAGTCAAATTTTGAACTGAAATAGTGTCTGGAGAAAGTAAAAAGTCTAAAACAATATTTCTTCTGAAATAAATGTATCTAAATGTTCGTAAATGTTGGGCAGAATTGTCAGGATATTTTAAAGTAATAATTTACATGACCTTTTATTATATAATAATATACTTATTATTTATAAATATTGTTTTAAAGGTAATTAATTTACATTGGCCTATATAAATATATATATATAATTGTACTGTACTAAATTCAACCATATTTATATTATTTACTAACGTATATGCTTATTATAAAAACTTTGCAATAAAGTTGAACGGTACCGGTATCCAGAATTTAGTTTGAATATTATGGTTTGATTAAATTTTATTGTTAGCTTTCTTTCAAAGGTACTAACAAAGCTATCTCCGCAGTAAACTAAAATAATTTTGTTTGTGTGTTGAATGCTCTAGACGGTAGAATAAATTTTCAAGGGAGATACATATCCTCATGCTACAACCGATTAGGTGTCTATGATCATTTAATATAATTTAACTCGTTGCTAAATATAACTATAGGGGAGATTTCCTTGATTCCAGAATGCACTGAGAAGACTCAAAACATATGAGTGTTGATTAATAATCTAAAATCCTTCTTATATATATTTATTGATTATACTAATAGTAAACATAAAAGGAGTTAAGTCAATTTAATATGTATTACTTATGCTTTTAATTAGTAATATAGCTAAGTATTAAAACAAATTAAATTGTCTTCATGATGGATCGTTATACACCTAGGTATTAAAATTTTATTAAATTGTCTTCGTGATGGAATAAGTGAAAATTTGAGCTTATAATCTAAACCTAGATTAAGAACGATTAAGCCATGATAGATTTAATGTATTGTATGAAATATTTAATTGTTATATTTTGCTGCAATTCTATCCTCTTATTATATTATTGAGTTACATAAGTTTGTATATATATATATATTTAAGTCATGTTTTGCTAAAATACATTTATTACTCTTCACTTAAAAAAAATAATTAGTAACCATGTCAATGGCTCCTCGAGTTAAAACTAAATAAACAATGTTATTATATGTTTTATATTTAGCTTAATTAGTAAGAGGATACAAAACATTGAGATTTACATTCACATTAAACAAAACATTAACTAGCTTACGAAAAAAAAGGTAGAGATGATTTTTTTTCTCTCTTTTTATCTTTATAGTCACCACTGGAAGAAAAAAAATAATTTTACGCATCCCCACCCGTGCTGGGGGAATCCGTCCTTTGTGTGCGGTCAACCATAACAACACCCCGCAGACAGTTTTAGGTGGTACCCCTGTCACCTGAGTTGTTATCAGTGGCCATCATTGAGTCAACCTTTTCAACAATGCGGTAGCTAGGTTAGAAGAGTTCAGTCCCGTGATAAAGATCTGAGGACATGGAATACAATGTATCCTAGAGAACACGTTTCACTTCACAAAGCTTGGGTGAGTTAAGTTTGTGAGGTTTGTGTGTGTGTGTGTGTGTGGGGTGTGTGTGTTTGAAGCGAGGGAGAGTAATTTTACATATATGTGGAAACACGCCCCTACGTTACTGAGTGACGTAGGCACAGCAACTTAAATAATTTCCTATTGGATGCACTTGAAGAATTTTAATAAAAACTTAACTTAAAATCCTTGATTAGAACTGAAATAAAATTAATATTGAGAACTAATTAGAGATATATTTGTATTTATTAACTTTTGTATTTGTCTATTTAAATTTTTACTTTATTTTACAGAATTTATTTTATATATATATATTACTGTTCCTGACCACATTTTTTTAAAATATGAATTTGTTTAATTTTAGAGTGAGAAAACTATCAGTGAGTTTTGTTGGTTATAATAAGATTTGCAGTAGTGTGTTTATCAGGTTTGATATAAGACTTGTATTAAAATAATTAAAGATTGATCACAGATTTTTCAGTTAATCTTTTTAAATACGTCATAAGTGCACTGCATCATAGGTTGTTATAAAAAAATATTAAAGTTAAAAATATCATAATTGAATATAATCAGTTTAATTTTATTCGCATTTAGAAAAACAAGTCAGTTTAGTGTTGTATTGAAAGTGGTGCAAGCTAAGTCCATTATTATTGTGGTTTTTTTGTAACAAAATTGTTTGTGTCAAAAATAGATCAAATATTGCTACATTTTATAAATTTATCTGATATTCTATGTTATTGGTAAACTCAACAGTTCTTGAATATAATGTAATGATCATCGCAGGATAATTAAAAGATAGCTTTTTATTTTCACTCAAATGAGTTTCTCATCAAATGTCAAGTGACAAATATTCAGAAACTTTTGAGATAAAAATGTGTGAAAAACTAAACTAAACACTGATTAACTATTTTATCTATTTTGTAATAATAATAGTAATAATAATAATGAATTTATAAAAACTGCGTCTCCTTAATCATATCCTAAAATAAATACTAATACGCTATTTCAGAACAAAGGTTCAGTATTATACATTACTATATAACCCTGCATGTCCAGCCTAGAAAGAATCTACATAGGGCAGGACTTACCTATCTGGCAAGGACTGAAATGACGTCACGAAGATCCCTTAAACTATGTAACCTGTGTAATGTCGTGGGAAAGTGCTCAACATTGCATAACGTTTTGTTCCTATTAGAGGTATTTTTTATGGCTACTTTAAGAGTAATATGGTTATTGGTTCATCTTAGCACATTTCTATCAAATTAATTATCGTTGGGATGGGAGCAAATGCAAGTTAAGTACCGAATTTTTTTTTACAAAAAAATTTTGGCCTAATTAACCAAATTGCTTTAGTAAATAATTTTAATTTAATTTTCTACACATAGTTATATCTAATTTGTATTTATATTTGTCTTGTAATATAAATAGCGTAAATTTACTAAGACATTTTATTTTAATTTAAAATAATTATGTTTAAATGGCATGGTGCTCTCGAGAAATATCTAATAACTGTTGAAATAAGTGTAGAAAATTAACATAACTGAATCAACTGAAGCAATATTTTATTTATTTGCTCAGGAAAAATCTGTTTGTTCACAACAAAAAAACTACAAACATACCGATCACTAAGTGACCATTTCCACGAATATTTTAGCAGCACAGTTCACGCGTTGCCACTACTCCCACATGTTTTCTTCTAATATTAAAATTATAAAACGTAAGAAATACATTCACTTGTTCTATTACATGAGAAATATATTAAATAAAAAAAAAATAGACTCACCATTACTGAGTTTAACCCTATACTTTCTTTAAGTCTCATTAGAAAGTAATATTTGTAATTTGGATAGGGTTAAAATAGATCAAACTAACCTAACATATTCCTCTGTCAGGGTTTTTTTAGTAACTTTGAATAAATATTCTGTCCAAATGCCATGGTTTTTCTTGCTTATTGTTATATTCAGAGGATCTTTGACCCCAGAATGCCAGGAACCTCTTTATCTTACTTAAAATATGACTCCACTCCATTCTCAATGGATTGTTTTAGGACATTTTCTAATATTATATGATCATGCAAAGACCAGACTAGCACCATAGCATGGTAATTCTCCATAGCGCCCTCGTGCAAACACGACCATTTAAAACAATTAATGGCTAATCAGCGCTGCCAACAATCGGGCTGCTAAAATTGTTGGTGGTAATGGATTCTTAAGCGTTCTTCTTAATGTGTCCGGGAGGAACGGGGACCTGACCTGGCAGTCTAGGAGTAAGGTGTCAGACCTATGTGTTAGGGTCCGGGATTAGAATCCCGGTCTTTGTATGGATTTATCTGATTATTAAAACCTTCCTTCACCTCCAGCACAGTGTATGCTTTCACGCTTTATGAATGTGTGGAATGCTAGGCCCCCACCGTAGTTCGGAGCCCACGTTAAATTGTAGGCCATCTCTGGTTTACACTATCATCATTCTCACGTATCATCCTACCATCTGGGGATTCACCTTAAATGTGTCCCCACCTAAGAAATGAAATCCTCCATAAGCCAGGAGAGCAAGGTCAAATGGCCAAGATCTAGAGCACTAGCCCCACCCTGACAACTTTGAGAGACTTTGAAAGATTGGATTCCAGTCAACTCGGTTTAATGGATCAATAACAAAATAATAACTATAACAATGTGTATGCTTTATTTAATTTTTTATTAGATAATACTTAAATTGTAGACATAAAATAAGAAACAATTCTTAATTTAAAATTATATTCTACACCAAAACTTCTTTTAAAGCTAGCCAACCTTGAAAGTACCAAGATAGAAAAACCAATAAAGATGACACATTGTATTCTATTTTATATGTGTTGTGTTTACGGTTATACTTATTGTATTAAAAGAAAATGTTTGGGTGGCACTATTGAGGCAAGCTAGTACACTCTACATACAGTAAATAATTGAAAATGAAAATAAATATTTAAGAAACAAAAAATGGATCAATATTTTAAGACTCTTCAGTGTCTAGACTCATCCTTGTCAATCTCAAATGAAACGAATAAGGTTTACATAAACTATACTGGGTACAAAACTTGCGGGAAACTCTGGACTGCACATGTGTGACATATCGCAATATAAAACTATGTTTTTTTAAATCCTTCTCTGATTTTATATTTACATAGAAAAATAATAAAGCGTTTGGATTTGAAAAATGGTATCTATGTTTACTAACTTTACGAAAGGTTGTTCTTAACATTTTCAGTCCAATTTTCATGACAGGGTGTCATATATAACTGATATAAAATTTACTAGATCTATTTTCACTTATTCCTACGTCAATTCATGCGATTTGCTGTTGTAACTTTTGATTATCAATATAAATAAAACTACACTTTAATATAGTTAAATGCTATTATTTGGGTTTTTTCACCGAGTCTTACTACATGTTCAATACATACGCATATATGATTATTATGCCTACTTTAATTGGGTAGGTATGAGGAAGGAATCATTTTAAAATTAGTCTATCCGAATTTGCGTGGAAGGACAGTGGGAAACCATTTAGTAAAAAAAAAACCTTCAGTAGAAACGACTGTGATTTGAAACTTGATCTCTCCGTCATCAGCAGATCAGTATAGCACGAGAGTGATGCCTTAGACCATTAGGCCACTGAAGCGTGTGCTATACGTGTTAACCATTAAGAAAGTTGGTGTTTTATAAAATATTTTCCTTTACAAAACCCTATTGTAGGCATCAGGTACCTTGCTATTTGTAAGCGATTGAGGGCCTGGGGTAAACTCTCAATTGACCATTCACCACCTACTGGGTGGTCCTGAACAAGGCCGTAGCAAGCGGCTCATGCGACCCGGGACTGCCGAAAGTTGTGCCCCCCCCCCCCCCCCCCACAACAAATATTTAGTATCAAGATTTTGTAGATTATGCTCTGAAAAAACTTCTTTATACATTTTTACATTCAATTCTCATATATTGCTATTTTTTGTTAAAAAGAATTGACAACTTATAACCAATAACTAGTTTAGATTAACAAAGTTTGTATTTACAATATTAATGACTTCCTTATCTTATATGTATCATGTCTTGTTTACTTTCAGCATTTTGCTTTCAGATTTAGTGTGGTCCTATTAGTTTGTAAAATAAAGTGTAAATAGGAGCCATGTGAAAACATCGAATATGTACTATATCACCCTTCGGATGTAGTCTTATATAAATTGCTTAAACTCCACGTTAACGTTAAGGGGAATCATGCATTGGATTCTTTTTGAGAAAACATTTTTTTTTCTCAACAATACTAATTCTAATTGTGTTTTGATTTTAAAAATATATACATATACATTTTTATATTTTTATTTGCTTTAAAATCTGTTTTAACTGATAAAATTTGATTAATTTATTTTTCTAAAGCCATAATTTCTATGTATTTGATTTTTTATATTTGACTTAATAACTTACTTTAGATTAAAGTGTAAATATTTCAATACAATCGCCTAAATACTTTTTAAATAATCAATATTACTTCCACATCTAAAAATAACATTTTAATAAAGTAATTTGTAATTATTTATTTAATTTTTATCTTACCATGTTAAGGTCTCAAATTTATATAAATTTTCTGCTGGATTAGTTGTGAAATAGCAGATATTTGATTATTGCCTCTAAGATGTCGGCTTTTAAAACTTTTGATGAATCCATCTCGTGGTGTAAATCTCTTTTACACATCACTTTACTTAATACATTTTTGCTTGGAGCTTCCATGTTTGCCGATTGACAATACAGAAACTTTCGGAGAATTTAAAAACTAGGTTCTAACATTTAGAGTAGACAAATACCCCTCCTCTTCCCCCTTATTATTTTCTTTCAAAGCTTGAACTTGTGACGGCTGATGACAGCACTTCCAACTGTGAGTACCGCTACTCAAACAAGAGTATAAGTTTATCCCATCTCGTGTTGCAGTTCTGAAGCTCGTCTGGTCAGCTCATTCCACAAATAAGTAATTCCATATTTTAGCTTCAGAGCAGTACGTTGGTCGTACACTTTCGAACCTTAACAAAAAATCTTTTACAGATTTTTTTTAATATGGCTAAAAACCCTCCACCGTCTCATATTCTCAAGAGGAATAAATTTGCTAAATATGGTAGCTAGATGAAAAAAGAAGCTAACTGGAAAGTAACTATTTTTTAGTAAATATATATCCATGTGGAATATCCTAAATTTGATAAACAATATCATTCTTGTTTTAAAGATAACTTATTCTATTTATAAATATTTTTGTTTTAGAGAAGTCAATGAGGCAAATAGAAGCGTTATGACTATGGGTTTGATCCAGTCGTGTCACCACAGCTCAGTACTGTAACGAGTTACATATAACAAGTACAAACAAATGGGGCAACACTAACCCTCTGCCCTGTTGGACTCGAACTATGGCATCGTGAGCACTGACCACCTCTCACCAATGCACATTTCCATAGAGTAAGCAGGGTCGTGTTTCTACAGCCGACTCGAGAAGGAAGCCACGCCTGAGAAAAAATAACTGAAGGCGAGCCGGCGTGCTAGTTGCCACTTCCTCCGCCAGGGCCATTCTCGAAGCTTCTAGTTATATGGGTGACCGGCAGAGTCCCGGCTCCGTCCCTCCTTCCCCCCTTTCCCTTCTTTTCTACCTACTACTCTCCCCACTCTCTGTAGCATGGCTATCCGTTTTCGCTATATATTGGGATGTTTTGCCAGTATTGTCACTCATTGCACCACTGAATTGGAAAGGGTGAGCGCGGCGTATTAGTTTAAGGGATTATTAAAGTCTTCAAAATTCTCTTTTGGATAAGGGGGGAGGGTTCTTTTCAAAATCACAGTTTCGGACTTGCGAATTGAAATTTGTTATTATGGTTAGAGTTGTAGACCATCTTTGGGGATATGCTATTATCACACATTAATATAATTTAACGCTATGGGGTTGCTTATGGTTCTGGCCGGAAAATGATCTCTATTTTTGCTCCAAGTGTCGGACCTTTTGGTTTAATATTGACCGTCACTCTGATCGATTTCCGTTGGGTTTTTTGGGGAGCATTTGCCCTCATAACAGATATATATGTCCTTTATTTGAGCAGCGGCTAGCACGCTTGATCATTGACGTGCGTCGCCCCTAAAGTAATTATATGGGAAATTAACTCCTACTTATAAATTAAAAATTATCGAAATTACTGGGTCATATAGAGTAGTACATTTAGTTTATTTCCAAATTTCAAACTCCAATTGAAGCTTTTTATCTATTACTATCCGCTCATTTCCTCATGCCCCATTTTGAAATTTCAAATTAATTTTATGTAGTATTTTGAAGTAACCTATTGTTTATAACTATGCCATATTTTGGCCTTCTATCTATTCGATAAGTGGGGAAAAATTGTGGTGAGTGAAAGCTTTTGCTTTTTTATATAGATAAGATATATTCCCCAACCCCAATTTCACAGAGTCTCTTTTAAAATTTTGAAATGATCCAAATATTTTTGATTATATGGAGTTGTCCCTTTAACTTCCTGCCTAGTTCAAGTTTTTACCACTATTGTAATTAGTTGTTTCTATCAGTTTTTAAACTTTTTACACAACTTCTTCCAGTTCACCAACCCTGAACTTGAATTTTCATAAGTTAAGAATGGTTTTATTATCTGGAATGGTAGCCCCCTACCCCCGAATGCCTCTCCAATTTCTGGATTCCCATTTGGAAATTTTCGTAGTTTTTGTAAGTACCCTCTGATGTACAATTATGCCAAATTTTACCCTTATAGCTATATGGAAAGTGGGAGAATTAGAATCAGTGGTAGGTTTTTTTTAGTTTAAACCACCCCCCTCCTCCATTTCCCTAGCATTGAACTTAAAATTTAATATTTTAAGACTGGTTTTATTATTGGATTAGTACCCTTACCTGCGTGCCAAAATTAAATATTCTACCTTCCCTTAAAGGATTTTTTTTAAAAATGAATAGACCCCCCAATATCCCACCCCCTTAATTCCCGAGTTCCCATTTTGAAATTTTCTTATTTTTTCTAAGTACTCTCTGATGTACAAATATATTCAGCCTTCTAGCTATTCAGGATGAGAATTTATTGATGAATGAGAAGGTGAGTGAGGGCTTTCGCATTTATATATAGAGAAGATAAAAAATAACAAAGCTAGGCCTACTTTATAGATTCCCGGTGTGAAGAACGGATACACCAGCTATGCAGTATAATATTATACGAATAAAAATACATGTCTTAATTTGAATCGATGGGTATAGGAAAGTATTGATCATTAATTTATATTATATATTTATTTTGAGCCAAATTTACTCACCCACAAAAAGTATGCCAACTATCCCGAGCTAGTTCTATCCAGTCTACCTCACTACATCCTATCACTTTCAGGTCCATTCTGATGTTATCCTCCCATATGCGTCCAGGTCTTCCCAATGTTCCAAACCCTTAGTACACCTGGCCGGGACTCGAGCCTCAATCTCCCCTTTACTAGCAAACTGTACAAGATGAATTTGACGTTTATTCCGTGTGTTGGTGGTAAGTAAATCTATAAATCATTTATAAAGACAGTTTTTACTATTGTATATCTCTACTCTTCATTTAATAAATTAATATAAAATCTGTTCATGATAGGTTTTTTTACCTGGATGACAGTTCAAAAATCGTATGTTTAGATTTTTGTTTGCCAACACTTGTAAAAGATCACTGTTTTGTTATAAATGTTAATGTTTAATACAGGAATCGTATTTACTTGGAAAAGAGAAAATACTTGTCTTTTTTATATATGTAATAAATTATTTTATCGTATTTCGAATTATTTAACTGAATAAAATATGTTTATACCCTACGTAGGTGCATCATTGTAAAGAACTTGTTTCCGTCACGTTAAATCACGTGGTTTCAATTCGTCGCTCGCTATTTTGAAGCTATGGTAATTAAACCTTTTGTGAACGTGATGTGAATACTATTTTTTAAGTAGAATAAAACGATAAATACGCTTTGTGCCCGAACTCAAATAAATATATAAATAATATTGGCCTAAATGACTGTGGTTAACTATCAAATTCGTTCATTACCATACGTTTTCATTACAGCTATCCAAAGTGACAGATGTCAGCTGTTGGCATAGGGATGTATTAGGGATTATTTCTAATAACTTTTTGAGCTGTCATCCAAGTAAACTAAGGTCGTGAAAGTATTATAACTAGGCCTACAGTATTATTATATGTTCATCTAGTAAAATGCTGCTTTATTTAATCTTTACTAAATGAATCAATCACCTTTACGGTAATAGCATTGAGAATGATGTGTGGAAAATGACTTTAGTGTAGCCATCAGGGATTTGAACTCAGGTCTCCCACGTGATATGCAAACAATCTCACGATTCTCTGACGGTTTATTTGTTTATAATCGATTTGTGTGGTGCTAGGTAATCTGTTTATGTACACAGTTTTCAACTGTCAGTCACAAGAAACTCGTATATAGCCTTGAATCATTAGTATGTACAACCAACACTAACCCCCACCCCCGCTTTGTCAACCTGCAGTCCCTCACACAACTAAGTTGGAAAGATAAGGAATATTTTCTAGGAATCACTAAACTAGGGGGTTCAAACTTGGTAGTTTTGTATTAAAATGACTCGGGTACAAATTTAAAATAAGCGTTAGTAATTTGAGCTCAAGACAAATATAGATCCAACCTCCACAAAGGTTCAAACTCAAATGGCACTTTGGCGGCCAATGCAGGTATATTTCAGTAATTTTGTGAGGGAAGGGGTTCTAGGAGGGGGTCATTTTATCATTTTTACGCACTGAGAAATAAATTCAACCCATGATGAATTTATCACGTGCACGATTCGCCTTAACTCTGATAGCTAGCTGCTAGGCTATTAGGCAAATATTTTTTATTCGACTAGAATTTGCTTTGTTCTCACCTAACACTCATAATTATCCAGCAAAAATAAAGTTATTGTCGCAATGGAAAGTTTAAATATATTTTATATGATTTTAAACGAATATAATGTGGGAATGTGAATTATATAAAGTGAGATTTTTCGTTTGAAAACCTAACCTCAACTCCCTAAAATATGATACATATTAACATATATTGTTTATTAATATTTATAATATATTTTTTAATTGCACAAAAATCAATTACTATGAAATTAACATTATTATTATTATTATTATTATTATTAGCACCGCGTCTTACTACCCGTTCGGGTTATACGCACTTACGCTAATGTGTAATGGTAGGGTGATTGTGAGATGAAATGGAGGACCTACAGTTTAACGTGGAATCCGAACCACGGTGGAGGCCTGGCATTCCTCACATTCCTCACATTCACAAGTTGTGATTAATACACGTCTTGTCAGAGGTGAAGGAAAGGTTTGGTAATCAGATAAATCTGTGCCGGGAATGAAATTAACAAATCACAGAATAATTAAACGTAATAAATTCACAGCAATCTAGAACATTGTTAAAATGATAGATTAAAATACAAAAATAATTAAGGGAAAACGTACGATAACACCAAATACAACGAGATTTGAATGCAGATATGTACTGTTATACCTATATGCTATATGTATAGGGCTAGCATTCACGCACCTTCTGTGTCCCTTGTCAAATTTTATTACTTGTAATGTACTAATGTACTTATGTATTTTGCGTGTGCCCTACGACATACAACTACGTTAATAAATGTTATTAAAATACCGTTTTAATTCGTAAATGCTTTAAGAACTTTGGTGCCCCCAAACGTTGGCGCCCTGAGCCATGGCCCTGCCAGACCGCACTTTGGGCTCGCCCTGGTCCTGAACCATAGACAATAATACTAATACCTCACATTTATGCCTTGAAGCTAAACAATTACTTATTAGTTATTCAAACGAACTTCTTTAGAATTAGTAAACAATTTTACTAGAACCTGGATTAAAACCAGGGTCTTTTAAATGTGTGCTCAACCACTATGGTCAGAACAACCAAAACGTTAAAGTGCTGAAGTATTTTTATTTTTATTTCTATTTTCTTTTCAACCAAACAAAATATCTACTAAGAACGTTACATACCTCAGATGGTTTGTAATTCTAATCGGTCCTAGATCCCTTGGCCAATGGTTTTGTAATCTTTCTGAGACTGAACAAGGTTCCCTCTAGGGACCAACCCTAGGGTTCTACCTCTCTTAAGGGCTTTTACCTTGGCCTGGCTGATCCTCCGTGATCCAAGCTTGTTTCCTAGACTGAGATCATGGCTCCCAAGTCTCACCAGGGCTCCACGGAATACTAAGAGAACATTTTGTAGCGGAGACGCGTGGAGAAGAAGCTTTGTTACCTCCGTAGAATATTAAAAGAAAAAATGGTTTAGGTTATATTGAATTATTTATTATTATATTTAGTGAGCTTTAAGGTGGTAAGGAAAGGAACGCGAGTTAAATAAAGTATTTTGGTTGTTTTTATAACCGAAAAATTAATTTGATCAAAATAAATTAAATATTGCTTAATGTAATGTTATACCTTGGATATATGAATAGCTTTTGAATATTTATCATAGGCATAGTGGAATGTGAAAAGGAACTTTTTAAATTAAGAGAGGTCACAATTAAATTTCAAGGTACCTGCTTCAGTGGCCAAATGGTCTAAGGAAGGGTCGGCAAACTTTTAGTAGTGTTGTGCTGAAGTAGTATTGCAAATTCACTCAGCGTGCCAACCAATATAAGACCAATCAAATCGTGTATATTTGTATACTAGTTACCTTGTATAACTATTAAAATAAATTTAAGCTGATCTTAAAAATGTAAATGTAGTAACGTGTTTCTAAATCAAGTACATTAAATAACTACTGTTTCTTGAATATTTAATATTTTAATATAAATCAGATAAATCTAAAAAATACAAAAGTGATTAATGTTTTGCAAAATTCAAGTTATGAAGGTATTTTTTCAAAGTTTTGAAACCATACAATTCAATCATTGAAACATAAAATATGTTGTTATTAAAATTATTACTTACATAAATGGTTTTAATTAAAAATAAAGGTTTCATAATATTTTTATTCAAATCGCCCATTGTGCCAGTGAAAATCGTTCCACATGCCACTCTTTGCACGCATGCCATAGGTTGCTGACACCTGGTATAAGACTTCACTCTCGTATTAAACTGGTCTGCTGATGACGCCGATATCGGGATTCGAAATCTGGTCGGGTCTACTGTAAGTGATTTTTCCTAAATGGTTTCTTCCTTTCCTTCCATGCAAATGCAGATATATTGCCTCTAAAAGCTTCCTACCTCATGGTGAACTGGTGGTCTAGAGGTAAGGTGTCAGACTTTGTGCTGAGGGTCCGGGGTTCAATCCTTGGTCCCAGCACAGATCTATCTGATTGCCAAACCCTTCCTTTACCTCTGCAAGACGTGTATTAATCACAACTTGTGAATGTGTGGAATGCCAGGCCTCCACCGTGGTTCGGATTCCACGTTAAACTGTAGGTCCTCCACTTCATATCACAATCACCCTACCATCACACATGAGCGTAAGTGTGTATAACTCGAACGAGTGGTAAGACAAGTGGCTAATAATAATAAAAACTTCCGTCCTCATCCCTACCTCATAAGAGTAATTATAGTATATTTATACAAGCTGACGGGGTGCTAAAAAACCCGGGGTGCCAGTGACCAATATTCAGAAACTTTTTGAGATTATTATACTTAACATTTAATATTTTACTAGTTTCATCCCAAATGTTTTTCGGTTATAAAATCTTATAGAAAAATGGATATTAACTAGAATTAACTTTTATTCCACATTAATGCTAAGCTATTTAAAACTTGAACATATAATTTATTTTCTGATTAATACGTTTAACCATATAATTACAAACGGTTAGGGGATAGCGCTGAAGAGGCTGGCTTGGACGAACCCTCATTCACGTAGCGAGGCTATTTAAAAGGGCGCATTCAAATTACGGAATAAAGTATACCTGTCAGCCTTACACATGAATTTAGGAACAACGTGTACTAAAATTCAACTCCTAACCAATAACCTAACATAACCTAGCCTAATGTAACCTAACACAATCTAGCCTAACCTAACATAACCTACTCTAATCCAACTTAACCTAACATAACCTAGCCTAGCCTCACGTAGCCAAACCTAAACTAACCTAACATAACCTAACCCAAACTTAACTAACATAACCTAGCCTAGCCTAACCTAACCTCCATTTTCCACAAAGTCATTATAAATTTAATTTTTATTCCACAGTTTATGTAAGGATATTACCAACCTTAGATGAGTTGTTCCGCAATTCGTGTGCACCGATTAGAAAAGCATGGTGATAAATCACAAAAAAGAAAAACATCCCTATTGCAACAAGACAAAAATAAATTATAACATTACCAAACTCCCATTTAAATTAAATCTAGTTTACACCAAGAAAAATAACTTTGACCATGTTACCATTGATATGGTTAAATTTCTAATTAAAATGTCATAGTTTTAATAAAATGCACTGTCATTTGTGTCTAGACATTTTTGGCTACCCTATTGTGGAACAAGCTCCTTTCAGCACTTACTTAAAGGAAACCAACCCTCCACTCCAAAGTCAAATTAAATTCCCATAACATATACAACATTTTACGTTTTGTTATATTATATATTTATGTTGTGTTTATTTTTAATTGAATTTAAGTCAATCATACTCCAAGAAATATTTATAAAATTCTCTATTTTAACACCTAGTACCGTTGGTATCCATATATTAGCAATATAATATTACCATATACTCGCATCGTTGGTGCCAAGTACCTAAACGTCAAGTTTGTCTAAATTGTTTGTCAGTAACGGGGAGGTCCGTGTTAAAATATTGACTAAAAGAGTTTTACCCTTAATACTTTTCCAATCTCCATTCATGCAAGTGAGGGTATAATTTCTCTCAAATCTGTCTTCTTCCTCTACCATATTATTGTATCACCGTAAAGATGGTCGCGTGGTCTAGCTCGTCACTAACATGTTGCACCGGATTTACGGTGACGAGGATATCGGGGTACGAATCCCGGTCGGCTGTACATATGGTATTTTTCTCTAAATGGTTTTCCACGAAAATTTGGGCACTATTCTTTTGAAACTCCAATTCCACCTACTTATCTCAGAAGAGTAATTTATATGTGCGTACAACCCAAACGGGTACTAATACGCAATAAAAAATAATAACTAACTAATATATATATATTATTTATAAAAAAAAATTGAGGATAGCCTGTGTAAGTAGAAGACGTTTTGCAAAAACCACAATAATTATACAAACTTTGTATACTTAAAATAGCAATTATTTCCATTCGTTTGTTAAGGGACAAGATAATGTTTTCTCCAGTTAGACCATCATAGGATAGGCTGTACAAGATAGCGTAAGAGAAACCGAATATTTTACGTTTTACGGAGAAATAAGAAAATAAATACTGTATATAAATTAACTACATACCATGAAATGTTTCTAATTATTATATTGTCTAACTTGGGAGCGGCTATATCATACTTTAATTCCAATTGCTTTTCTTTCATATGGACCCTCAACAAGAAACCATGATACATCTTGGATACTTGTATAAATCGTTTTAAGCAATTAAAGGTTATGCACAGAAATAAGTTTAAATAGCAGATTTATTTTTTAAATAGTGTGAATAATTAATAACATAAATATATTTACATTGTTGTCAATATTAAAATGATTTGAATTTAAAAGTATATTCCTCCTGCTATTTATAGGGCCAAAGTAAGTTTGGCTACTTCTTGTAGCTAAATGGCTAGTCTCACTGACCTTTAGATTACTTTATAAATACTTTCAATTCTAGAGTGTTCTGAAATGAATATATTTAATATTCACATATGGAGAGGTTCTAATATCCAAAAGGTTAATACAAAGGGGCTGATACTAAAGTCTAAGTGCTGATGGACCTAAATACCTATACACTATATTGATTCTACATTCTTGTGCTAATAATCTAAATATATTTTTGTTTGTATTATTAATTCCTTTAACTCCCAATATGGAGCTTAAGGCCACAACAAAGCTTAGCTACTTCAACTATTCCTTTGTTTCAGATTATAAGATGGGTTAATTTCATGTGAAGTGGATTATCAGCACACCCACTTCATGGATTTATAAGAGCGAGCAAGAAAGAGACTGCACATTTCGCCAGAAAGATACTTTCACATAACCTCCAGGGATATTTTACACTTCACCATCGACATGGAACAGACGGCTTTACTTCCCCTCCAAATAAATTTGTGTTACAGGTTTTATCGCTCAGTAATATCCACAACCTTGGCTGGGTTTGAACCCACGAACATCGGGTCCTGAAGCAAGAACTTTACCCCAAGACCACCGAGGTCAACTATAATATAATATACTATAGTAGTTATATAACATTTCTTCAATCAGTGTTAATGTGGATAGGCCAACGAGTAATAAAACACAGAGAACAACTTCACCACTTAATACAACCGACTAAGGATCTAGCTATGTTCTATTGAGTGAGAGTAAGAAATTCTAGCGCACACAAAACACAGCTTTGGTTGTATTTCAGCCTATTAGACCTCAAAAAATCTGAGAACATTTGATCCAAAACCATTTCCTAAAAACGTCCTTGGTTTTTTCTTCAACGCATCTTGGCTACTGTTTGGGCTTTAAACATACATAATTACACGATTAGAACAGGGATGAGTAAGATTTTTTTAGATAAATTGTACCATATTTGTACATATAGAGAGTGGTACACAACCTATGAAAGAAAATCCTCGGTACACTCAATAGGGATTCGAACCTCGATCTCCCTGTCACCGGCAATAAGGTATAACACGAGTGTGAACGGTGAGTTATACCATACAGCCATCGATATGGTTAGTTACCTTGTAAGTATGTTTTTATTCTACAATGACAAGGAACAATATTTTTCATTTTTTTTTTCCATAGCGTCCTATTACCCGTTCAGTCTATACACATTTATTTTCGCTATGGGGTTAGGATTGAGGAATTGAGAACTTAAAGTACATATATCAGAATTTGTGTGAAGAGAAAATGGGAAAATGTTTAGCAAAATCCTCACTCAGAACACATTAATGGTTCTTGAACTCAGATTTCTAGGTCAACGGCAAGTCAGACTAAACAAGCCTGTCTTTAAATCCGCGTGACCAATGATGCAGGTAGTGAGCGTATTACTACGCGAAAGATAGGTATTTATTTCATAGCATACTAAACTACTAGATATGCCACAGGATATGAAGAAGATGACAAAATAAAAAAAATACAACCTAAATACATTAAGTTGATGACGAAAAAATAAAAGAAATAAAAGAAAGGGAATCCCTATGAAGAGCACCAGCAAGCAGTCGCAAGTGTTTTTTTTTTTTTACCCCGCTGGCGCCATCATAGGCATCATTTTTCAAGTTCGTCCTTCAGTCCATCCTCGTCATTCATCCTTCTCTTCGCACGGCTTTCCTCTCGACTTGTACGTCTCTGCCTGTCCCTTTTGTCCGCCCATCTGTCCGTATGTCTATCTGCTTGCCTGTCTGTCCGTCCGTTTCTGTGCGCCTCTCGATGGCTTCCAGAATGACGTTCTGTCCTCGTGCCGCCGCTGCTGTTGCTGCTACATTGATTAATGACGGGAGGGTGAACATTGGTTTTCCACCAACAACTAACCAAAGAATGAACATTGCTCTAAGAAGAAGTAAAAAAATATATATTAGATAAAAAAAAACTATTAGGATGAAAATGTAACAAGTAGGCATTGTTCAACCGATGTTGTAACTCGTTAAATACATTTTATATATATATATATATATTTATTGTTTATGATTGTTAGTCATCGTGAGATAAATATTAATTAATTGATACAGTTTATAGAAGTACTAATGGCGCTTACAAAAGTTCATGAATTCGGCCATTCGAAACCATGCGTGTACCACATTTTAATATTGAGGCTAAAATTATTTAATTTGGCAAAGTAATACCTAGACTACCTAAAAACATTCAATTATTTCTCATGTTTATCTATGAATACGTTAAATCCAAAGTATATTAATGACTTAATCTAGGTTTTAAGTTATTATTAAGGTAGCTTATTAAAAACCTACCTTTATTAGCTTGGAGAAAATATGGGAACACGACAAAGAAAATAAGATTTCTTAAGGCACCCTCAGATCGGCCATACAAAATTAGAAACCATCTTGTTTAGCAGCAGTAAGGTGCAATACGAGATTAATTCCTAAGACCACTCATCGACTACTGAATAGCTGAATAGGATTATGACTTGATGAACGCTTTGGACATTTAAGAAAGTAAAGACTAAAATATAATGGATCTGTAAAATATATCTTCCAGATTTTTTTATCAATACATATAAAATGATCAACATCTGTTGTTTTAAATGTACTCCACACCGTTTATATATGAGAATTGCTTTTGCCCATGGCGTCTTACAAAAACTAAATGTTTTTTATCTATTATTTCTTATTTGAGGTATTTAACGTGCACTTTATGAACCGATTGATAATATCAGCACACGATAATTTATATGAGAAAGAGCGAAAGGGCCTAAAAATTTAGCCGGGAAAGGTATTTTCCCATACCTTCCAGGGTTCTTTTACAAGCCACAATCAACATGAGACCGATGGGACGGCTTTACTTCACCTCTGAATGAAGTTGTGCTATGGATTTTTACCGCTCAAGAAAAATCCGTTGACTTTGGCTGGGTTTGAACCCACAACATTGGGTCCTGATTCAAGCACATTATCCTAAAACCACCGTGATAATTTCCAGGCTCTACACATATTTACGTTAAGGTGGGTTGGAAAGATACGCTAGTTAATGTAAATATTTCTTGCAATTTTTTATAAGAAACATTTCTGGAGAAAATAAATAATACATTGCTCCAGTATATATGAGTATCTTATTATCTACACATATAACACACAGTTCTTTTATTTATGTCACTGGTATCGTGGAGTTTATACAGGACATTTCCTCTTCATTTGAAAAGTTTCTTTTCAAATCCAATATACTCATAACAGATATTTAGGAATTTTTGATATTATTATGCGTAGATAATTCAACTTTACATATCTACTGAAGTAACATATTTATTTTGGTCAAGAATATTTTTGCCATAAACTGTAAGGATTAGGACATTAATCATCTATCGCTTCATTTCACCTTAATGGTTTAAAGAATAAGGAAGGTAGAATCCAGAATACGGGTTTCCAAGTCCGTGTAAAGAATATTAGGTAAATATTTAGGGGGAAAAAAATCTCAGTTTACATGACTGGCATTAAAGGTACAACTTGTTACCAATTTTACAACCCGATCAGACGTTTTAAATCAAATATATAAATTAAAGTTTTAAAGTAACTTTACTTCCTTTTTCAAACATAGGTTCATATTGATGGGCAGGTCCATCTCTTCTACTCAAGTTTGCCGGTGAGGGGTGGATCGGGTTGCAACTTTCAACCCGGTGTGAAGAGGAGTGGTATTTCCTAAATGATTCCCCTTTTTCCCTCACTGATATTTTGGGTATGTTCCCACTAAATTATTTGTAAACTTAACCCCATTTGAATATCTTAATGTGGATGACATGGATACGGCCTAATAGAAAAAAGTGCCTTATATAATCAAGAGAAGTTCATCAAAACTAGTTCACATCAAAATACTCAATTAAACAAAAGTGTATTTATTTCTCGAAGTTTTAAAAAGAGTAATCTTTTTTGTAATAATCTCCATTTAGGAATGGTTTTCTTAAAATAACATTGCTATATTTTAGTTTAGTCCAGTCGTAGCGTCACCTATTTATCTGTGCAATTTTAACCATCCATATATACATAATAAAATAAATTAAAATTCATACTATTATGTATTAATACGAATTATATATTAATACGAAACACTTTTAAATTAGATTAAATTAAAGTGAAAATAAAAGTGAAATAACCCTTGGAATAGAATTGAATAGAAGAATATTAGTGCGTGGGTGATTTATTCTATGCGTAAAGGTTTATATATACAATATATTATATATATTTTTTTTTTTTGGCAAGTCATGGCATTATTTTATTTTGCTATCTAATATATTTAACTTTGAGCAAAAACATGAGCCAACTTTATACATGTCAATAAATGGGTTTGTGTATGTTGGCAAAATTAGTTATTTTACTTTGTATATATTTTTACAATCTGTAACAAAATGATACCCAGTCATGGAAATCATACTAAAGACTAATATATAAGAATGCAAGAGTGCTCCCACAGGAAACTATCTAAATTACCCCTGCTCTAGTAATTTTTTTGAGAATGAAAATATTCTTTTCTATACAATCATTAGGGCATCCAAAATGTATACGCCTAAGATCATAGTTAATTAAAGAAGCTTGCACCATTGAGCACTTAGTCAAAGTCGTCAGTCTAGTATAGTCTGGTCTTCTGGTGATGGTCAAGTAACAAATACCGGTCCAAAGAAAAGGTGATTTTTTCCTAAATGGTTTCCTGCTCTTCCTTCACGCAACAGGAAGTCTATTTCTTTTAAATCCTACAGTTATCATCTCAATTTCTTTAGTATATATAATCAACCTCAGTGTTTTTGGGGTGAAGTGCTCGCATCAATATCCAATGTTCGTGGGCTCAAACCCAGTTGGATTGACCGATTGTTCTTGAAAGATTAAAATCCATAGCAAAACTGTCTTTGGATGGGAAGTAAATCAGCCAATCTCTTGTAAATTGTGGAATGTAAGAGAAACCTGGAAGGTATGTTAAAATATCTTTCCTGTCAACAATGGTAGGGGTGACCTGGTGGTCTAGAGGTAAGGTGTCAGACTTCTGTGCTGAAGGTCTGGGGTTCAATCCTCGGCCCCGGCACAGATTTATCTGATTGCCAAACCCTTCCTTCACCTCTGACAAGATGTGTATTAATCACAACTTGTGAATGTGAGGAATGCCAGGCCTCCACCGTGGTTCGGATTCCACGTTAAACTGTAGGTCCTCCATTTCATCTCACAATCACCCTACCATTGCACATTAGCGTAAGTGCGTATAACCCGAACGGGTAGTAAGACGCGGTGCTAATAATAATAATAATAATAATAATAACAATGGTAGGATCTTTCACTATCGTTCATAAAAACTATCAAGTGCTGATATAATCACTAAGTTCATAAAGTGCACGTTAAATACCTTAAATAAATAAATAAATATATATATATTAACTTGGTGTAACCATTGTACTCTGCCCACAAGCTCAAAAGAGGATGTGTAATTTTAATGATTAGTTAAGATACAATATTTTCAATACATGACTCTGTAAATGGTTTGATTATATTTTAATCTAACAATAGACATTTCACCAAATTGATTGTGCTTTATTTTCTTATTTCATAATTTAATTAGGCTATATGTGTCTAAAACCCAAAGAAAATATGAATATAATATGTTTGACAGCTATATCAACCAAACATTTAATAACTTTACAGTTGAAATAACACCCGATAGCCAGTTAGTTGTAATTATTCCTAGTCCTATAAGTATTTTTTGCCTTTTTTTACTTTGTTTACTTAACTCGATTAGAGGAAAATCACAACTAAACTAATTAATAGTGTCGATTTGTTACTCAGTGACTGCTAAACAGAACGAATTCATCTTCACAGTAAGACTTTATCGGTCCTAACAAGATATGAAACCCCTAAATACCAAACTACTGACTGAGACAAAGTGTCGGAATCCTCTAATCTTCAGAAGGTGTTGCAACTATCAGTATATTTAATGTATGTCCAGGGTTAATAACCCTTGTGTTAAACGTACTAATTAACCAAACAAGTATATCTAAACCAAACTGAGAAAAGGCTCACCTCTACAGACAAGCTGCGTTAAAAGAAACTTCATGAATAAAGGATTATTTTTGTGCCCACGTGGTGGATGATAGATGTAGTGTTTGCCTACAGGTTACTTTCATAGCTAAGATATCCAATTACAGACGTCATAGTCACAAAGTCTATTACACCCATGACCCGCATCGGTAAGCGCATGGAATAAAGATCAGGCTCATCTAGTAGGCCATGGTTGGTCATTGACGGAGAGATTGTGGCTATAATCATGGAAGGGTGTACTGAGGTTTTTTAATTCCAAATGTGTTCTCACTCTACCTTCACTAAATTATGGGCTCATTTAATCTTAATTCTACCGTATAATACCTACTGTATTATCAAGATTAAAATTCATTTAGCATTTGACTGATATTTGGGCCCAGGATGGTAAACAAATAGGAGAGTGGAAAAAGTTACATAGTGAAAAACTTTAAGTTTTCCATGCATTCACAAACATTAAGAATAATCAAGGTGAACAGGCTGAGGTGGTGTTGTCACGTAGCGCGTATGGGTGATGACAGGCGTGTACACTAAATTTTATTTGAGAAATCTGAAGAAACAAGAACCCTTGGAAGTTCAAAACATTGATAGGAGAATATATATTAAAATGGATTTGAAGAAGGCTGGGTGTCAGACTATGGATGGGATGGAGTGGTCCCAGGATAGGACTTAATGGCGAATATACGTTTGGCAGGCCCAAATTCTAGGGATGGTGACAACGGCAAAACCCCAGGCCCTCCACAAATCAGGGCCACCGTATATCTTGTAACAAAAGATAACAGTTAAAGGTCTTAAAAAATAGTTTTAACTTACTATATCTATTTATTAATGACAACATTATTTACTTTCTAATCGCACGTGTGACAAACTAATAAGATTTCAGACTGTGATTTTCAAAACATAAGCAACACAATTAGATTGCAGCATTTCTATAGAATACAAATCAAATTCTAAATCTTATTTATTGTGATGAAAAAAATTACTTAGTTAAATAGTATATCTAGCGTTGAGATTTTAATAATTAAGTCAAAAAAAAAAATGTTGAAACCTTCCAACAAAAAATATTTGTTTGATGGTGGGCCCCTCAATATCTTGAGCCCCTGGGTGTCCACAGCTAAAAATCCGGCCCCGCGTTCTGGTGACCATCATCTCAAGTTTTAAGATCAGAGAGATATCTAGTTGGCCTTAGAATGGGCGGTTGATGAAGGAGGAATTACACAGAATGCAACGTAATCCAACAATTGATGGACGTGCATTTTAGGGAAAATATTAACATCTAGTATTTTGCTAAACACGCCTGGTTGATAGCCATAAGAGGTGGATCATTGCAGGTCCACATCCACTGAGCTGAACACATATGTGGACGCTTAGAAGTATGACTGTTCAGTATTGAATGAAGAGAGGTCATGAACCAGGTTTTGAAAAAACCCGAATATCTTTATTTTACTTTTAAATTATTCGTTCACTAATCAGTAGTCACACATGCAAGAATAGTAATAGGCTCTTTGGAAATATATTTTTGCCATTATTTTATTTATTTGTGATGTTTAGCATGCATCATTATAATATCAGCATACGAATTTTAAACTAACTTAAATCTAAAACAGACACAACATCCAACCATAGCTGTTAATTAATCACTTGAAAGAGAAACCTACATTTCACCATTGATAAATTATTCAGCCATGCCAGGAATCAAACCCGGGACTCTTAGCTCAGTGTTTAGAAACTCTAGTGACTGAGCATGGTGTAGATTTTGAATAAATAAGACAAAAATTATATTTGGGGAACAATCCCAATATTATTATTTTTGTGTGAATAATATTACCAGATTTATTTTTAAGTGTAAAGTTTTAGTAAATACATTTTAACTAAGAGGTTATTTTTTTAACACCACGTCCTACTAACCTTTTGGGGTTATTTATATGCACTAATAACATTAATGTCTTATTGATGAGGAAGGTTGAATTTAGAGGAAGTGTACTGCACCCGGATGGAGTAAAAGTGGAATCATATTTAGGAAAAAATACCTTCATGCACCCGATTGGGTTTCAAGCCCTGATCTCCCTGTCAACGGCAGTCAAATCTATTTCTAGAATGACATCTTAGACCATTCGACCACTAAGAAGATTTGAAAAACATGTTAGAATTCAGTATATAACAATGAATATTGCCGATAATTAAGAGGTATGAATTTTGAATTATAATGGATATTCTTAGTGAATTGCACCCGCCTCGGTGGCATAGTTGGCTAACGCGCTAGTCGTGTTGAGCTCGACTGCCTAGGACGGGGAGATCGAGGTTCGAATCTTGGTCGGGTGAACTGGGGGGGGGGGCGGTTTCCTAAATGGTTTTCCACTCTCCTTCCACGCAAATGCGGGTTCACTTCCTCTAAATTCAACCTTCCCAATTCCTAATCCATTAGCGTAATTAGTACTTAAGCGTATAACCCGAACGGGTAGTAAGACGCGGTGCTAAATAAAATAAATAATAAAATATAATAATAATAATAATAATAATAATAATAATAATAATAATAAAATCTTAGTGAATTGAGTTTTAGATGATAGTTTCCTTCTCTCCCCAGGCAAATTTTAGTACATTTTAAAATGATCACTCTTTCACTTCTACCTGATTAGTGTATGTATTAGAAACGACTTTAGTGTCATTAATAGACAGAGAACACCTACAAGAAGATCAAGTGCAAATTGAATCTATGCTTCATATGTAGTCTATCATAAATAATCCTGCATTGCATATGCACATCTCTTGTGAGGTTACTTACTACATATACCTAGGCAATATATATATATTGGACTATCTTATATTTTAAAATGTAGGACTAAGTTATATATCCAAAAATATGATTTGAAAACAATATACATAGCCTGAAAATAAATAAAGAAACGCTCAATTAAAGAATTAATTGACTATTTTTTTGTTTTACTACATGGTCAGGTTAGTAAGTTATACCTATGAAATTAATTGTTACTCGCTTCAGCAGCCGCATGATCTAAGGCAAAATCTCGCAAAACACTAGTTTACCGTAGACGGGTTCGTTCCCAGTTGGGTGTACTTAGGGTGGTTTTTCCTAAATGATTTTCCATTATCCTCCACATTTCCTCTAAATTCAATCTTCCTAATCCCTAGCACAATATTCTAATAAGTACATAGGTGTATAGCCCAAACGGGTGGTAAGACGTGGCGTTGAAAATACTTAGTTTTTATAAAATTATATTATAGACATCAATTACATTTTTGGTCACTCTTCGTTGGCTATCAACAGATCTATAACTTAGGCCTGCATTGAAAAACTGTTTAATATCAATCTACACTGACAAGATAAAATATAGTTTTCATAAATATTGCCTACGTATATTATTTTATTTTTGTCAATGCGTTTTACTCCCCGTTAAGACAATATAAATAAGAATTTATCTTATATAACATTTTAGAAAACATTCTAAATGATCAAGTTTTAATTAGAGTAAGGAGGTTAAGACTTAGATATGTTGATATGGAAAATAACAAATTTACGTTCAAAAGTTAAGTTGTTATTAAAGCGGATATTATATAATGTGATGTTGAAAAACAATAAAAAAAAGTTTTTGAGGAACATTGTGTATCATTATGAACAATTCGATAAATTTAAAATACTTCATCAACTTATACAACTTATAACATATTTCTCTTATATATTCGGGATAGTGAAGGTTAAATCTAGAGGAAGTTTGTCCATATTTGTGTGGAATTACAGGGGAAAACTATTTGGGGAAGCAATCTTAATATAACTGACCGGGATTCAAACGCTTGACCATCCATTATTTACATTGTGAGAATAAACATTTTATTTGTCTTATTACTTGTTTTAAGAGTGCCTTAAGTGAAATACTTTACTTAACTTCTTATTGTACTTGGCCATAGCCTTAATTGAGAGTATTTAACTTATTCGGCATATTTAACATAAGCGGCTGAAGATCAACGATCTTGAGCACAATCCGGTTCATCAATATTTCATCATCTCATAGGTTAAACTTATTTTTTTAATTTATAATTTTTAATTGATATCAATAATGTCTTATTTGGTAAATATAAATGAGACCACCTGCATTACTCTTTCAAGAGACTTAATGGCCTAAGTCATCAACTACTATCATTTCATTAGACACATTAAATAATAAAAAAAAAATAGCTCAGTTTGTGACATGACGCTTCTGCGAACAATTTCATTACTAGTAAGAACAAAATACCCGCCTCGGTGGCGTAGTTGGCTAACGCGCTAGTCGTGTTCAGCTCGACCACCGAGGACGGGGAGATCGAGGTTCGAATCTCGGTCGAGTGAACTGGGGGTGGTTTTTCCTAAATGGTTTTCCACTCTCCCTCCACGCAAATGCGGGTTCACTTCCTCTAAATTCAACCCCCTAATTCCTAATCCATTAGCGTAATTAGTACTTAAGCGTATAACCCGAACGGGTAGTAAGACGCGGTGCTAAATATTATTATTATTATTATTAGTAAGAACAAATATTCACCAGTAGAGTGAATGAGGCCTCCTATTTTACTGTGTTAACTTAATGGCCGCAGGATTAGATGTAATGTCTCATCCAGAATTAAGTTAGTTTTCAAGTCGTTTGCTGATGTAATCAGTTTAATATACATATAGTTGCACTTTATATAGCCCGGATATAAATAAAAAATAAATGGTACGGAACCTCGCACGGACTTCCTCGCTCTACTGTTTAAAAATGGAGATATTTACACATAACTTGTAATATATGTGAAACTAAATAGTATACACTAGCAAAACCAAGCCTAAATTGCACTATTACTTATGTAAAACATTTGTTGAGTCCCAGTTTTAAATTTTAGATTTTTATTTTTAAAGAATTAATGTACTCATTTGTATGTTTGAACCAATAAAAAAGATTAATATTGGGTCCACAAGGGTCAACACTTCATATTAAAATTTCGACTTTCGATCGACATTTTATTAGGTATTGCACATCTTCAGGTCAGTATATTGATATTAAATTCCTTATTTATAAATTTTGACCAATAAAAAATTAAAATATTGACTCTTGACTCTAAAATAAAGATAGATCATTGCTATACAAACATTTCTCATAAGAGGTTTAAGGAAAAATAACATAAACTTTTTGAGAGACTTATATTTAATTAGTCTATGGCATAAGAGAATTATTGCGTTAAAACTTAAGTAGTATATCTTTACAACTAAAGCTCACAAAATTGTAATAATATATTTGTCAATATCTCAAAAACTGTTGGTTTTATAAAAATGTAGTTCGAATGAAAGTTTTTTATTTTTAATAATACAACAATTTTTCAATGATAAATTATTTATTATCTCAAATAGCTGTGGAGATACGGAAATTTCCGCTTCTGTAAAGTAACCTAAAAGTCATTTACATAAGAAAATGAAAATAGCCAGTTTATTTATAATCTTAATCAACGTCTAGATACGAATTTTAATCAATATCGTTCTAGGCGACTTTGAGAAAATAGATTTTTTTCTCTTTTCACCCTTTATAAACCTACTCTTAATTTTAGGTTTTAACAGACACACAGAAAGACGGCATTGCAAAGACAATTTTTAAGGGTTCAGGGGGTCATGCATGATACGTCAACATTCATAAACATTTCAGGTTAGATTTTTTTTTACGGTCGCAATACTTAACCTTTAGTGTTCGAGAAGTTAAAAAATATATATATTTGCATATAGCTTGAAAGTTATTTGTTTTATAAAAATATGTTTCTATTAAAATATTTGTATTGTAAATAGATCTACTTATTTGTAATGATAAGTAATTTCATATCTCAAATAGTTAGGGAGATAAAAAATAACTAAATATAAGTCTCTCAAAAAGTTTATGATATTATTCTTTAATCCTCTTAGGAGAAATGTTTGTACAGCAATGATCTATCTCCATTCTAGAGGAATTTAATATCAATGCGCTGACCTGAAGTTGTGCAACACCTAATAAAATATTGATCGGAAGTCGAAATTTTAATATGAAGTGTTGACCCATGTGGACCCAATATTAATCTTTTTTATTGGTCCAAACATACAAATAAGGACATTAATTCATTAAAAATAAAAATATAAAATTTAAAACCGAGACTCAACAAATGTTTTACATAAGTATAGTGCAATTTATGCTTGGGTCTGCTAGTGTATACTATTTGGTTTCACATATATTACATGCTATGAGTTAATATCTCCATTTTTAAACAGTAGATCGAGAAAGTCCGTCTGGGGTTCCGTACCATTTATTGTATAGATAAGTGATTAGGAAAAACTATTATTTAAATAATTTTTTTATAATTGTCTCGGTGAGGGTATATGATTAAAACATATGTTGGAGGGGAGGAGGGTGGGAATTTGATGATCTACTAAAGGAGGCATCAGCTCAAAAAGGTTGAGAGAACCACTGATGTATATATCTGCTAGAAATCAAAATATCAAAATTAATAGTTTTAAACGTGATATGACCTATATTTTTGGAGTATATAAAATATATTTTATCAACTCATGTACCCCTTCGGGTTGTACATTATTTACTAACTACGATAATGAGCTATGAATGAGTAAGTATGAATTTAGAGGAAATTTATCCTCGTTTGAGTGGAGAAAGAGCGGAAAATCTTTCAGGTAAAACAACCCTCGGTAAACCTGGCCAGAATTCGAACTCCAATCTGCCCGTTTTTTGCAGTCTATTCTATTGCGAGTGTGACATCCCAGATAGGCGTTGTCAAACCGGTGTGCCGTGTGTTAGTAAGCGTGCCACGGGAGTTTGGGGAAAGATCAATGTGAAGTGAGAAAAAAACCTCAGAATAAATAAATATATATAATATTAAGTCCATGATCAACATTATTTTAAAAATAACATTATTGTTATAATTTTTACTATTAAACTTTAAAACACAATTTTATTACTATTATTTTTATTATTATTATATATTATTATATTATTATTATTATTATTATTATTATCACCGCGTCTTACTACCCGTTCAAGATGTACACACTTACGCTAATGTGCAATCGTAGGGTGATTGTTGGATGAAATGGAGGACCTACAGCTTAACGTGGAATCCGAACCAAGGTAGAGGCCTGGAATTCCTCACATTCACAAGTTGTGATTAATACACGTCTTGTCAGAGGTGAAGGAAGGGTTTGGCATTCAGATAAATCTTTGCCGGGACCGAGGATTGAACCCCGGACCCTTAGCACAGAAGTCCGACACCTTACCCCTAGACCACAAGGTCACCAACACAATTTTAATACTAGGTTTTTTTCACTGGTAAAATCTCTACTTATAAACTTTCAGTGTGCCTTGAGAAATTATTTGCCTTGTTCAGTGTGCCGTGTGTTGAAAAAGGTTGAAAATGGTTGCCTTAGACTATGCGGCTATCGAAACAGGCTTAGGCCTACTGTTTGTTTATATTATTTTTGTTAGTTTTACATTTATCACTTAAGTATTTTGTTTATTTATGGATGTGTTGAGTAATTAAACGTTAAATCCTCATTTATTTTTGCTTCAACAAAGTTATCTGAGATAACAGTACCTACCATTGAGCCTTAATATTGAGTTTAGTATGGGGTTAGCGGCTATTTATTTTATGACCATGTCTTACTACTTGTTCAGGCTATATACGTGTAAGGAGAGAGGGAAACCATTTAGGGAATAACCACCCTCAATAGATCAGACCAAGACTCGAGCCCCGGTCTCCTTGTCATCAACAGGCTAGTCTAAAATGAGAGTGACGACTTAAACAATTTGACCAATGAAGCGAGACTCCGCTCTTGAAGGCCATACTTTTTCAGAATATTTTAACCAACTCTAATAATAATTTAAAATCTGACTAACCCAAAAGACGAAAATGTCATTATTTACAGGATGGAACCCAACAATTGGACGATCTATGCTGAGAAAAGTGATAGACAACGTGTTGAGGTTTGCCTGACGTCTGGTGGAGATCACCAGAGTGAGATTATCTTCAAGAAGTTAAAAGATCATAGTATGTAGTTTGCTTTTATTTATCTAGTGAATACTTATTTTGCAATTAAAGTGCTAATTTTCAAGTTACCAATCGTTTAATTATTTCTGCCTCACTCTGTATATGAATATCACACGACTTATAGATATGTGTATATGTTTTTGGTAACTATTATGTGGATGACAAATATATTACCATAACACATTGTATGGATCAATTTAATTTTATAAAGATAAATAGCAGAATACGTTTGCAAGGTTGCTATTTAAATGTGTGGGTGGACCTCTAGCAATACTCAACCGTGTGGTAGTTGGAATATACATAAAGTTAATCCTAAATATCTACATGCTTATTGGAATATACAAATTAACAGATAAAACTGCATATTAAAATGTTATTAAATTAACTCTACAAGCTATCTGCTGATATTACATATCCACATGTTAATTATAATAATCAAACGAGATAATAACATTAATTTATCAGCATGACAATTTCCATATACAAAACACTCAATAGGCCTACACTATGATGTCCGAACTGTATTTAAATTCTTCAACAAAATATATATTAGTATATATAAGCACTTGAGAATTTCTGTGAGTGAGAGCGAAAGGGTCTTCCAATTTTTCTAGGAAATGTATTTTCACATACCTCCCAGGTTTCTTTACAAGCCACAATTGACATGGGACCGATGGGTTTACTTCCCTCTGAAAGAAGTTGTGCTATTGATTTTTATCGTTCAAGAAATGTCCGTTGATCTCGGCTGGGTTTGAACCCAGAAACATAGGCTCCTCAGGTGACCACGTTACCCCAAGACCACCAAGGTTGACATTTGGTCAATTAACTTGCAATTTAATTCTAAAATAGAACTGAATTTTTTAGAGACTAACTATTGATACATCTACACTGGAATTTGAATATAGTCTATAAACTATTATTAATAGCCACTTCAAAATTAAAAATTATGGTAAAACAATGAATTTTAAATGGCTAAACCAGAATAGGAACATATGGGCGAGTAACTAACACTAAATATAGATTTTTTTCTCTGCGTCCTAGTACCTTCTCGGACTAAGTGTATAGGTTTGTTACGCTATAATAAGGATGAATAAACTAGAATTTTAGAGGGAAAAGCACCCAAATTTGCGTGAAGATAGTTAACAAAACAATTTAGATAATCTATCCCTCAGCATATACCACTGAGATTCTAGTTCTTATCTCTCCTTATACGGGAATCCAATTTAACAAAAGTGTGACGCGTTAGACCATGCAACAACCAATACAGCTTACTGTAGATAAATAAGAAAATAGGAATAAATAGATGGGTTTTGTTTGTCAATATCGGTGATATTGGGGTTAAGTGCTCACCTCAGGACCTGATGTTCGTAGGTTCAAACCTAGCCAAGACCAATGTATTATTCTTGAGCGATAAAAATCAGTAGTAATATTTCTTTAGGAGCAATCATAAAGCAATTGGTCCCATGTCGATTGTGGCATGTAAAAGGAAGGTATGTGAAACTGCCTTTTCAGCAAAATTGAAATTGCGATGTTTTAATCGGTCAGCATTCACGTTTTCTACCCAATTAAAATGTGTTCTTGAAAACATAGCATAGCAAGCAAATCAATAACCACCAATTCTCACATACACTTTTACATTTACTCATTTCGTTCTTGCATAAGGCCTAAACACACACACAGACGCATACATTTAGAGCCGTTTCTACGACTCACGGTTATATATTAATCCAGTTGATAGATATTTCTACCAGGCCGATAGGTTAAAATTACGTCTTATGTCTGCCAGATATATTTTATTGGCATGATAAAATATATTTATCCATCACATTTTTATCAGGAGGGTGTAAGTACCCGATAATAATTTTTATCGGAGATTTAAAATGGGCATTGCCATGGAATCTAGTCTAAATACTATGTTATTCAACCTTCTGAGGTCCGGTCTATTGATTACATTACTATTTATTGAACTTAAAAGGTTTATAAAAAGATAAAAAAATATGAAATATTTTATCATTGGAATGGATTAAAAAACTTAGCATAATACAATATTCAACACAAGTATGATTTGAAACCTATCATAGTGGGTCTAAAATAAATAATTTGAACTTATTTCAAATATAATATATTTGATCCAAATTTACTTTTAAGCATCGGATTAGTCATTAAATATAGTATAAGACTAAATTCGGCATTAGATTTGATTCGGATATTAATGGAAATTTATTCTAAGCATGAGATTTGATTCGGATTAGATTTGAGTCAGCCATGATTCCAATTCAATTTGAAATGGATAGTCTTGGATTCACACAGGCTTATATAAGTTATTAATTAATAAATTTTACTCTTTCATTATAATAAGTACCACATTAGGTATAGTATTTTAACAACAAAAAAGTTGTATCTTTTTACATTTTACTTTATAGTGGGCCTTTAGACAAATATCCAACGTGTCATCTCAGCCATCATTATTTTTATGCACAGTTGCAACCAATGTGGACATCTTAAACACTGTATATTATCTGGCTAATGGACTTGAAGTTAAAGTGATGAATGTTGTTAATATATCTGCAGTGTAGACTATAATAAGCTTCATGTCTCGTGAATGGGCCTGTTATCATTAAAATGTGTATATTATAAAACAATACCAAAATAACAGCTCATATAATTACATTTTATATTAATTAGGCCTATGATTTAATATTTACTTATTTTACCAGTTTATAAATTCAGATTCACATTTGCAGAGGCACCATGTTCAGATCTTGCTTACACCAAATTTTATTCTTTGTCTGGCCCTGCTAATAGGCCCTACTAATAATATGTACAAAGACAAAATAAACAAATTAAAAAAAATACAGTAAAATTACAGTAGAGCCACAACCAATTTCGTTAATGTAGCGTTATAGTACGGTAGATGTATAAGCATAGCTAATGCGCATGCGTGCACCAGTTAAAACAGTGCCAACCTTGTCTGGGTTGCATGAAATATATTTAATATATATGTAAATTCAGTTGATGATAAGTTAAAATGTTAAAGTTGCCAATAACTTTTATTTGGTCAATAACTTTAACCTTCCGATAGTGATATCAATCCAGTAGTCATTAGATCGGCCCTTAGTCAAAATTGTTACACACATGAGCGTACGAGAGTTAAAATACTTCCCTATTGAAATGCAACAACTTTTTCCTGAAACATTTTACTTAAATGGTTTGTTTTTGAGATACACAGGTGTAAAATTTTTAATTTATCACCTCTACTTTGTATTAAAATTTCTTAAAAAAAATACAAAGGCTGAGTAAATAAATATTTCAGACTAAAGTTGCTTTCCTTTTTATGTATATTAAGATTCAGCTAAAGAAATACAGGTTTCGAATTGAAAAAATATAAATTTACTTTGAAATGACCTTAAAAGTGACCACAATATCAAAAACCCGGTGCACACGAATTGCGGAACAACTCATCCGAGGATGGTAATACCCTTACGCGAACTGCAGAGTAAACATTAAATGTATTGTCTGTTCACCGTAGGAATTGTTTTCTGAAAGGTCTTTATCCCTACCAGAAAGCTAGTATATAGTAGGATATTGGTAGGAAAAAAGACCTTTCAGATAGTAATTCCTACCGTGAATGGAGTATATAGTGAATTTGTTCAAAACGGAAACTGGAGACTAGGTTAGTTTAGGTTAAAGTTATGTTAGATTAGTTTAGGTTAGGTTATGTTAGGTTTTTTAGGCTATGACAGGTTAGGTGTTAGGAGTTGAATGTGACTACAGGTTGTTGCTAAACTTACGTGCACACTGCACAGGCCGACGGGTATACTTTATCCCTCAATTCAAGTGCGCCCTAATTGAATGCCTGCTGACAGGTATACCTTATTCCGCCATTCTAGTGCTCCCCAAAAACCAGTAATGCTGTTATCTCCCCCTCCCACAAACAAACAAGTTTTCACTAAGACACATTTTCCTAAAAGGTTTTGTTTTTGCGATATTAAGTGTTCCAGATTAAATGCCTCACACTGTATAGGGATAAGTTGTTTGGGAAAACTTTGTTGGTGACAATGTAAATTGACATTTCATAAAAATATTTTATTTTTGGTAAACTAGGCTTAGTTTCTTTTTTAATTTAATTTAGCACCACGTCTTACTATCCGTTCGGGTTATACGCTTAAGTACTATTTA
Organism: Timema podura; assembly: GCA_033556935.1. NCBI lineage: Eukaryota > Metazoa > Arthropoda > Insecta > Phasmatodea > Timematidae > Timema > Timema podura. Next base: position 50,720,553 of record JAVRXN010000010.1, on the reverse strand, counting down.
CGCTAATGGGTTTGGAATTGGGAAGGTTGAATATAGAGGAAGTGAACCAGCAGTTGCGTGGAGGTAGAGTGGAAAACCATTTAGGAAAAATCACCCCCAGTTCACTGAGATTCGAACCTCGATCTCTCCGTCCTCGGCAGTCGAGCTCAACACGACTAGCGCATTAGATAACTACGCCACTGAGGTGGGTGCTACTAAGCTTAGGATAAAATTACTAGAAATTAGTATGACATATGAATATGTAAATATGACTAGGGGCACGTGTAGCTTACTTTTTCAATTCGAAGTAAAATCTAATCGAATAATATGAGATATTCCCGTAGATGAATCGGTGTTTTAATATTTAAAAAACAATGTTTAATTTTAGATAACAATATAATAATTTTAATAACTACATACATTCAGGTATTAAATATAGTTTACAAACTGCAATATTTTAAACCTATTATATTTAGTCTTAAAATTATAAAATTTAGTTACTAACACAAAATGTAATTTAATTCTTTTAGATTTTTTTAATGTTAAAACTAATATATGATGAAAATAACAGCAGAAAAGAAGGAAAAAACAAAACATAAATTTGTATTTTAACTTTGAAAAAAAATATATATATAGTTCATTTGCGAAGCTTTGTAATCGTCAAATCCGGAATATTACTTTTGAATCGAAGTCGAACTAACGAATATTCGGAGCGAAGTCAAAGTTTTCGAAGCTTCGCACACCCCTAAATATGATATTTATTTTATATCGTAACTTTCGTCTACTAATGTGACAGTTTGTTGTGGAACCTTCATAAAACTCTGGAACAAGTGTCGTGTGTAAACTTTCATCCCCTAAAATACATTTACTCCCCCCTCCTTTCCCCCTATCTAGTTTGTTATGGATGTCTGTAGCTGTAAATGCGGGTCCCTTTGCTATAGCCAGAAACGATTTGTGCCCAAAGATTGTTAAGAACTACGATGGCAACACTGCCTTTGTTTCAACCCCATAATAACCCTGGAGGGGGTCAGACCCCCCATTGGGGAAAGGGTGGCTCGAACCATGGTGTGACGCCCCATGGAGAGTCTTTTGTTTTCGGCGTGTAGGTACATAGGTCGGGCGAAAACCATTACAAAAAGAAGTAGGGTTTGGAAAAAAAAAATTTAAATAGAATAAAACTTAAAATATGTCGGAGTAGAAATAAAACTGTGTAAGGACTTAGTCCACCCCTATCTTTAGTGCCTTACCGTCTTCATGGTTAGTGGGCACCCCATGGTGAGCCCTTGAGAAGGTAGAACATATCGACACTGAAATAATACTCTTTCTTTCAACCTTATGAATCAGAAAGGAATAACTGACTATGTCCAAAGTTGAGTTATTTCACAACTTTCACAAAAACATTATGGCAAATTGTTGCATATTATAATGATACCTCTTACATAATTATATAATTTATTAATTATTTTGGCTATATTTTTTACATCATAATCATATATGATAATTTTTAAAACAAAAAACTTTTTTACTACTATACACTTGACTATAGATATTAGGTTCGAATCTCGGTCGGGTGAACTGGGGGTGGTTTTTCCTAAAATGGTTTTCCACTCTCCCTCCACGCAAATGCGGGTTCACTTCCTCTAAATTCAACCTCCCAATTCCTAATCCATTAGCGTAATTAGTACTTAAGCGTATAACCCGAACGGTAGTAAGACGCGGTGCTAAATAAAATAAAAAAAATTAATTTAATCTCATGGCTGCTCTTACATTTTAAGAGCTAATTTTTGATCAATAAGTGCAAAAAAATAAATAAAACTATTAATTATATATATATAATTACACGGAAAAACTTTTGTACATATTTTTTGTATAGAATAGATATAGTGATCAAAAATCTATCTTGCTACCAACTAATTTTTATGTATAGTTTTTCATGTGACGAGACAGGATATTTTTTTTTTTTGCTGACCAATAAAAACAGAGGAAATAAATTTAAGAAAGCCATCATAGCTTTGAAAATATTTGCTTAGTTTAAAATGTAAGAATAATATTTTGGATGCTAAACTACCCTTATAAGTATTATGTTTAAAGAAATATTTTTTCTAATTTTAAAATTAATATTGTTTATATATAGTAATCTGCGAATTTAAAGTTTTCACTTTTACACTTACAGACAAATGGACAGCTGCACAAAATATCTTCTTCTATATTTATCAATATGAAGCCAAAACGAACCAAATATATGAAGCTATTTAGATCTTAACTATGTTATTTCATAAAACATATATTTGTATGTATATAAAAGATAAACATTATAAGTTACACCCTCTCTCCACGCAAATGCGGATACACTTCCTCTAAGTTAGACCTTCCTAGTTCCTAAACCCTAACACATTAGTGTAGTTAGTACATAAGCGTATGGCTCAAAAGGATGGTAAGATGTGGTACTAAAAAAACTCCCTGAAGCCACAAGAGAACAGTTTGCTACAATAAAAAATACATTGTTGTTTTAATATATAATGGATTTGGAAGTTTGGTCATACTATAAATCAGCAGGTTAGTAGGTCAAATAGAGGTTAAGCCATTACATTATTATTTTTCCCGTGGTTCTAATTTCACCCAATTTTTTCACCATCAAGAAAGAAGGGGAACGGTTCTGTACATATAATATATTACTTTACTAAGACTAATATTGAATCAATTTATCCTTTTCATACTTTGAGTTCTGAATGAAAGGTATTTACATATTAAACTTAAAATAAAATCATCATAATCCATTGCTAATTATTGAATAGCGTTACTATTTTATTTTTATTTGGTCGTGCGCCATGTTTTACTATTCGTACTTGCAAACCACAAATAAACACTCTGTATGGGTAAGAGAAAGATATAATTTAGAGAGAATGTACACTCATTTACATGGGGATATAGTGGGAAACAATTGTGGAAAAAATCACACTCAGTACACCAGGCCAAGATTCAAATAGGCATACCAACTTTTCCTTCAACGGCAGTCAAGTCCATTCTAAGAGTGAACCCATCTAGACCATGTGATCACTAATGTTTTTCTTCTCTTTTAATAACGTCCGTTGATGAGAGTACATAACACCACTAGAACCATTTTGAGCTTGGTTTTCATATTTTAACATGCACCCCCTCTTTAAAAGGCTATTTTAGAAAATGTTCTAGGTTCCCCCTGATCCTCTTTCCTCAGCCAGTTAAAGATACCAACCCACCAAATCTTCTTATTACCATAGTTCCTCCACGAACTAATTTATTTAACAGGTTCGTAAAATCATACAAGTAAAATAAAAGACTTAAGTGGCAACTGTTACGAATATTAAGGTATTTTATATATTAATAATTCATCATAATTAGTTTCAATAAAAAAATAGTAATATTAAGTAAAACAACGTGAAAAAACAGTGGTAATATTAATTATGCTAACGATTTGTGATACACTAATAAATACTGATGTGCGAATACAACGATTGGAAGTTAAATATAAACGCGAGATTTGTGAAGGTATGAAATTAATTTAAAATACTTTTTTTTTACAACAATGAAGCTTGGATAGCAACAAATAGTTTGTTTTAATTACTAATCAACACTTGAGCTGAAAACGGTAAACTTTATTTGTAAAGAATATGGTAAAAAAACAAACAAAAAAACAATATCACTAATAAAAATTTTAAGGCATTTATTAAGTGTTTCAATTAGATACAGTGGCTAAAAATTATAATATATATTTTATAATAACTAAAATATAAGAAATTAATGTTGTAATGTTGCTTTGTTAAACCCTAAACATAAATATATTCTGCCTTCATCAACATTACAACCTCGTAGGAATGTATTTTTCTTAATTCAGGAAGATAAAACTCATTGTATTATTCCTCAATATACATTATATTGAGACAATAGAGTCATAAGTTACAAAATTAAACCTAAAGCTCCAATTTGAACATGAATACTTACCGGCTTCAACCATTTAAATGACTCTCACTCCAGTGCTATTAGCCAAATATATAAAATAATATTGTAAAACCAAGACGGTTTTTTACTATCTTTAATAGGTTGTATGTTGACTACTTTGTTTCGATTTCAGGTACAAACATTTATTTATGTGTCAGGTTTATTTAATTTAGTATAAGCATAAATATATATTTGAATAAGTTTTAAATTGGATGTTCACGTGAGAAAATAACTTTATGTTCATGATTATTATTATTATTTTGGAATTAGAAGAGATATTATTACATCCAGAATTTATCCAAATACGGATTTTTTTAATAGTTTATTTAAATGTTTGGAAAAAAGGTAAAGTTAAAGTAAATAGTTTTTCAAATTATATAATACCATTCCTTAAAAACCCTTTGGTTATATCTGTCAAAGTTGACATTATTATTTTTAAAAAAAGGGAGAGCTACTTATCATAAGTAATAAAAATTAGGTTTCCCTAATATTATATCGATTTTAATCACTAATCAGTTTGATGACAGATTAATAAAAGTTTAGGTTGAAATAAAGTTAACTATGGATCAACATCTCTGATCAGCTGACATTAGATTATATCAAATAATCAAGTATATAAACCTGACGACGCTGGAAAAGCTCTGTATCCAGAAAATCATTTTGTGAAATGACCTAACCTCAGAAATAATGTTAAAAAAACTTCATCCACACACGCAATAATTGACACTACTATTCTTAAAAACTTGTCACACTCAAAATAAATATATAAAATACAATCTTAACATTTATTAATCACTTAAATAAGAATGCAAAAACTAATAGGTTATTTCTCCCATCAACAAAATGATTGTTGAATCAAACAGTTGATGGGAGATAATTGGGTGGTTATCCTGAACAGAGGTTTGAACAAAAATAACGTTATAATTATTATTGGTGCAACTTAGCATAATATTTGGAAAACTGATTTAAGATCAACTTACATTTGGTCTATGTTCGAGCCCCTTATTATTGTTTGAGCAACTGGCCTTAAGACCTACTCATTATAATGATGATCTGAGATAGTTTATTACAGCGTCTTACTACACTTTTGGGTTGTACACATATGTACTAAATTACTCTAATGTGCCAAGGGTGAAGAACGTTGAATTTTATAAGAAGTGTACCCAAATTTACGTGAAGGAAGATTGAAAAATCATTTAGGAAAAACCCACGCTCTCTACACCGGACCATGATTTAAATGCCAATCTCCCTGTCATTGGTAGTCTAGTCTATTGCGAGAGTGACGCCTTAAACCAGTGGTCTCAGACTCAAACCAGACGAAGGGCCACATTCACAATCTCGGGGCATGTTGTGGGCCACATACTATACAAACATATTTGCTTAAATATGTATTTTATACTTTTATTTTGTACCGCTTCCTACAACCCGTCCAGACTATGCACATTTTAATCATACTAGTAGGCAAGGGATGCAGAAGATATAATTTAGAGGAAATGTAGCCCCATTTGAGTAAAGCGAATGTGAGAACCCATTGGGAAAACCGTACTATGTTCATCCAACCAGAATTTGGACCCTGACCTCTTCGATATTGGCAAACAAGGCCATAATAATCCGACGTTTAATCAGAGTGCCAGCTGATGCCAATCTATAATAACTATTTGATTCTATATATTAAAAAAATTACCGTATGTTTAAAATATTTAAAAATTCAAATTCTACTAGATTTTTATGTGGATTACTGAAATAGTCTAAGCTTTGTTTACATATAAAAAAAATATAAATAAAAACTCCCAAAATAAAGTAGGCTTACTTAGTATTCAAAATGGTTAAAATAGAGGAAAGCTTGAAATGGTTACATAGGTTTTTTGTTATTCAAATTTATATACTCACTAAAATTAAATTATGATATTGTGTGTGTATGATTGCAAGATGGATAGTAATATAAAAGTCTTCAGACAAGCGGGCAGGTCAGATATGTCTCACGGGCCGGATAAGGCCGTGGGCCGTGAGTTTGCGAACCCCACCTATGACCATGCTCATAGAATTAAACAGTCAATGGGAGAGAGTTTTATGGTTCCGTTGACCAGAATTTCGATCGACAATCACCTCCTAATTGTACATGGTGCAACTGAAAATGAGGTTTGAGATGCTTATTGGAGATCAACTTACATCTGATCCCTAATCAATCCACTGATTTATTGTTTTTGCAATCGACCCTAAATATCAAGTGACTTTGAAATGTCAAAAAAGTTCTTGATAATCCAATAAATAATAGGCATATCACTAAGTTAAATTTGATGCGTTTCTGTCCATTATTTTTTTAAGGATGAACTTTTTTAAGTATATTAATTAATCTTTTACCTTTCCAATATCATTAAGGGCCTTTTTTTTCTTTCAGACCCAACCATGAATTTTAGTTTGGAATCAAAGCGTATTATAAGCCAACAAGAAATAGCTTCCATTGTAGATCTATTTGTAAAACTCTTAAATGCAAAATTAAATTTTTGCTCAATTCTTGGTATATACCATCCAATTAATTTAAAATCCCAATAAACTAAAAATTTTCTTAACTATTTAGCCTTAAGAAACTGGACGAGGATTGTTAATTTTAAAGATCTTTAACATTATTAATATAATTAATTTTACGGAAAGTCTGCCCACGTGGCTAGGTGGTCAGAGTGATTGATAAATAAACATAGGGTCACTGGTTCCTTTCCAAGCTAAGCTTACGAATATATTGGTGATTTGTGTATTTGTTGATCCATACTGGGTCTAGATTGCATTAAACATACTACGCTATATTATTTAGCTATTTTAAAGTTGTGGAATGATCAAAATGGGTATAGAATGGATGGGCAAATCACAATGAAATAGGCTTAGCTCCTGTTCTCTCAGCATAAATTTTAACTTTGACTCATCCATCACGACCAACCATAAAATTATGGTCACGATGTCCTAATTTATCCGACCACAATTACATGTAGTAAAATCATGCGTTAATCGTATTTGTATTTTTAAATATTAATAAAACTTGCTAGTCGCATTGTATTCCTATGTTTTTTAAATTTCACAAAGGAAAGTCTTCACCTATACTAATTTGTGGCTATATCTTTTTCAAGAATACTATTTTTTTCTTTGATATGATGGTAAAAAATATGCATTGTTAAATCATATGATATCAATTTTATATCCATCAAATTAACTTTTAAAGATTAAACTAACTTATAAAGCGGTTTCTTTCTTTTGTTTAATATTAGAATTTTAACAAGAGCTATTCATGAAAACACTTAAATGCATTTTAAAACAGTTATGGAACATTGATGAGAATTCACAGTTTAAAAAAAAAATCAAATACACACAGTTATAAATTAAAAACTTAGCAAAAATTAATAAAAAATATCTAAACAATCAACTGTGATGCAGTAGATTAAAGAATCTTTATTTTTGTTGTGATTCATAACGATGTTTTTAATATAGAACATGCCCATAAACCAAGCAAATTACATGATAAAGTGTGATGAAGATAAATTATTCCTGATAGCCCACAGAAAGAAATGTTGGTCAGGTTATATAACATGTATTAATATCATCCATGAAAAATATAGCATAGTTTAGAGAAGGCAGAATCTTATCGAAAGATACAACCCAATACTCTGTTGATTTTGGGCACAGTTAAAGCTGTAACATCTGGATCCGAGAGAAGTAGGTGTGCCTGCAATGACATCTGTTCCCAAACAAAATCTTGGTTTGGTTTTTTCCAGCAACAATGGTTTACTGTAAAACAGTTGCAGTTCTGTAACAAAAAAAACACTTCATATGAATAATCTACTAACATACTAACACCATTCGCAAAATATTTGGAACAAAACATTAAAAATAGCCGTAAACGTGTTATCAATCCACATGGCAAGAAAATATAACTTAGATTAAGAAGACACTGATATACACGGTATTATTTTACCTTATTTATCTTTAAATATCCATTTTGGATTGCACTTTTTTTCTTCAATATCACAAGCAGAGTGGAGCACCTTGTCGATTTGGTTTCTGACACTGGATTTGCGAAACTTTTCAAGGTTCCAAAACTTTAGCACAACGCAGGAAATATCTAGTTAGATCACTGTATGAATACTTAGAGGTTTGAACTCTAATTATGGGCATTATTATTGGACTCGATGATGGAAAACTGCATTCAGGATGTGCTTTGTTGTAACAGAAATTGGTATATAACTTCCTCTTCTTGGCTTACCGACATCACATGTGTGGGGTTGGAGAACATCGCATGCATGAGGCTGGAAAAAATTATTTAAAAATATCTGTGCTGAGCAATACATCGTTTGTAGCCTATGTCGATGGCATGAAATACAAGCTTCAAGTAAAAGTCTTAGTAGAGAAGAATTATAAACTATAGTTACCTTATGCTGAACGAATCATCAAAAATCTCAATCAAGTATATATTGGATTCTGTTTAAGCCTTCCCTTATAATAATTGGCACAATTGCCTCATCAATTGTGTAGGAGTCATGCATACATCAGTCAAAATTTATGACGTGGATTTTTTTTTCCAAATCTTTCAGGTTTTACTAAAAATGCGACTTTATATAACTCAAGAAAAGAGGGTAAAAATTTTAATTTCCTTCGGAATGATTGTATACTTTGGAGCACGGCTTACAGTAAGTGACATTGTACGGGGCGAAATAGAGGCATTAATTTCATCATTATTAAACATCTCATAATTATATCGCTTTCAACCAGTTTCAAAAACAGTGGCAAAGACATTTTCAAGGAGATTCCTTTTTAGTGGAGAATTATTTGATTTAGAACTTATTCCTTTATTAATTTCAAGTGAGGAAAAGATAATTATTATGTTCCAAGCTATGAAAATGCTAAAAGAATACTTTATGGTAATTTCTTAAATAATCACAATATCAATAAAAATTAAGGAAGTTTTGAAGAATTTATCCATTTTATGACTTCAAAACCAGAAACTTGGTCTTATATAGTCTTCATAAAGATCCAGATGAATATAATTTCATTCACTATACCAAAACAGCACTGATGGTAGCGAAGGGGCTTCCTGCCACCACTGAGTTTTAATATAGGGGTTAGACTAGATACAAAACTTCAGCATCATAACTACCAAATTTGAGGAACAAAGCAAGCGGAGTTTTCAAATAGTTTTATGACGTCATTCACAATATTAGTAGAAATATAATAAAACTAGGAAACAGTAAAACTTCAAGTGACTATTTCACTCTAATCGATGGTCAAGTGAACTAAATTTTCATCTTAGGAATAGACTGGATTTTCACTGACAGGTAGGTCGATATTTGAGTCTTGTTAATGTCCACAATAGACGGTTTTCTCATACCCTCTTCATGTTAAAGCGTAATCCCTTCCTATACAATCCCTTTTTCATTCCTTCCCACAAATTATTCTTTTATAACCTTGGCGGTAAGCTGAATATTTGAAAAATAAGTAAAAAGTGACTTTTGAAATAAGTTACTTTTTAAAGAGTGGGGTTTTAAATTTGTTTGTACTAAACACTTCATTTACCATTAAAAAATATACTAGCCTTTATAAATCACATTATGGTCCTATATTTTATAAACTACTCAAAAGAAATAAGCTAGATAAACCCGTTACCTTTCATGGTAAATGCCATGTGTAATCTTTGATTACTAAATATTTAAAATAAGAAAAAAGTTTTGATTATTTTAAATAGAAGCGCAATATAATTTTTTTTAGGAAATTATATTATCTGAATAAAATTATACAACACAAACTCCAACTTACTTATTCCTGCAACTTCAAAAGAGCATACGATTTAACTGATAAACTATAACACATTTCCCTAAATAAGAATCAAATCGCTAATGCTCTAACCACTGAGTTATCCAGGAATCATCCGTATTCAGGGTCATTCTTCACTCATATTTTAGTGGAAATCGTTGGCTACAAATGTGTGATTTTATTAAGATCACGAGCTATCAGATAACGTAGTCCACCTTAAACGCAGCCACCTTAAACGCAGCCCTAGCACTTAGATATGCAATCCCTTACAATTATAATAATTGCACAAGTGGCAGAATTAAGCCAACTACCGAGTTGATCTTTCAAACTAAAACTTTATAATAAATACAACATTAGTGTAGTTACAAGCTTCAGTGACCGAATGGTCTAAGGCGTCAATATCGTGATTGGCTGATATACTGATAGGTAGATCGGAGTTCGAATCCTGGTTGGGTCTATTTAAGTTTGTTTTCCCTAAATTTTTTCCCACTCTCCTTCCATGCAAATGCGGGTTTATAACCTCTAAAATGCTTCCTTCCTCATCCCGACCCATTAGAGTAATTATCATAAATGCGTACAGCCTAATCAGATAGTAAGACCCAGAGGGGTGGTGAAACTCGGTGCAAGAAATTCCAAGATGGGTTTTAAAACTACTTTATAAGTGATCTTTTGAAGCAAAGTGTTTAGGCAGATTGACCATAGGACTAAAAGTAACATGATTAGCTTCCTAACAGTAGTTAACATATTATAACTCAATTTGTAGTGGTCTACCTATATATTAATATAATTGAACAAGATACTTGGCTTATATCATAGTACATAGGCGCATAACCTGAATGGGTTGTAAGATGATATTCTTACGACTAAAAAAAATAAATAAAACAAAGATAGGTTTTAAAAAAGATATATTGCCAGCACTTATTATTATTTTAGACATAAATATAGGTTAATCGTATATTGTTCTAAACTAAACACTGACGTATATAAGGCCACCAGTTCCAAGCCAATTTATTTTGACCCTTCATTTTACAATCCATTGGGTTATAAGCATTTAACTATATCAATTTAATGTGAATGAGGTATATAGTATTTTTAGAAGAAGGAGACCTGATTTTTCTCTGTGGGGTGAGGAAGAGTGGGGACCCACCTAGGAGAATCCACCCTCAGTACGCTCGACTGAGATTTGAACTTTAATTCCCAACACAAGCAATTGTCGCGAATTGATCTATGACTAGGCCCAATAGATTAATTGTTTAGCGCTATTTTGAGTAGGCCTAAGCCAATAGTTGATTAAACAGATTGTAATGAATTTAGCAAAAATATCACATTATTCACTCATTATCCAATCATAGTATCAATATTTTTTTTTATCTCCCGTCTTTACCTGAACAGGTTGTACATATATAATATATGACACTATGACAAATACACTAATGGGGTAGGGATGAGGAAGGAAGCATTTAAGAAGTAATTTACCCCATTTACTTGGAAGGAGGGTAGTAAACCATTTAGGAAAAACAGCCTTCCTTGAAACCTACAAGGATTCTAAATACAATCTTCCCGTCATCAGCAGGCCAGTCTAACATGAGAGTGTAAACAACTTTGCCACTGATGCAGGAATGATTATTATTCTTAGGCTGAAAGGATAGCACTATAGATATATTAAGTTCATGCTTGCACTATCTGAGATCGAATGAAGGCCTCTTCTGCTGATCAGGTAAGCTCTTTCTTCTCTCTATCCCCGGGGACTAGGATGTTTGTTCATCGCTATGGGTACGTGACCCCCACTCCTAGGAGCCACTTGAAGACCTGACTGGAGTTAGGTTGAAGGTGTTACAGTGACCTAGCTCAGTCGGCGGCGGCTCAAACACTCCCCAACAGGCTTCCAAAAACATGAACCTCTCAGTGGGGGGCTTTTCAGAACCCTCACCCCAAAACCTCAGAGGATAAGTTATGGATACAGTCAAAAACAGCCTTACAAATCACCGACAGGACCAACAGCTGTTTTCTATTCTTCTTTACTTAAACTTTTTTATGTTTCAAACATGTTATTTTTGCAACTAGTGTTTCTTAAAAAAAATATATCAAATAAGCCTATAGATACATTTAATTAAATCCATATTAAGTCAAAAAAGAGTTGTGTCTTAATTTTTTATATTTGTATATTACTAGACTTTAAGCCTACTTTGATAAAACTTAATCAACATTCCTAAAATAATACAACTAACTTATTTAAAACCATATAAAATGTTATTGATGTTCTATCAAAATAAGTTTGATTTTCTTTTATTTATATAATAGTAATATTGATCTTTGAGGAGTATAAAAACAGATATTAAATATACCTAACCTACTATTGAAATTGATACTATTATAATTTTGTAATATAGAATTTTTATGCTATAATATAAAAAGGTAGGTTTTAACTATGTTATATACAAGTTCAATAACTGTAGGGGAGAGTCCTATAGTATCGAACAGGGCTAGTATCGGACAGATCATTTTTCAGTAAAGTACCGTTAGCTAGAGAGCCCTTTAGGTTATAATATTACTCCTCTTTCAGCCAACGACAAACGTTGAATGAAGGCGCACCCTTGAGCTGTACGGGTCCCACGATTGTTTGTGTATTTTCTCTGCTTTGTTTCTTTGTTCCAACTACATTTTCAAGACTTCTCTCTACACAGTAATTACAATTAGTTTGTTTATTGGATATAAGGTAAAGGGTAAACTCATGAAAAAGTTATAGTATTTATTTGTTCATCAAAGAAAATATTATTATAATGACTACCATTATTTTATTGCCATACAGATCGGCTAGTATCGGACAAGTGGTTTTCGTCCAGTACCGGACCAACTAAGGGATGCCACAAAGTTTTTGTCAAAATTGACAACAAATAAAGCTTAAGCTACAAATAAAACAGCTAATTTTATATTAGATAAGATTACTCAAGTTGGGTAGTATATATATTTGGTTATTCATAGAACTTTTTCTTCCAAGTAGCCAACCAATTTTGGAATTTTACACTATGTCTAAATTAAAGAAAAAGGAAAAAGTAGGCTTACGTGGGAAGTGGCATGAGCAGAACATGAAATTATCTGTAGAGAAAGTATTAAGTAACACTATGACAGTGAGACAGGCGGCAAATACATTAGCTGTTCCTAAAACTCTTTAGGAGACAGAGTAGCGAAGTTAAAATTAGGAAATGAAGTAGAAATAGGTCCTGATATGGGGTGATTCAAACCCACTTTCTCAGACAAGTTTGAAGAGGATTTGTAATACACATTAAAGATATTGATAACCGTTTGATGCCACTGAGTCATAGGGAGTTTGGGAAGTTGGCTTTCGATGTGGATGAAGCCTTGAAACTTGATCACCTCTTCAACAAGGAAAAGAAGTGTGCTGGTAAGGACTTCTACTATGAATTTTATGAAACTACACCCTGAAACCACATTAAGAACCTCTGAATCTACTAGCATGCAACGAGCAGTTGGTTTCAATAAACCTCAGTATATAGATTTTTTGACAAATTTAATCAACTTCAAAGTAAATATTCCTTTTCTGCATGTAGAATTTTCAATGAAGACGAAACAGGAGTTACGTGCGTTCATTCAAATTACTCTAAAGTTATGTGCATAAAAAGGAAAAGTAAGCTGGAAAACTAACGTCTGGGGAAAGAGGTCGTGCGGTCACTGTGCAGCTTTGCGTAAGTGCTTCTGGAGACCAATTTATCCCTCCTATCTTTATATTTCCTAGGCAGAGGATGAAAAACCACCTCATGAGTGGTTTACCCCCTGGAAGTTTGTTTGCAGCTCAAACTAGTGGATGGATAACTGGTGAATTTTTTCTGAAGTGGCTTCAAGAGTTCGTCAAACGTGTCCATTCTACTGAAGATAGACCTGTGCTGCTCATTTTAGATGATCACTGCGGCCACAAGGAGCTTGACATGATTCTGTTTGCACGTCAACTCAATGTCCATATGTTAAGTTTGCCCACCTCCCCACACAACGCACAAACTGCAACCACTTGATAGGATCAAAATTAAGCCCTTTAAAAACACATATGATGAAACTTGTGCTTTTTGGATGCGACATTATCCTTTTTACAGGATAACAGATTATGATATAGTTGGATTAATAAGCTATGCTTTTACCAAAATTTGCCGAATTGATATAGCTAAAAAAGGATTTGAATGTACAGGTATACATCCATATAATACAACCTTATTCACAGACTTAGATTATTTGCTATCCCAAGGACAAGATATTCCTGAATTTGTCTATGAAGACTCAGAGATATTGAAAAATGAACCAGGAAATCTACAATCAACATCTCCTAAGACTCCACTCACGTCAAATTATGGTCATGATAAAAACCAGCCAACATTTGAATCTACAAAAGCCTCAATTTCTGTATCTCGACAGCTTCCAACTCCACAGTTATTTACTTCCATGACTTCACAACAGTCAAATTCAACAGCTAAAACTTCAACATCAAAGGTTCCAAAGTCATCAACTCCTTCAATGGGATTTTCCACACCATAATCACACAAGCGTCTCCAGTGCCTATCACTGCAGAACTAAGGTTAAATGCTAGAAGAAGACGTGGTGTTAAGAGCGAAATACTAACATCAAGTCCTTATAAAGCTCAGTTAGAAGAAAAACAATTCACGAGAATGGAGAAATCAAAAACTAAGTTGGAAGCCACTACAAAAAAATAAATAAAGAAACATCAAAATAACATAAAAGTTAACAAAACTTTGGCACAAATTATGAGTGAACAAGTTGAAGATAAAACCGAGGGTATAATATGCGGAGAAAATTTTGACGAGGATTGGATAAAGTGTGACTTTTACCAAGGGTGGGCGCACGAGAATAGTGCCAATACAGAATTAAATCCCTCTTTTTATCAATGTGATGCTTGTGAGAAAGCATCTTAAGACAATAAGAGAAGTTTGGTATCCAAATGTGATTAAAAAATTGTACTATTTATTATGTCCGGTACTACCCGACAGTAATTTTTAAACTGAATCAAGCATTTTATTTTAACGACTCTAGAAAGAAGAATACTTTCTATAAGATATGTTAATACAGCAGGTATATAAATACATATATTATCTTAATATTGCCATGTCATTTGTCTCATTTTCACTTAATAAAATTATAGATTAAATTTAAAAACCTAAGGTGTCCGTTACTACCCGATTCTCCAATATTGACCCAGAAGGTCTTAGGGTTAAGTGCTAGATTCAGATTCAAACCTAGCTGGGATCGATGGATTTTCTTGAGCGATAAAAATCCTTAGAACAACTTCTTTCTGAGGGAAAGTAAATCCGTCAATTTTGGTATGTAAAAGAACCCTAGAAGTTATGTGAAAATAACTTCCGTTTAAATAGGGAGTCCCTTTCGCTATCGCTCATATAAATTCTCAGTCCCTTTCGCTCTAACTCATATAAATTCTCGTGAGCTGATATAATCAGTCAGCTCAGACAGTGCACGTTAAATAGATCAAGAAAATAATAATAATAATAATAATAATATAATAATAATAATAATAATAACGGTAATGGATATATTTATAAAACTAATAGAATAACACGTAAGGATTAAAGCAAAACTCCATTGTTTAAGTAGATATTTAATATGTATCTGTATGAACTAATGTCAGAAAAATTATACAAACAAACACATATGAGTATTTGTGTGCTTGTAGATTTGTGTTTATTAATGCTAGAATTTCAAAACCAAAAGATCTAGAAGCTTAAACGTGGCTTACTTACCCAGGAGAACGTGTGTTTGTCCACACATATATTATTTTTAATTTCTCGCTAACTTATAGGTAGAGAAAGTATTGTGAACATCAAAGAAATTGAACTCGAGATTTTGATGAATTTCGACTTTCCATGACCCCCCGAATCCCAAAAAGGTGGTTTGGAATTTCCGTCTGTTTGTCTGTCAGTCTGTACCTCCAACTAGAGCCTAAACTATTTTACTCATCCGGCTAAAACTTTGTATCTAATGTTTTCATAGGGTTGCCCCGAGGGTTTTGGAATTGGATATCTAACCCTAAAATTAGGGGTGGTTTACTGAAGGGAATAAAGAGAAAAAAGAAATTTTCTCAAAATCGGCTCTAACGATTTTGATTAAAATTAATTTGAAAACATTTATAAATATTCCAAATAAAATGGCTAATCTCAATATTTCGGCAAAATTACTTTAAGGGTTTTTGTCTGATAAGTAAATTCTCATTTTTTAGCATATCTCTAAAACTATTTGAGAAATGAAATTACTTATCATTGAAAATATGTAGGTTTATTTATATTTCAGATCTTTTTTATGAGACATATTTTTATAAAATTAATAATTTTCAAGTTTTTTTTAGCACCGCGTCTTACTACCCGTTCGGGTTATTCGCTTAAGTACTAATTACCCTAATGGATTAGGAATTGGGAAGGTTGAATAGAGGAAGTGAACCCGAATTTGCGTGGAGGGAGGGTGGAAAACCATTTAGGAATAACCACCCCAGTTCACCCGACCGAGATTCGAACCTCGATCTCCCCGTCCTCGGCAGTCAGACTCAACACGACTAGCGCGTTAGCCAACTACGTCACAGAGGCGGGTAACTTTCAAGTTATACGCAAATATATATATATATTTTTTTTTTAACTTTTCGAACACTAAAAAGTAAAGTATTGTAACCGTAAAAAAATCTAGCCCGAAATGTTGATGGATGTCGACGTCTCATGATCCCCCAAATCCCTAAAAAGTTGTTTTTGCAATGCCGTCTGTCTATGTGTCTGTCTAAACTTAAAATTAAGAGTAGTTTAATAAATGGAGAAGAGAAAAAATAGTTTTTCTAAAAATCGGTTCTAATGATTTTGATTAAAATCCCTATCTAGGCGTTAATTAAGATTATAAATAAACTGGCTATTTTAATTTTCCCGTGAAAATGAATTTTTGGGTACTTTACAGATGCTGAAATTTCCGTATCTCCGCAACTATTTGAGATGCTAGATAACTTATCATTGCAAAATTGTAGTACTAATAAAAATTAAAAGACTTTTATATGAAATATATTTTTATAAAACCAACAGTTTCTGGGATATTGGCAAATATATTATTACAATTATAGAGCTTTAGTTGTAAAGAGATATTACTTAAATTTTAACGCAATAATTCTACAAGGCCATAGAGTAATTAATTATCAGTAAGTCTCTCAAAAAGTTTATTTTATTATTCCTTAAACCCCTTAGGAGAAATGGGTGCACAACAATGATCTATCTCCATTTTAGACTCAATAGTTAATATTTACATTTTTATTTGTCAAAATTCACAAATGAGGAGTTTAATAGCAATGTGATGACAAGAAGATATGAAACACCTAATAAAATGTCGTAAACTTTAACCGGAAGTCAAAATGTTTATACGAAGTGTTGAACTTTGTAGACCCGATTTTGACGTGAATACGGGGACAATCAAAAAACCTAATGATAACAAAATCGGGGGATACAGTTTGGTGTTGTAGTTTCGAATCTTTCCTCTACATCCAAAATTAAATTATACCACTGGATAGCTAAAGGATCAAATAATTCATTACAATAAGCGAGAACATTGACGCACCGCGTGTGGTGGAGGGGGAAGCGCCGCCATTTTGAGGTTATTTTGCTGCGTATCGAGATTTGCAATTAGTATAACTTTTGACTCGGAGAAGCTACGATGTTCGTTTAGGTTTTAATCGTCAGCTGTCGTCAAAATCTATCGATTGTATATAAAACATTAGTTTAAAGTAGTGACAGTGAATATAATAAAGTGTTAGAATAAAAATATATTATCATCATCAAGTCGCAAAGCCGGTGGAGTCGCTATATATCGCAACATCAATAGCTTCACTGATTGTAATAGAGTTAACATTGACATTTCGGAAATTTATTTGGAAATGAAAGACGCAAAAGCTGGTGATGTCTGTCTAGTAAATGTAAAGGCCAATGGCATCTTCAAATTCGTACTCGGGTGTGTGTATATCCACCCGGGCACAGCGTTAGTAGAAATTAAGTTCTTTATGTTACGATCTTTGTTAAAATATTCCAAAAAACATCGCTAAAATTATACCCGATTACGAGCCTGATTTACAACACCAGTTATGATAGTTGGAGACTTTAATGTTGATGTCTCACAAAACCGCTCATTGCCCGACTTCATGCTCAGCGAGTTCAATTTGTCTTATATTGAAACTTCTCCAACAACGTTAGGTAATACCTGTATTGATTTAACGTTTACCAGAAATCTCGATGTATCATGTATGCCATTTGTGTCGTACTTTTCGTATCACAGACCTATAATTAATAAAGTTATATTGTAACACAATAATTATTTGTGTCCTTGCTTTTATCCTAAATATATAAATAAAAATATTTCATTTAAAAAATATAACCAGTTACATGTACCGTACGTATTCGCGTACAACACACGGCCGTGTCCATGACACAGCCACACCCCATTTTATGATCTTTTCTTATCGTTCTAAACATACAAAAGATGACTTTAATTCTTCAAATTAAAATTATAAGAATTAAAACCGGGACTCAAAAATTGTTTTACATAAATATAGTGCAATTTATGCTTGGGTTTGCTAGTGTATATTATTTCGTTTCACATATATTACGAGTTTAGAGTAAATAATCAATTTTTAAACAATAGAGCGAGAAAGTCCGTGTGGAGTTCCGTACCAGTTATTTAACTTTTTGAACACATAAGGTAAAGAATTGCGACCGTTAAAGAATCCAACCCGAGATGTTGATGATGGATGTCAACGTTTCATGACACCCCGAACCGTAAAAAGTGTTTTTACTTTCTCTCTATCTTACAGGTAGAGAAAGTATTGTGATCGTCAAAAAAATCGAACTCGAGATTTTGATGAATTTTGACGTTTCATGACTTCCTGAATCCAAAAAAGTGGTTTTTGAATTTCCGTCTGTCTGTCTGTCTGTCTGTCTGTCTGTCTGTACCTCCAACTAGAGCCTAAACTATTTTACCGATTGAGCTGAAACTTGATATCTAGGGTTTTCATAGGGTTGCCCCGAGGGGTTTTTGGAATTGGATATCTACCCCTAAAATTAAGGGTAGTTTACTGAAGGGCAAAAAGAGAAAAAGTCGATTTTCTCAAAATCGGCTCTAACGATTTTGATTAAATTTCATTTATGAACATAAATAAATATTCCAAACAAAATGGCTACTCTCAATATTTCGGCAAAATCGTTTTAAGGGCTCCGGTCTGATGCGTAAATTAACATTTTTTATAATAGCTCCGAAACTATTTGAGATATGAAATTACTTAGCATTACAAATATGTATATATATTTATAATACAAATATTTTATTCGAAACATTTTTTATAAAATCAATAACTTTCAATATATACGCAATTATATATATATTTTTAACTTTTTGGGCATTAAAGCTTAAGTATTGCGACCGTAAGAAAAACTAACCTGAAATGTTGATGGATGTCGACGTCTCATGACCCCCCGAACCCTTAAAAATAGTCTTTGCAATGCCGTCTGTCTGTGTGTCTATTAAAACTTAAAATTAAGGGTAGTTTACTGAAGGGCAAAAAGAGAAAAAGTCGATTTTCTCAAAATCGGCTCTAACGATTTTGATTAAATTTCATTTATGATCATAAATAAATATTCCAAACAAAATGGCTACTCTCAATATTTCGGCAAAATCGTTTTAAGGGCTCCGGTCTGATGCGTAAATTAACATTTTTTATAATAGCTCCGAAACTATTTGAGATATGAAATTACTTAGCATTACAAATATGTATATATATTTATAATACAAATATTTTATTCGAAACATATTTTTATAAAATCAATAACTTTCAATATATACGCAATTATATATATATTTTTAACTTTTTGGGCATTAAAGCTTAAGTATTGCGACCGTAAGAAAAACTAACCTGAAATGTTGATGGATGTCGACGTCTCATGACCCCCCGAACCCTTAAAAATAGTCTTTGCAATGCCGTCTGTCTGTGTGTCTATTAAAACTTAAAATTAAGGGTAGTTTACTGAATGGCAAAAAGAGAAAAAGTCGATTTTCTCAAAATCGGCTCAAATGATTTTGATTAAATTTCATTTATAAACATTAATAAATATTCCAAACAAAATGGCTACCCTCAATATTTCGGCAAAATGGCTTTAAGGGCTCCGGTCTGATGCGTAAATTAACATTTTTTTAAATAGCTCCGAAACTATTTGAGATATGAAATTACTTAGCATTACAAATATGTATATATATTTATAATACAGATATTTTATCCGAAACATATTTTTATAAAATCAATAACTTTCAATATATACGCAATTATATGAATTTTTTTTAACTTTTTGGACATTAAAGTTTAAGTTTTGCGACCGTAAAAAAAAAACTAACCTGAAATGTTGATGGATGTCGACGTCTCATGACCCCCCGAACCCTAAAAAATAGTCTTTGCAATGCCGTCTGTCTCTGTGTCTATAAAAACTTAAAATTAAGGGTAGTTTACTGAAGGACGAAAAGAGAAAAATTTGGTTTTCTCAAAATCTGCTCAAACGATTTTGATTAAAATTCGTATCTAGGCGTTGATTAAGATTATAAATAAACCGGCTATTTTCATTTTCCTATGAAAATGATTTTTAGGGTACATTACAGTAGCGTTAATTTCCGTATCTCCACAACTATTGGAGAAACTAAACAACTTATCATTGCAAAATTGTAGGACTATTAGAAATAAAAAACTTTTATTTGACATATATTTTTATAAAAACAGCAGTTTCTGAGATATTTGCAAATATATTAATACAATTTTGTGAGCTTTAGTTGTAAACATATACTACTTAAGTCTTAACGCAATAATACTCCAATGCCATAGAGTAATTAAATATAAGTATCTAAAAAAAGTATGTTATTTTTCCTTAAATCTCTTAGGAGAAATGTTTGCATAGCAATGATCTATCTCCATTTTAGACTCAATAGTCAATATTTACATTTTTTATTGGTCAAAATGTATAAATGAATAATTAAATATCAATGCGATGACTTGAAGATCTGCAACACCCTTTAAAATGTTAAAATTTTAACCAGAAATCGAAATTTTAATACGAAGTGTTGACCCTTGTGGAAGACATTAAAGTGTTTGAAATGCTCTTAGGTGGACAAAGATGCGCCTCTTTTCTCATTGATTCTATATCATTGTATATTATTTTATGTGTGTTCTTATGTGGAGTGGTGATGATACAATGTACATTATTCCGTTCAGAAATCCTACGAGTTTATAGAAAGAGAGAGAAAGTCTGTGCGGTGTGCCGTACCATTTATTTCCTTTTCCGTCTGTCTGTGTGTCTATTTAAACTTAAAATTAAGCGTAGTTTAACTAAGGGTGAATAGAGAAAAATTCAATTTTCTCAAAATCGACTTAATGATTTTGATTAATATTCGTATCTAGGCGTTGATTAAGATTATAAACGAAATTGCTATTTTCATTTTCCTATGAAAATAACTTTTGGGTACTTTATAGAAGCGGAAATCTCCCTATCTCCCCAAATATTTAAGATAGTAAATAACTTATCATTGCAAAATTGTAGAGTTTTTAAAAATAAAATAAAATTTGATTGAAATATATCTTTATAAAAGCAATAGTTTCTGATATATTTGCAAATATATTAATACAATTTCGATATAGCTTTAGTTGTACAAAGATACTACTTAAGTTTTAACGCAATAATTCTCTAATTCCGAGTAAGTAAATAAGTAAGCCTCTCAAATGCTTATGTTATTTTTTTACTTTTTCACTATCTTACAGATAGAGAAAATATTATGATCGTAAAAAAAAACTGAACTTGAGATTTTGATGAATCTCGACGTTTCACGACCCGCCGAGACCGAAAAAGTGGTTTTTGAATTTCTGTATGTCTCTTTGTCTGTACCTCCGACTAGAGCCTAAAGTATTTTACCTATCAGGCTAAAACTTGGTATATTAGTTTTTCATAGGCTTACCCCGAGGAATTTTTGGAAATGAATATCCAACCCTAAACTTGAGAGTAGTTTCCTAAAGGGCGGAAAGAGAAAAAATTGATTTTATCAAAATCGGCACTAACTATTTTGATTAAATTTTATTTATAAGCTTAGATCAATATTTCAAACCAAATAGCTACCCTAAACTTTTCATCAAAATGACTTTAGGGGTTCCGGTATGATGCGTAAATTCTAATTTTTAATTTCATCTCCTTAAGTCTTTCAATATGAAATTACTTATCATTGCATCCATGTGGATCTATATATAATAAAAATATTTTACTTAAATATATTTTTATAAAACCAAAGTTTTTCAAGCTATACACAAAAATATATTTCTTTTAACTTTGCAAACATTTTTAGGTAAATTATTACGACCGTAAAAAATAAATCCAGCTAGAGATGTTGAGGGGGTGTCGATGTTTCATGACCCCCCGGACCCTAAAAAAGTGGTTTTTGCCACGCCGTCTGTCTAACCCTAAAATTAATAGCAGCTTACTAAAGGGTGAAAAGAGAAAAATTGTATTCTGTCAAAATCAGTTTCAACGATTATATCTCTCTCATTTTAAGCTTAATAATCAATAATTACATATTAATTGGTAAAAATTTATAAAAGAGAAATTTAATAGCCATAAAATAACCATAAGATATCCCCTAGTAAAATGACAAAAAATCTAACCGGAAGTCAAAATTTTAATACGAAGTGTTGACCCTTAGGAACCCAATATCGATATTTTGTATTGATCCAATCCAAAAATAAAATTATGAAATTTAAAACCATGAATAAAAAATGTTTTATATATGTTTAGCGCAATTTGTTCTTGGGTTTGCGAGTGTATATTTTATTAGGAATTTTGAGTAAATAACTCAATTTCTAAAAATAGAGTGAGAAAGTTCGTGCGGAGTTCCGTACCATTTATTCTCTAAACTATTAGGGGAAATGTTTGTACAGAATTGATCTCGCTCTATCATTTTAGACTCAATGGTCAATATTTAATTTTTATTGGTCTAAATTTGTAAATGAAGAATTAAAAAAATGCTCTTACTATAAGATGTGTAACCCCTAATAAAATGTCATAAATTTTAAAAAAAGATGAAATTTTAATAAGAAGGATTTACTCTTGTAGATCCAATATCGATTTATTTATGTTTTGTGTCCAAATATACTAGAGAGGATTTAATTCTTTAAAATGAAAATAATAGAATTTAAATTAGTAAGTCAAATTTTTTTAATCGTATGTATAACTCAATTTTTGCTAGGTTTTGTTAGTGTATATTATTTCGTTTCACATATATTATGAGTTTTGAGTAAATATCTCCATTTGAAAAAAATGGAGAAAGTCCGTGCGGATTTCCGTACCAATTATTTATTTTCTATTTATTTCAAGCTTGATGCCTTAAACTTAATATTCACTAGTGTACGAGTATATCTTGACTATGGAACCTTAACATTTGAAAAAGTTGAGTAATGAGTTTCTAAGCTATTACAGCGCTAAGAACAAAGATCTTTGAATTATCATTACTGGACTAAATCCCTTATATTTTTAGAAACAATTCTACAAAATTCAGTCATGATCTTATCTTTACTGTATATAAAAGTTTTTTATATAATACAAATATTTGTTTACAATTTTACTCAAATAAGAACCAAGTATGCTTATTTTTTATATATAAAACTAACTTTTTAATATTCTGTTTTAGAAAAGAAAGATGGAACAGTAACAAAAAATGGATAAAAAATATAAGCGTCACGTGTAATTTGAAAGTTTGGGAACCTCTGCCATTGACATCTTGATTTCCAGTTCAGATAGCTCTTACATTAATATAAATGGAAATCTTAAATTTTACATAAGCTTATTTATATAAAAAAACTAATAGTGACAAAACCTGATGTATTTTTTTACTTATTTAATATATTTCACCCTTGACGCCTCCAACAACGTGACCACATGTGTTTGTAACTTCAAAACCAAGAGACATAAGAGAATGATATATAGTAAATGTAAGGTAAGCCTACTTAAAGAAACATCTGTAGACTATTAATATACACAGTGTTTAATCTTTTAGGCCAAGGCTCATTGATAGGCGAATCAAGCCATTTGGTGGGACTATCAGGATTTTTTTTTATCGCCGCGCCTTACTACCTGTTCAAGTTGGGGTTAGCACCAGGTTGGGGTTGGAAGGTCATTGGGTTTGAGATGTGCTCACCAGGATTTGGATGGGACAAGATCCCCTATATGCCTGTATGATGTTGGTTGTGGCCTAGAGGCAACGTCCAGAGAGTTTAACCCGTAGAGTGGCTAAATCACTGCCAAGTTATCTTTGTGGGATTGAATGTAGAGGAGGTGGGTCCCCTCCTACTCGCCACACACTAATCGGTTGGTAGCAAGTACCTTCTGGGAAAGCTGGTCAGGCCACTTCCACGAGGACCCGCTGGGCAACTTTGGTTGAAGGCCTTCTTCAGGGCGATTCTTAAGGCTAGACACCTGACCTCCTTTGAGGGTACACATGGAGTGACATAGGTAAAAGCCTTCTTCAGGGTGATTCCTATGATCGAGTTTTGACTCCCGATTAGGCAACTTAACTAAAAACCTTCTTCGGGGTGATTCCTAAGTTGTGTAAAAACTCCCTTATGTGTGATTCTAGCGTAGACCAAAGGAGGAGACAGCTTCTCCCCCAATGGAGGTCTGTCTGTCCAAGACGTGGAGGAAGGGGGCTCCCAGCTGTCCATTGATGACAGGGATCGATGGCAGTTATGGAGTCATCGGTCCCTAAATTTCCTGGTGGGTATGTAATGTGCGTGGCTATGATCTAATGATATAGGGGCCTCGCAGTAAGTGGTTGATCCCCAGACAAGTGGATACCGAGCCCTGACTTGGCAGATAAGTTTCCACTTGTCCCTGACTTGGTGTCAGACTAGTGACGTAGCGGAGTTCTTTACCTGTTTAGGTTATACACATTATAATTACTGCTATGGGGTAGGGATGAGGAAGGAAGCATTTTACAAGTAATATACCCTCATTTAAGTGGAAAGAGAATGGTAAATCACCTAAGGAAAACCACGCCCACTACACCCGACTTGGATTAGAACCTAAATCTCCCGATCATCAGCAGTCAGGCCTAGCACGAGACCATTTGGCTACTGAAGTACTCACATATTAAATTCTAATGGGATAGGATTGATAAAGCTGAGATTTATAAGATGTGTAAATAGTTTTGTGTTGATGAAGAGTTTCAAGCCTATTATGGAAAAAATATACCTCATTACACTTAGCCGGGATTTAAAAAATGACGTTCTCATTACTGAGAAACCAAGTAAGATGAGAATGATAAGTTTTCTCTCGTTCCCACATTAGTGGGGTATGTGTTGGTAAACTTTATCGATACTATATGAATATTGATAATTTTCGTTCAATACAAATACTATTTTACTCTAAATTTCTTTTTATATAATTATTGTATTCATCCAAGTAATCACATCCCAGTAACGGATTGATATCATAATAAGTAATTATTTATTTATTATTTATGGTGTTGTCTTAGCAATGTATTAATTTTAAACACTCATTTTGACAGTCCGATTAAAAGTTCCTACTTTTTATTTTGAAAATGAGTTATACACACAACTAGATCCATATTTGCAATATATTGACAATATTATTACTATTTTTAGTAATTCATATAAACCCTAAGTTTTGTTATAATTCTACAATAATTAGACATTTATATATAATGCTACATAGATTAAAAAAATATACGGGACAAAAAAAACATTTTTGTAATTAGAGGCCCAATAAATAGCACGATCGTGTCGGACTAACATTCTCAGATAGCTAGTTCTCAGCTTAGAGCCAAATTTACAAAAATATATTTTCAATAAACTACTCTTATGAAAGATTTACTCATAAAAAGAACATATCGTCGTGTTTTTCACAATAATCAGTCTTCATATAATTACTTAGCATGTATATTCAAACATATTTTTAAAGATATATAAGTTTAAGATCAGACACTTGTTAACTATCCTACAATTATTTATGTTTTTCAAAATATAAATATATTCACCCATTTACACTTACAAGTCTTGGCGTGAGCTTCATTCTTCATTATAACAAGAGATTCCATAACCAATTGGCAAGGGACTAATCTTATTTAAGGAAAAATATTTATATTTAATACTGTTCATTGTAAATGTTATTCTTAAAAATAATTATACCATTTTGTTCTCATAATTCTAATGTTTTTTCATACAAACTAATTGTTAATTATTAATTGTATAATATTTTAGATTTTCAATTGGTTTTTTTATATTACTAGTGGATCGTTGCAGCAGTGGCTGCAGATTATTTCACCAAAATACATTCTAAACATTTTATTTGGAAAACTTCTATGTAAAAAAATCCCTAATTTGACTTTATAGTTAAGAGCTTACTCGTCAAAAGCTATCAACTTTACATAAAGTTTTAGCATTCTGTATTTAATTTTAATTAAAAGGTATATTTTCCACGTTCACGCCACAGTGAGAACAGCTCTCTATCTATTTATTGCACCAAACCAATCAAGTAAGAATCAAGTTATAGTTTTAACCAAAGAGAAATATTTTATTTAAAGATATACAACTATATATAAATCTTAGTTTCTATGGTGATGTAAGCAAATAATTATTGTAAGGATGGGCCACTGCCCAAATTGACGGAAAAGATGGAAACTCCATAGGAACATTTTTTTTTGTTTTAGGCTACATATTTTGCTAACATCCTGGACCCCTAACCTTTAAAATGAGTCTTCGGTAGACAAAATAATTTAATCCATTTCTCGTAATTTCAATTACCGGAAATGGGCTTATAAAAATATGTTTATAAAATATATAGAGAGAAAGAAAGTGAGAGATTGAGATATTGTGAGAGAGTGAGTGTATAAGTGTGTGACTGTGTGAGTGTGAGATTGTTTCTGATAGAAAGTGAGTGTGAGAGTGTGGGTGTGGGAAAGTGAGTGTGAAAGAGCGATTGTTAGAGCTTGAGAGTGAGCGTGTGTTATTCAGTGAGTGTGAGTGATAGTGATTGTGTTAAAATGATAGGTGACCTGGTGGTCTAGGGGTAAGGTGTCAGACTTCTGTGCTGAGGGTCCGGGGTTCAATCCTCGGTCTCGGCACAGATTTATCTGATTGCCAAACCCTTCCTTCACCTCTGTCAAGAAGTGTATTAATCACAACTTGTTAATGTAAGGAATGCCAGGCCTCCATCGTGGTTCGGATTCCACGTTAAACTGTAGGTCCTCCATTTCATCTCACAATCACCCTACCATCACACATTAGCGTAAGTGCGTAAAACCCGAACGGGTAGTAAGATGCGGTGCTAATTATAATAATAATAATGTTAAAACGATAGAGTGTGAAAGAGATGGTGTGTGTGTGTGTGTGAAATAATGTTTTTGAGGGTGTTTGTTAAAGAGTGTGCAAGAGAGTGTGGGTGAATATAAGTGTGTATGTGTGATATAAAGTGTAATTAAGAGAGTGTGTTTGAGATAAAGTGTGTAGGAGAGTTAGAGTATATTATAAATTCTATGTGTTTGTATGAGGGAGAGTGTGAGAAATTTTGTGAGAAAGAGAGATTGTGAGAGATTTTGTGAGAGAAAGAGATTATGAGAGTGAACGTGTGTGGGAGAGAGAGAGGGCTAGAGTGTGTGAGAGCTAGAATCTGTTAGAAAGAGTGTATTACAAAGCGACTATGAGAGAGAATGTGTAAGAGATAGAGAGTGTGTGAGAGAGAGAGAGGTTTGTGTGGAAGAAGTTGTGTGTGTGTGTGTGTGGGTTGGTGGTAGAGAGAGAGAGAGAGAGAAAAGATATACGTGATACACAAAACAATACTTTGAAATATCATCCACTCAAAATTAAGTGGTTGCTTGGGAACATAATAGACATTTTTTATTGAAATATTATTTGAAAAAGGAGTATCAAAACCTATACTTATCTTATATCATAGGATAGCTGGGGTACGTAAAAGTTTATTTGAAATTTGATCAACATACACTCAAAATTAATTGGTAGCTAGGAAACATGATTTAACTAATTGGTATTGTGATACTATTTGAAAAAATGAATACCAAAACCTATACTTAAACAATACTAAAATGACTATTTGAACACTTTTACAGATCGTTTTATCAGTTTTCGAAATAAATATACATACCAAAACAAATTCAAGCATTATATTATGATTTTTTATTTATAATTCATGCGCGAAACAAAACTTTGGAAAATATTTTCGTGAAATTTACTTCTTAAACTTTAATTTGCAAATTATTCAACATTGTGAATTTAAATGCGAATGAACGATGACAACATACCAATAACAATAAAAATTTCCCCAGTCTAGAAAATCAATTCCCTCAATCCAATAATGTAGTTAAAACACGTGCTAGGACCAGCTACTATGATGGCCCTTTTTGTAATCAGAAGTAAATATTCAATTATAAAGAAGAATGAAAAGTATCAATGCAAATAAAATTATTTATTTTCAACCTAATATTCATTGGTATGCTTAGTATACATACATTTTTGTCGTAGTTTTTATATTTGTTGAACCGTAAATCTGAAGTAAGAGTTGATTTATTATTTTCATCCAAAAAGAAATATTTTATTTACAGACAGGGTTATTATTTTTAACCAAGGAGAAACATTTTATTTACAGGTATAAACTATTAATAAATCACGGTTTACATAAATGATGTAAACAAAACATGAAAAGCTGACATTTTGCTGTGAAATTGTATTTTCGTTGGAAACTATAATTTTTGGCAACATCCTGAACTCCTAACCTTAAAATGAATGGTCATTTGTTAAAATCATTTCGGTCACTTTATCATAATTTGAATTACCGGGAAAGAGCATATCAAATAATACATAAAATCAGAGGCAAATATTTAAAAACAAAGAATAGGAAGGATAAAAATCAACAATTCAAGAATGAGCTTATATATTTTTAACATATAGGGACAATAGAATTGTATTTTTCTCCTTTTTGGCTTCAGAGGCACATAAAACTTTAAAAATTTATAGTTTTTTATGGTCGAAAATGTTCTTGATTAAAATATTTACTGTTTATGAGAAAGTAAAACATTAGAAACGTTATATCGGACAAAATTATCCTGCTTATTCTTCCTATACTAATGTATACTGTTTTCGATAGTTTTTACTCGATACAATTATCGTATCGATGGTTTTCTTTTGATACCACGCCCATGATTATGGGAATGTACAGTACTTTAAATACTACAAATGCAAACAGACCTAGTACCTAGGTATTAATTAGCGTATTAAATATTCAGAATACACAAGATTAAATACTTCAAACATTTTGCTCAGAACCCTTTGGTTTCAAACCAAGTTCCTCTAGACTTGTGATGGATTACGAAAACCCCATATACATGAGGACAGGAGGATGTATTTAAGAAGGCAGTTTAGAGAACATGATGTTAATCCTAAACAAGGGCAGTTTCCACCCAATTGGATATTATATTTTTGTTTCCTTAAATAAATTATTGTAAACTGGGGATAAGACGAATTGATAATAAAGCTATAGAGACTACAAGATTACTTGTACAAAACTCTTTACTAGAAATATATAAATACTTAAGACCTTCAATTTAACGCATCTTCATAGATTAGTATGTAATAGAAAACTTCTGTCAACAAGAGGCGCTAATTTCAGTAATTATCTCATAAAAAAATTCCACAACTCACCCACAAGAATCACCGGTTGAAGAAAATGAAAAATGAGAAGGAAGGGAACGTAAAAAAAATAAAATACATTTTTCTATGTGTCAGACATGACATGAAAATTGAACGGTAGATCTTAAACCTATAATTTTTTTCCATTAAACGAAGTCGATGAGTCAAATATGGGCTTTAATAGTTCAATTGGCTTCCTCAGAACGTTCAACTGTTCTGACGCGATTTTAATTATAGTTATGAAGTCTTGGTTGCATCTATAGAACGCGTTTATTTTCAAACAATTCTCAGATATAAGTATAAATCCAATACAACAATTTAATTTGGAGCTAACAGATAAATGGCTTAGTGTTTCTTTGCACCGCATAGCACAACCCTTCCAGGCTATACGCATGTAAAAAAAACTAATTGGATAAGGGTGCGCAAGGGTTAGCTTAGAGGAAGTGTACCTGTAACTTATTGAAGAGAGAATGGAAAACTTTTTTTTAAATATTTGGTTGAACATATGAACCACAACCCTTACAAAACCAACAAACCAGACTAAATGAGCTAAGTATGAGCAAATACATTTCACGTAACCACATGAGCAGGTAAAAGAATTAAAATCCAAAATGTATAAAGAGACTTATTTGACGGCTTTAAAAATGGCTTGATTTGCTTTCACATATTAATACGTCAGACTATGTGATTTGCAGTTCTTATTTTTAATAGATATTATTATCTATAAAATGACACTAATGATGTTGTAAAATGATATCAATGCTTTCCGCGAAGAGATATTATTGCATTTTCTAAAAGGCGCTTCGAAGAAAATTGGACTGTTGATGGGCGAAGAATAATAATCATTGAAATAAAAAATTATACAGTATACCAAACCTTAGAATACAAATATTCACTTAAAATTATTAAGATTGGTGAAACGAAACAGTAAATATTGTTGCAGAAACACTTCACAATGAAATAATATGTAATGTTACAGAAACACTGAGAAGATAAGAACATCTATGTCCACCAAAGAGCAAAAAAATTCAATTTCAACTATCATGGAGATCCATTAAAAATATATTTGTTGCTAATAGTTCAGAAACTATTAATTTTATAAAGATGTACTTTAACTATAATCTTTTTCAATTTTAATAGTACTACAACTTAACAATAATAAGCTATTTAGTACGAAGTAGACAAACTGTTGTAATTGTTCATCAGAGAGAAGATGTGAGCCAGGGAAGTTATGAGATAAACTTTACAGTTTTGTTAAGCACTATTAGCCAAATAAAAAACATCCTGACAAATCATGATTAATATTCTTAATCCATGCATAGAGGAGTCCGACATTATCGGCAGCACACGTGTAGACGGTGCCGGTTGCATAAGGTAATAAGGGTTCTCAGAGATGGACAACCGAGATCACTCAAATCAGAAAAGTAGTACTCGTCACTGTTGTCAATGGCACCTCGAGGCCAGGTTATCGTAACTGTTTATATAGCATATATCGTAGATATTCCTTTCCCTCTGTAGATGGGAAATAATCAGAGGACATAATTCAGTATATGGCATACCTTCGCTCTCTTTAGACAGAATATGATGATGAATAGCTACCCTATCTACATTCCTATTGCTCCATGATAAGATAAAACCAATATACAGTAATATGGAAAAAGGAATTTATAGCTGACTTTGTTAGGATGAACGGAATTTATGATAAGCACTTCATTGAAGAGGAAGAAATACCCTAATAGCTCAAAAACCCTTGCAAGCTAGACATTTTTACTGTCAAGTCATGTTGTATAGAAGCCCTCACGTTTGAGTTTCATACAATTTCCATGTACGGAAAGATAGATCGATAACTAAATCATTCTTGTTGCAAATAAATTGATTAAGAAGGTTAAATCATCCGCTTTGATGTGCAATATGAGCCAAGATTGTTAACTCAGCTCAATTTTAGCAGGTGTATCAGCAGCAGGAATAGCAGATAATTTTAAAGCATTATTATCAGTTATTGAACGCACAAGAATTAGCTCTTTTTGTGCATTGATCAGGGTGCGGGAATAGTCTTAGGTCTACCCTAATATGAGACGTAAAGTGATATATACATCAAATATACATTTTTGAGCATGCACGCTTTATCCTTCAATTCTCCATTCTGCATTTTAAGGGTACTTTTGCTTACCGTTTCCTATGGATAGATAGTTTATAAGTTGGGTTTAAATGAATATATCTCTCAATTTATAAATCTCCACCCTGTTGATATAATAGGCTATTCTTGAAAATAAACTAAGTATTCTCTTATTGGAGATTCACCAAGTAATTCCGGAAAGTCCAGTATCCAGTAATAGACTTCCTCTGATATGCATAAATGAATGATATGGTAGGGATAGTAATATTTCTCTCTGAATAAATACCCTAAGCTCATTCCTACTTATTTAAGGTCCTGGAATGTACGAAGCATAGACATGATGCTGGAAGTTTGTCCAAGTTGTTTCGATGTAGTAGAATCTTCAATGTTTAGCATATTAGATACTTTTTAGGAAGTACCCTAAGCGTCGTAAATATAGTATTGACAGGTGTTACACTTTCAACGATATTCTTGCAATGTTTTGAGGAAAAAGGCGACGTCCTGTTTTATTTATTACGTGTCCAATCACTGATTCGTTTCATGTATAGACTTAGCGAAAATTGGTCGCCCTTAAAGTTGATTATATATACTGGTTCATCTACTAAATATGTCAAGATAATCTTTATTACTATTTTTGTAGTTTTGTGAATGGAAGGTAAATTATATTATTCGGTGATTTCACTATCGTATATCCTGGAGGGACAGTCATAACGAACTCGTGCAGGGTATGACTCAGTTCACCGTTGACGTAATCTCCACAACCAAGACTTTGTTCAACACGGATCCCGTTTACGTGTAGCATATTAGTTATATTGGTAGAGATGTGTGTTAACCCTCCAAGAAAAACGACTTAGCCAAAACCTACTAGAGAAGCAAACGTTCCATATCGAGTAGAGTCAGTCAGTTTATTTCAGGTGATGTGTCTATTCCATGGGTAAGGATCACCAGATGATGGGGAATTACACAACCTTCCCAACTTCCCTTCGTAAATTTCGATATAAATCTTTCAGCATGTAAGAGCCTTATGGAAAGATATGCTCCTTACAATCTCAATATAATTTAATATTTCGTTGATCTATGGTATGTTTGTAATTTAAAGTTAAAAGATTAATCAATCCAATAAATAACTTCTCTTGATGGTTCTTTCCACCAAGCATAATGCGGAAAATAATTCTCAGTAAATTTTAATTCTGATCAATCTATGGAAGTATCATAGAAATGTTTACTAAAATCGATCGTTGGCACCAGTATTTATTCTCAAGAAGGTTAGACATAGATGACCTTAGAAAATGGTGCTGTACTTTTGATATCGTATATGTTTATGGATGTTAGATATTCATGCAGTATATCTTACAAGTTCGATCAGTGGTATTAGATCACTGACACTATCTATTAATTCCGCTAATCCTACAAGTTTTGTTAACGCCACCCAATGGGTACCTCTACCTCTATCTCTATCGAGACTAATGATGGCACTCTCTAACTTCCATGGTTTAACAGTAGGTAAAACATTTCTAGCAAATATTTCCCAAATAATGGTATCCTTAAAGTTTTAGCCTTCTTGACTGGATTCTTTTTGGTAAGACACGTCTAAGGTAGTGGTCCACAGTTATCCCTTATTATAGCGATAGCTTGAGTGTACGATAATGTATTTAAGCCTAGCTCAATTGGGATACTATTCATTAGGCACTATTGACAGCTTTCGTCATTCATGCAGCACCTCTTGCAACAGTTCCATGGTGCAACATCTGAGGGAGTATAGGTAGGAATCCACACTTCCTCTTCTTACCAAGTAGTGTCTACACTTTTGTCATTGAGCTCTCATCCTTACACCAGACCTGAGTCCATCTTAACTTTAGCTTTCATCTCAATCGCTACATCTCACGCAGTAGATTTATCATTAACTTTGTACGGGTGTGAGTACCTATTTTCCAAGTATTCTCTCTAAGTTCACGGTCAGTGGTATGACGTCCTGACAAATCTTTAACTTTGCAGTAAGTGAAATCGTGCTCTATACAAACTCGGCTGACGTGTCAACTCCAAAATCACCTGGTTTTAAAGGTTTTGCTAACTTGATACCTGGTCCACATTAATGATAGCGGGTAGATTATCCTCGAACGGTAGTTTATTGATAATCTTATTCAGAAGACAACTTCCCTTTCTTCACTTCATAACAATTAAATAATCTTGTTCATATATACATGCACAGTATATTGTATGGTTATTCTAATTTAAATTCACTGTCCCTGGCTATAAGATTGTATAGTTGAGATTTTGTTAATTTTAATAATTTGTTTTTACGATATACATTTTTTAAAGTATATGACACCATTTTTTTTAAAGATAGTATTCAAAATAAACATTACATTTTATGAACATGGTCTAGAACATTTGTTTCGTATCTGTATTTTAATGTGAATAATTAAGGTTCACTTTCTTATCTAAGTGATTTCACTATTCCAGCACTTGTGAATTAACTTAGTTCTAAAACAGACCGTCATGTCATCACTTAGGAAAAGAAGAGCACAGAAAACATCTAAATATATGTTTGGTCATAAAGAGAATCGAGACCAGGAAACACTTTATTTGACAAGTGTGAAATACCACCTGATCTAAGATATTGCAAAATTCTGGTTTTTCTTTCTCATCTAGACTGACACCTTAGCTCAGTTCATAGCACATTTTCCTACTAAGTTAAGTTTCTTAGGTTCTGTTCCCAGTATGGCCACAATATTTATCATCTATGACAATGAGACCTAACTGTTCACAGTAATGAATTGATGGCCGAAGGGATGGGTTTTGTGTCTGTTCTAGAATTATTTTGGTTTCTAAGTCGTTTTCCGATATATTTAGTCGGTTCAGAAATTGCACATTAGATAAATCATTTTTTTAATATGAAAAAATTATCATACACAGAAAATATATAAATCAAGAATATATTTTTATTTCGAAATTATAATGAATAGTGATATTTTATGTAATCCTGAAAATTAAAAAGTGGTTTTCACAAATATTGTATATCTGTCTTTCTAACATGTTTACCTGGACCTAACTTAGACTACAGCAAAAATGATTTTCTGTAATTCATTCAAGTTTAGTATTTTTTATTGAATTCTTTAATATGTAGATATATTATGCTAATACCTAGAGGAGAAATTCTGATTCTAATGCTCTAAAATTAAGAGCTGTTTACTAATTACTGATTTTCAAAAACACTCTACTGTTTTAAAATATTTCTAATGAATAAGTTAACAATTTGGTATTGAAGACTTTTCACGTGATAGATACTGCTTTATACTTGTTTTAGACAGAAAAAATTATTTAAGTGTAGGCTTATAGTTACTTATTTTTGAGTGTTTTTTTTTTTGAAAATTACTTTATTAATTAATTTTCTTACAAATAGGTATGAAAAGTTTTTTACATGATAAAAAATATCGCATACCTCTCTATAGGATAATTGGATAGTTACTTATTTTAGGGCTGCTAAATAATAAACGAGCTATTGATATATTGCTTCAAACTAAAAATATATTATATGAGAGATTATTTACGATTTTGTCGTACACTTATTATTATTATTATTATTATTATTATTATTATTAGTATTAGAACCGCGTCTTACTACCCGTTCGGGTTATACGCACTTAGGCTAATGTCTAATGGTAGGGTGATTGTGGGATGCAATGGAAGACCTACAGTTTAACGTGGAATGCGAACCACGGTGGAGGCCTGGCATTCCTCACATTAACAAGTTGTGATTAATACTCGTCTTGTCAGAGGTGAAGGAAGGGTTTGGCAATCAGATAAATCTGTGCCGGGACCGAGGATTGAGCCCCGGGCCCTTAGCACAGAGGTCTGACAACTTACCCCTAGGCCACCAGGTCACCCACATTTTATTAAACATTTAACCTATAGTAAAGTGTTTACTAATCTTTCATTTGTTACAAACCACTTTCAGGACCATTGCAAAATAATGGACAGTACCTCTTCCAAAACCATGGCATATCGAATGTATCACTTCCAGGACCATGGCATTTCTAATATACACCTTTCAGGGCCACGATCTTAAAAATATACCCCTTTCAGGACCATTGTCTAAATAATGTACCCTTTTAAGAGCCATTGCCAAACCAATTTGCCCCTTCAAGTCCATGGCCTAACCAATGTATCCCATTCAGAATAATGGCCTAACTAATGTACTCCTTTCAGGAACATGGCCTTACTAATGTACCCCTTTCAAGACCATTGCCTGGATAAGATACCTCTTTTATGGCCATGGCCTAACCAATGTGCCCCTTTCATGATCATTGCCTAAATAATTTACCCATTTCAGAGTCTTTGCCTAACCATTGTACCCCTTTCAGGACTATGGTGCATTTAATGTACCCCTTTCAGGACCATGGCCTAGCAAACGTATCTCTTTTAGGGCCTTTGCCTAGCTTATGTATCCATTTCAAGAACATGGTCTAATAATATACCTATTTCAAGAACATGGTCTAGCTTATGTATCCCTTTTAGGGCCTTTGCCTAGCTTATGTATCCATTTCAAGAACATGGTCTAATAATATACCTATTTCAAGAACATGGTCTAGCAAACGTATCCCTTTTAGGGCCTTTGCCTAGCTTATGTATCCATTTCAGGAACATGGTCTAATAATATACCTATTTCAAGAACATGGTCTAGCTTATGTATTACTTTTAGGGCCTTTGCCTAGCTTATGTATCCATTTCAAGAACATGGTATAATAATATACCTATTTCAAGAACATGGTCTAGCAAACGTATCCATTTTAGGGCCTTTGCCTAGCTTATATATCCATTTCAAGAACATGGTCTAGTAATATACCTATTTCAGGAACATGGTCTAGCTAATGTATCCTTTTCAGTAACATGGTTTAGCAAATGTACGCCTTTCAGGACCATGGCCTAGCTATTGTATCACTTTCAAGACCATGGTTTAACTAATATAGGCCCTACAACTTTTAAGTCAATTTTTCTTACTTACTAATCTACTGTACCCTTTTCAAATCCGTGGCCTACCGATGAAAACTGTACACCTTTGATCTCTTCATAAGAAAATTGAGCCCCACTGTGTTTTAAGGTTTAAAAGGTCGTTCAAAACTTTAATGAATCGTTAATGGTAATCATAGCAAATCCACGGAAGTGAAAAAGAAACGATTATAAATATTCATTAATCACGTCAAAGAATTTGTTTACCAGACTGTTTATAATCAACAAATGTGTTATTATTAACATAGCTCAGTGTTATGTCACGTACTCCCAGGGGTACATGTACCATAGTTTGGAAAACGATGACCTAGGGCTGAGCATTTTTCCCATCAATATTTAACAAATAGTTACTAGACTACCTAGGTCATTTGGTAGAATGCCAAACATCCATCTATAATTAATATAAAATGTCATTTTGAAATTAAAGTTATTAAACAAACCGCGATGTTTCCAAATTGAGCCAAAAGTAAAACTCTGTTTCTTATGGTCCTTTTTTCCGGTGTATCATATTATTATGAACACTATTTATTTGTAACCACCCCCTCAATAACTTAAAAAAAAAGAAAAGATGATGACCTTGGTGGTGGACCACCACATATGGACCCTTTTAAACTCATTCTGAAAGAACAGGGTGTTTCAATACCTCAACGCCAAACGATGGAAAGAAATTCAAAACAATAGGACAGTTTGATTGTCATGGAAAGCCCGCTATTTGAAAAGTGGGCGCTCATTTGGCCAAATATGTGGATACAATTATTACAATAATTAATTTTTTTATCTTAGTCCGTTTAATTAATGATTTTAAGATAAACTATACATTAATACACAAGGAAATATTAATGGAACTTTTTGATGAATTTTTAACAAATCAAATAAAACAAATTTAGACAAATTCAAATTTTAGTGATTTAAAATCAATATTAGTAAACAAAAGTGGGCTTATTATAAATATCAGGGCTTATATTATCTTAATTATAGTCGTTATAATTTTATATGTAAATGAAAGTAAATGATTGAAAAATAATAAGATATTTTAAAATAACATTATTAATATTCTTTAATACTACTATACTATAGGTCTAGAACCTCATCAATGGGTACGTGAATTAAGGCATTTGTATAGTTCGCTATAATACTAATAATAATACTTAGCACCGCGTCTTACTACCCGTTCGGGTTATACGCTTAAGTACTAATTACACTAATGGGTTAGGAATTGGGAAGGTTGAATTTAGAGGAAGTGAACCCGCATTTGCGTGGAGGGAGAGTGGAAAACCATTTAGGAAAAACCACCCTCAGTTCACCCGACCGAGATTCGAACCACGATCTCCCCGTCCTCGGCAGTCGAGCTCAACACGATAGTTCGCTATAACTTACTCCCGACGAGGAGGTTTAGATACAGACTGAGTGAACTATTTGCTTTTTAAATGCTTTCCACTTCACGCGAGTTTGGGTACATTTCCTCTAATTAAACCTTCCTCATTTATATTACCATCGTGTAGTTTTGTGGCTTGTCAAAACGGTTAGTAAAACGTGATTTACGGACAAAAGAGTAAATATTTTTTAATTTCTCACATCAAGTATTTTGATCGTGAAAAAGTCGATCTCGAGATTATTACGAATATTTACATTTCAGTTATGTAAGCACGAACCCAAAAAAGTTGATTTTAAAATTATGTCTGTCACGGATTAAAAATAATTTGATGGATTTTGTTTTAACTTGATATTTAGATTATATAAGGTTACACCACCAAACAATTTTTTTTATCCTAGACCTTCAATTACCGGTAGTTAAATGATGAGTATTTTTTTTGAAACCCAAATTTTTCGAAAATGGCTATAAAGATTTGGTTTAAAATGAATGTCTAGGATTTAATTATCATGACAAATACCACTGTGTAGTAAATAGCTCTAACGAATTTGTTAAAAATGTATCTGGAGATTTCGTGGTTTGACAACAATATTTAATATTTTGGGGTAGGAAATCATTTATGGGTAGTTTAATTATGAATGATTTTTTTTTAAAACTTGAAAGGTTTAAAAACTGTCCTTAACGATTTGGTTCCAAATGGGAATCTTGGGAATGTTTGGTTTGACACAACAATTAAATTTGGGGTAGAAACTCATTTATGGCTGATTACTGTATTTAAAAAGTTGTAAGTATTTTAAAAAAGGCCCTAGAAATTTAATTCCAATTAAGTATATTGGCAGTGTTCGACATGACAAATAACACTTTTTACTTTGTTTCAGATAATAATTTGATAAAGGATCATGATGAGTGATTTTTGAACGTTCGAAATCTTTTCAAAAATGGCTGTAAAGATGTTGCTTAAAATGTATATCTGAGGAGTATTTGACATGAACATAACAAATTAAGCTGTATCTTTTTATTGGGGGGGGGGGGGGGGGATATAGTGAGGGGAATTATGTTCAAGGTATTTTATGATGATTTTTTTGGATTGAATATTTAAAAAATAGCTTTAGCGATTTGGTTCAAAATTGGTATTAGGTAATAATTTACACTATCAAAAATAATGTATTTTTATGTATCTAAAATAAATTAATTGAATGGTAGCTTATTTAAGACCTTATGTAAAATTTTTGAATGTTTTGGTAATTGACCTTGAAAATGGAATTCAAAATTAGAATCTGGGAATAGATTTTATGGTGAATAATAATACGTTTTTATTTTCACAAATAAATAATTTTAGGGTGCAGATAATTTATTTTTTTAAATTTAATATTTATTAAATATATTTGAACAGTTTGGCTTAAAATTTAATATTTCGGCACCCTAATATATATATTATATATAATATATAATATATATTATATATAAAGAGTTATTATTGTGATTTATAAGATCATATGTTTGTTTTTATGAGAAAAACATAC
The DNA here is from genome assembly GCA_033556935.1 of Timema podura. Taxonomy (NCBI): domain Eukaryota; kingdom Metazoa; phylum Arthropoda; class Insecta; order Phasmatodea; family Timematidae; genus Timema; species Timema podura. The sequence goes on along the minus strand of JAVRXN010000010.1, from coordinate 50,681,002 downwards.
TTAAGAGTAGTTTACTCTAAGCTTTATTTTTGAAAATTTTCTTCGAAGCCATGATACACAATATAATCAAGTTTGTGCGATTGTGCATGCCAGTTATTTTTTCACCACTTCTCAATTCCTTTACGGGTTGTGCACATACATACATACATATATATACACATGTATAAATATATGCATATTTATATATATTATATGTATACATACATAACTTAGATGTAGCTCTTACTAACCGATCAGGATACACGCATATGTACAGTAATAGTTACGCTAAAGTGATAGGGATAAATATGAATGAATTTATGGGAGGTGTACCTATATTTGCGTGGAAGGAGAGCAGAAAACCATTTATGAAAAACAACCATAAGTACATCTGACTGGAACTCAAACCCCGATCTCCCCATCAGTGGTAGTCCATTCTGTAACCAGAATGGTGCCTTAAAACATGCGGCCACCAAAGTGGATCAAATATATATATTAATTACGATATTGTGGTAGAGATGACTAAGTTGATATTTATAAAAAAATGCACCCATTATTTGCATGGTGGAAGAGTGGGAAAGAGTTAATGGAAAACCACTCCTGGTACATCAGACAGGGATACAAACCCTAATCTCCTAGTCTCATGGAAAACCAGGCTAAATGAGCGATTCATACAGAATGAGTGCCCAAAGTTGTGGGCTTATTTTAATTAAATTTTAAGGTAAATTCAAATTATGCTTTTAAATTTGACTATATGATTAATACATTTTGAACTTAAGATACATCATACAAGTCCGACACCTTAGATCAGTCGGTAGCGTGTCTGTCTACTGAACTAATGGACCCGGGCTCGATTCCCGGCATGGCTGAAAATTTTTCATTGAGGAAAATATGGGTTTACACATTCACATTGATAAATTAACGGTCGGGGACTAGCTGTTGTACCTGTTATAATCTTAAGCTATATTATAAGGCATATGAAGCAACGACAGTTGGAAAATATATAACTTTAGCAAAAAACTCACGCAGGTCACAGGCTGGAAACAGTAATAGATGTAAGTAAGACATTATACAGTTTGGTTTCCCGGATGTTGACGTCTTGGAATTAAAAAAAAACTGTACAAAATCGCTCCCAACGTTGAATGAGAATATATTATCATCACTTTCCACCTCAGGACTCGATGTTCGTGAGTTCAATCACACACGAGGTCGACGGATTTTTACTAAGTGATTTAAATATTTAGTACAACTGCTTCAGATGAGATGTAAAGCCGTCGGTCTCACTTCAACAGTGAGATGTAAAGGATAAATGGAAGGTATGTGAAAGTACCTTTCCAGCAAAATTGGTAGGCTCTTTATCACTCGCTCAAATACATGGGGTAGGTGGGCTTATAATATTTTCCACTTGAAATTAACTTATAGCAGAAACTGCAACAAGCAATAGCCGGGGTAGCAATGCTTTATTGCAGCCTCATGCTCCACATGAGTTAAAGGAATTAATTATTTTATAAAAATAATAATCATAAATTCCCGGGTTTCAAAAAAATGCATTGGTACTTTAAAGAGGGTTGGAAAGGGAATCAAGAAAAGGTGATAATCTTTGAAGTTTTTGTGGCATAAACTTTTTTGTAAAAAAAAATCAAATAATACTCCAGTAGAAAAATAGAATTTAGTTTTCTTCAAATGGTGACCTCAACATTCTTGAATATCAAAAAGCTTCTCATCCAATGCCACTATGCTCATACCAGATATTCAAGAACTGTCAAATATTATCATGTGTAAAAAAACTCCATGTTTCTTCTGGAGCAATACTATTTTTCTAAAAAAAAGTTTTACAATAAAAATTGCAAAAACACTTGCCTTTAATCACGTCCTCTTCTACCCCACCTTAACAGCTAGACCCATTTAAAGTGCCAAATAAACGTTCTTCTCTTTAAATTGTTCTATATTTGAACTTTTAACACTTATCCTTTGATATCCTTTGATGGCATCCAAATAGTATATATTCAATTTCTGTTCACCCTGCAACGATGTCCATTCTTTCACAATTATGTAGTTTCTAAGTTGAACATTTAGGTAATTGGTCTAAATTTGGGTTTGATTACCGTCCCCTTTCATCGAGAGGCAACCTCGGTCGATACCAGCTGTTGAACAGACCTGCTGTTTCTGATCACAGACCCTGATGGCCAGAAGAGGTTATGTCACATATTTAGGTACCAACATGAACCAGATGGTGTTCTCTTACATTCGGGAAGATGAACTTTCTCCACGTTCTATTTCTGCTCTTCTATATTACTGGTAATTTACAACTTAACATCAGTCACCTAGTTCTACCCTTATCATGTCTACATTAGATTTCCAACCCCGTGGTCAACAACAGGTATCTAAAAATGTGATTTGAAATTAGTTTATATTTAAATATAGTCTGATAATAATTTTTTAAACGGTAATTAATTAATTAACCCGTTTCAGTGATCAAATGGTCTTAAGATTTTATCTCGAAAAAGACTGGACTGCTAACGACTTTGAAATAAAGGATCGAATCCCAGTCAGGTGCACTGAGCGTGATTTTACCTAAATGGTTTTCTGACCTGCCCCTAGAAAACATCTGCACACTTCCTATAAATTCAACCTTCCTCATACCAAACACATTAGCGTAATTAATACATATAACTACAACCCGAACGGATTGTAGGATGTGGTGCTAGATTAAAAAAATAATAATTTAATTTTTATTTGAGGTGTTTCACTTTCACTTTTTGAATTGGATAATTATATCAGGACCGGGCATTTTAACTAACCTATGTATATAATGGACACAACAACCATCCCCCAGAATTCATTTTATCATAATGTAAAGGGAAACCCACATTTCGTCAGTGATATAATTTCCGACTTTGGCGAGAATCGAAACCGGTAGCTTCATTTCAGTAGGCATACAAGCTACCGACTGATATAAGGTATCGGGAAAAAAAATGGCTACTTATACTTACTGGCAATAAGGGTAGCTTAGAATAATTTCACTCACATCAGAGTTAATAAAAGATGTTAAAATAACACTGAACGTTACATTTGTAAATCCAGCACCAATGGACTCATTGTTTCATTGTTAGTTCATTTACTTTAGTTGGGTGGTTACAGGGAGGTCAGGACTCCAAGTTTGGCAGGGTGCACTGAAGGTGAATTTTGTAAGTTCCTCTCCACTCACACACCACCTCTACCCAAATGCTTTTTAGTTTCCTCTAAATTATATCTTCTTCATTCCTACCAGATCTACGTTATATATATATGTATATATGTATATATATATATGAGTATTGCCTCAAACCGGTAGGTAAGGACCCTTTTATGCATGCAATTCTGTCGTCCGACAACCGAAATAATGGACAGAAAATACTCCTCCAGTTTTAAGGTTTTTTTATGCATGCGAGATTAATCATTATTATTAGCACCGCGTCTTACTACCCGTTCGGGTTTCACGCACTTACGCTAATGTGTAATGGTAGGGTGATTGTGAGGTGAAATGGAGGACCTACAGTTTAACGTGGAATCCAAACCACGGTGGAGGCCTGGCATCCCTCACATTCACAAGTTGTGATTAATACACATCTCGTCAGAGGTGAAGGAAGGGTTCGGTAATCAGATAAATCTGTGCCGGGACCGGGGATTGAACCCCGGACCCTCAGCACAGAAGTCTGACACCTTACCCCTAGACCACCAGGTCACGCGAGATTAATCGTTCGTTGAACAAACTAGTAGGGTGGGTGGTCGGGGGTTAGGTTTTTAATTTATTATAGAATGTATATTACACCGTTTGATGAGTAAGTGGTAACATTCCAAGGAACCATTCTATATAGGCCACATTTAATGCAGCTTCAACACAATTATACGACGCCACTTGCCAGAAACGTTCAATCAACTGGCCAACAAGATAGGAGGTTGGCTGCACTGATTTCTAGAGAACGGGCGACACACAACTCACGCGTTTGCATAAAAGGAACCACTAAACGCCATATATAGAGAGAAACCGGACGAGATTTTGCCACATGCGATTCCTAGGACATGAAGACACGTTATTTAAATCGCTACAACTAACTCGAATGACAGATCATAAAGGGATCTATTTGTTCCCATTGATTTATAAAACGGACGAGCTTTTGCCGTTGGTTGTTGGAAGACACGGATCACATGCAGACGTGGTAAAAAATAAAATAAAAATATAAAACGTATATATTTATTTTAACACCACATCTTACTACCCATTTAGGTTACACGCATATGTACTAACTGCTCTAATGGGTTAAGGATAAGGAAGGTTTAATTTAGAAGAGGTGTACCCTCATTTGCGTTAATAGAGGGTGGGAAAATACTTGGGGAAAACCACCCTCAGTACACCCAACTGGGATCGAGCCATGATCTACCCATCATCGGCAGCAGTATAGTCTATTGCGATAGTAGTGCCTTAGACCATGTGGTCACCGAAGCGGGTAATGCAAAGGTTTAATCAATACTAATACATAGGACGTCAACAAATAATAAGCGTAATGCGAGTCCTTTATATCATAATATTATTCAAACCATGTGGAAAGTGCATTTTTTTAACATAATTATATTTGTTTCAAAACATGTTTAAAAATCGAACTTAAGCTAGGACTGAACATTCCATATACACATTATCCTAACTTAGGGATACACCCATAGACAAAGAGCAGACTTTTGGTGAAAAATTATCTATAGTTCTATATGTCAAGTATTACTAGTAATCAAGTGAAATTTATTCAACTAAACTTAAGTTTTTCATCTAGTTATCATAGATAAAGAGTATCAACATTTTCCTTATGAAATTAAAACAATATCCAAGGAATTATTAACTCATTCAGGCTTAAAATATAAAATATATGTATAGTATTATTATTGAAAGGCTATATTAGATTACTAAATCTAATAGGAGGTTCCATTTAAATAAATATTTAATAATTAATAAGATTAAATACTTCTTGATGAATTATTTTGTAGACATTGTTCTAAACGTCATAAATAAAAGTGTTATTTATTCGCATTATATTAATAACTAAGATTGTTTTTACCCTCATTAAAATGTTTATCCTACAGTTAATAAAAGGTATATAATAATAATAATAACAATAATAATAATAATAATAATAATAATAATATACCAAATGTAAGGCTTTAATATGATTTAAAACCAAATTAATTCATTTGTCACAGATACTCTGTAAGAAAAAGAAAGTTTCAACTGATTTTAAAATATGGGTTATGTAATAATATTTATCCTTAGGGTGCATTTAGGCAGATTATTGTAAGAAGCTGGACGCATAAACATCATTTGATCCGTCTTCCTGGTGACTTGGAGAAATAAGTTTTGATTTAATGCTGGGTTTGACAAATTTGGTTTTAATTAAATGGTTTTCCTGTATCTCTCCCCACAAATGTAGGTACCTTCACACTAAATATTATACCTTTCTAATCCATACCACACTAGTATAAATATGCAAATTGTCCGGAATGGTAGTAAAACACATTACACAGTAATAGTTTTGTAAACGAACATATTCTTTCGAAAATATAAATATATGAATGCTATCAGCTACAAAACATAAAATAAAATAAAATACAATTAATTATAAACAATTAATCACAAATAATGTTATATATATGTATATTTTATAACCACGCTAGTGTTTTAATGATAATAAAGGTTAAATTTAGAGTAAGTGTACCCACAATCACACCAAGGGAAAGTGAAAAATCGTTTAGGGTAAAAACAGCTTTAGTACATCCGACCAGGATTACAACCTCAAACTCCCCGTTATTGGAAGACCAGTTTATTGCGATAGTAACGCCCTAGACCATGCAGCCACCAAAGCGTGTTTCAACTTAGTTTATAAAAAAAAATTCCCAACACATGTCACTATACGAAAGTAGATATGATACTAATGTGGCAGAGATGAAAAAGGTTTAGTAAAGTGTAAATGTACAAGAATTTGGTTAAAAGTGTAGTGGGTAACTATTTATGTAAAACTACCTCATGACAACCAGCTATGATTAAAACTCCAACCTATCACCGTCAAACCAAACTAAGTGAACTTGACATTAATACCGGTTGTCCACCAGCGTAGGTAAGAATTATTCAACCTTATTAGCTCCTACCCCTTTTAATTTCTTTCCACCAATGCTCTGCTTTACTTATAAACGTCATTCGCCCACTATTCAATAAATTCAAATGGTATTGTCTTTATCAAAAAAAAACCTTTTCCTTGTGTAGCATTGTGCTATCTGTATTTAAATATCACGTATATTGCCTAAATTCTGCCAACTCAACCTCTGAATATCAATGTTATCTAGTTCATATACAGTGAAATATCTTAATGGTGCACACCATCTGTAATTTAAAAATGCTACCTTGAAAAAAGTGTCCTTTATTTGGGATATTTTTAAATGATTATGGTGTTTGTAAATATTATATTTGTTATGAGCCCATAAAACTGTGGCTGTGTATCATAAATCTCTAATTATTGCACTCTACATTATTGCATGAATTATGACCATAACTGGCAAATTAATATGATGTGTAGCAGTTTGCAAAGAAGGCCTACTAAAAAGCATATGCAAACAAAATTAAATATGTAGAGTAGGCCTGCTATGTATTATTTAATAAATCCACCCAGATGACTTAAAGTAAATAACATACAGCACAGAACTATATAAACAAGGTTGTAAAACATTAATCATGCAGTAATTACCCAAAGAACATATTTACTCTTTTCACGCCAAATAGTAAGGGCGTTTTATGTATACGAAAAATATTTTCATCCAACCCAAAATAATCCAAAAATGTGTCATCAACTGTGTGTATCCCCATTTCTTATGAGATCCTATTTTATCTGTTTTATTCTCAGTACTTTATACACCTAATATTTTTTATGATACTATTATTCCAAAACTATGGCCATAAAAATATTTTTTATATGTAGATGACATGATTTAAAAGTACTTCATATTATAATATTAGTATATTTAATTTGTTGTAATATATTTTTTTAAATATTCTCTAACTAGATATTAAAAAAGGGTATATTTTAGTGATACGCCTCTAGTTTGGAGAGGTTAAACATTTTTGTTTGTGTTTGGTGTCATTTGAAATTTTAATTTCAAGATGCATTTCAACTTAATGATATAATTTATTTTTTTGAACATAAGTACCTCCGACAAACATAGGCTGTTATAGTAATCAAACCATTTCTATAGCAGGGGAAAGTGTAATTGACTGTTCATTCTTCACCCCAAACAATAATTGCATCACTGCTGTATTGTAAAGTATTTGAACTGGTGTTAGTAATTTTGGTCCACTGTATAATTCTATGCATTAAGGTGAAGATGTAGGGAACATAAAAAAGGGCCAGTGTTTTGCAGTTTTTATAGTAAAACATATTTTTGACCAAAAAAATTACAAAAATTGCATCAGTATAAATATAGAACTTAATTTTCTTTACGTGGTGATTTCAACATTTCTTTAATATCCGTCGTAAGTATGGCAGCATTAGATGTCAAGCTTTTTAAATAGGTGAAAAAGTTGTTACTAAGTTGACGGATATTAAAGAAATGTTGAGGTTACCACCATCATCATTGTCATCAACATCATCATCAACAGCAGCAGCGCAAGGGTCTGAATTATACAATTTCCCACTCTCAAACTAAATTCTCTTAGGACCTTATCTAAATAATCAACGCTGTTCTGCTAATTTTTTAGATATGTTTTTTCTTCAGGTTTTATGTTTATACTTGTGTTAAGGAGTCCTGATTGGATCTTTGTGTTTTTTTTCTTCTTTTTGGCAAGCTTAGTCCGACTGAAGTTACTGTAGGGATTTTGTCCAAATAAATTATTGGTGTTTTGTGTGTCGTGGAGGACACAGAATCTACTGTTGGGCTATAGTTTGTTTCTAGATGAGTTTAAATAGATTGTCTTGTATGAGAGGTTCTAGAAAGATTTACTTCATCATCTGCATTACTGTTGTTAGGCTCTGGCAAAGGACTATTTGTTGTTTCGAGTGGTGTGAATAAATGTTCCTCAAAAATATCTGAGTTTAGTGGCCAGAGCCCTGTATTTAATAATCCATTTTTTGCTATAGCTACACTTGCTGATTTCCCATAGGTATTTGCCAACATTCCTATGATTTGATATTGGGTGCCTTTTCGCCTAGGATGTGTTAGCCACTCTGACACCTATTGATTGTAATACGTTTTCATAGGGCCATAAAATGTCACAGCTAAGGGTTGGAGTTAATGTGTTTTTCTAAATTGTAATTTACCACCAACATAAGTGGGAATGTATTGTAAAATGTATTCAATCAGAGTATGGGTAAGGAGTATGTCAAGAACCATCCTACTGGTTGGGGAACTTCTAGTCTAGCCTAATATTGTACTTTCACATGATCATCGATCATACCATCATACAGATTGGACGTGCTTTAGACTCTCTCGATCATACCAACATGCAGATTGAACGTGCTTTAGACGCTCGCGATCATACAATCATACAGATTGGACGTGCTTTAGACGCTCTTGATCATACCATCATACAGATTGGACGTGCTTTAGACTCTCTCGATCATACCAACATGCAGATTGAACGTGCTTTAGACGCTCGCGATCATACAATCATAGAGATTGGACGTGCTTTAGACGCTCTCGATCATACCATCATACAGATTGGACGTGCTTTAGACGCTCGCGATCATACAATCATAGAGATTGGACGTGCTTTAGACGCTCTCGATCATACCATCATACAGATTGGACGTGCTTAGACGCTCTCGATCATACCATCATACACATATTACACACTCGCGCAATCACTCCAACTCAACTTACATTATCTATATTAGTGTCCATAACCAAATGTGGAACAAAATAATCCTAATATTTAATATGTGATCTTTAATTTATGTTAGCTTTCATTAAGAACGACCACAGTCTAATCTTTGGTAAGGAACGTGAAACTACCTGGTATTAAAACAAAATATACATAAATATTTAAATCTAGTGCTGAGATATAAACTGACGCACGTGAATCCAGGGTGATAAGAGCGTATACTAACCCTGTCAGAATCCGAACCAAGGACGCTGGAACGGATACGACCGCGTGCTGTTTAAAGCATTCATGGAGTCATTTAAATAACACACATTTCGATTTAAGTTTAGAACCGTAGAGAGACATTATACTTTTCCCTTAAATTTTGACGGGAACCATATTAAAAACCAAAAGCACTTCTTAAATAGCGGAAGACCTCTAGACATGATCAAATAATTTCAGTGCTCCTGTACGTGATTATTTAATTGTTAGATTTAGCCATTTTTTGGCGGACCCTTTTTATTATTATTACTATTATTTAGCAACGCGTCTTACTACCCGTTCGGGTTATACGCTTAAGTACTAATTACGCTAATGGATTAGGAATGGGTTGAATTTAAAGGAAGTGAACCCGCACTTGCGTGGAGGGAGAGTGGAAAGCCATTTAGGAAAAATCACCCCCAGTTCACCCGACCGAGATTCAAACCTCGATTTCCCAGTCCTCGGCAGTCGAGCTCAACACGACTAGTGCGTTATCCAACTACACCACCGAGGTGGGTCCCTTTTTATTACTATGTAATTCAAACCCATTGACTTTCTAACCACATCTTCTACCCTTCTGATCTATATGAATTTTAGTTACGCTAGTGGAATAAGTAAGGATAATTAAGTTAGAATTTAGAGGAAATATATCCGTAGCTGATTGGAGGAAGAGCTGGACACCATACAGTAAAAAAATTCTCAGAAAGCTCGGCAAAGATTCAAACCCCTGCCTCCCACTCACCTTCAACCCAGACTCAATGCACATGACAATTCGTCCACATGCCCATCAATGCAGGAAAACCTATATTTGAGTCCATCAATTCTCCAAATCTGGACCTGTGATCGGTACTTTTGAGGAATTGCGCGTTGAAGCTACAGAATCCGAAATACGAATGCGTCTATCAAAACATTATTACAGAGTTAAATTCCCAAATGAATGATTGAAGCAACAATGATGAAATCTTCCTACAGGGGACGTTCCCCTCCATCGCCCTCAAGCTATCCTGACGTCACTGATAGCGGAGCAGCCGATCTAAAAAAAAAAGGGGGGGGGGGTTGCGCTGGCGCGTTGTTGCTCCCGGGGTGGCAAACTGCCTGTTGTTTGTGTTAAATCATGAGGCTGAACGCGCCCGGCGTCTGTCGCACACGCTACACCGCTCCCACGCTGCAAAGCAACAAACCACCACAAACCCTTACTGGCTGCTGCTGGCTCACTTGCTCCGGAGGGTCCCGCTTTACTCGGGGAGTGTTGGCTGCCTGGCTGCTTGCTTGCCTAATACATTGGCCACGCATCTGGGGGTGGGATCCGATTGAAGGGGTGAACCTTTCTTATATTTTTATGTGGACATTAGCATAAGAGTTTTTATAAAACGGAATAGATCTGAAATGTTATGGTTCCCCAGCCGAATACCTCTATTGGTCTATTTCTGTCTAGTAAGCGCTACTTGTGTCCCACGAAATAAATGCTTACTCATAATAAGTTAGTTAAAGTCAGAAAGCTTGGTAGAACAAGGTTTGACCGTATCACCCTTACGTTGGAAAATTCAAAATAATATTGGTCTGACACTTTAATTCCGTCAGTAACGTATCTGCTAAAGGTCCCGTCTTAATAACGCTATTGTACAAGGGATGAAGAAGGTTGAATATAGAAGAAGTGCATCTGCATTTACGTGGTGGAAGAGCAGAAGACCATTTGAGGAAAAAAAACCTAAGTGCATATGAGCAGGATTAGAACTATAATGTACTGTGTTGTGCTGTACTGTACTGTACTCTATTGGTGTAATAGAGGGGTGTTTTCCTAAATCGGTTTCCAATCTTTCTACACGCAAATGCAGGTACACTTACTCTAAAGTGTAACTTTCTTCATTCCTAACACCTTAGCTTAATTAGTACATACGCGTGTAACACAAAAGGTTTTTAAGTCACGGATCTAGACAAAAAAATAGTTTTAAATGTCCGTTACCCTTACGAGCAGTGATAAACGTGGTGTTAAAAATTTAGAAACATTTAATGTTTGGAAACTTAATAGGAAGGGGGTATCTTAATTATATGTTATATCGGCCTTTCCCTGGCGTGAATTTATAAAGTGAACTTTTAAAACTTATTTATTTAGTCGTCTTTTGAACCATGCTCCGATGCCCTAGATCAGTCATGCGTTAGAACCGCTAATTATAAACCTGGTAGAGAGACTGTAAGTTCATGATCAGCTATATTTATCAATAAAATACGTAATATATTAAACTAGTAAATTAATTATGGACCCGCAACGGTAGGGATGCAGTGAATGCATCAGTTATGTCCTGTCTGGTTTTCTGGTGTTCGGGAATCCTGAACTGGTGTACTAAGGCATTATTTCTTAAATGGTTTACCACTCTCCTTCCATGAAAATACTAGTACATTTTCTATAAAATATATTTTTTTCGTCCCAATATCATTAGTTTAAATAGGTGGATATCTTGGATAGATAATTAATAAAAATTGTAATAAACTTGAATGAATAGCTAAATACAAATAAAATTACCAATCAACATTTTTACAATATTAACAATCAGGCAAACTGCTTAGGTGGCCACGTGGTCTTACGCGCTACTCTCGTGTTGGACTATACTGCTGAATACGGGGAGATTGAGGTTCGATACTGGCCGGGTGCACTGAGAGTGGTTTCCCTCAATGATTTTCCACCCTCCATCGACGCAAATTCAGGTGCACTTCCTCTCAATTAAACCTTCATAATCCCTAAGCCGTTAATGTATTTAGTACATATGGTTGTGAACTGAACAGGCAGTAAGACGCGGTGCTAAAAAGAAAATCAGGTACCCACATCGTTGGCAACGCAGACAAAATTTTGGATCAGTTTATAGTGGTATCAGGTATTGGGGAGGTTGGGGTTTTGAATCCTCTTCGGGTGTACAAGGGGTGGTTTGGATTTAATAGCTTCCCACTAACCCAAAATATAAACATGATTATATTTAAGTCTAAATATACGACTAACCTGAAGTAGTGGGATGTGTTGCAAAAATAAATATATATATATATATTTTTTTGATCATTCCCAAAAGAGACGTCTTCAAATCTGTTTATTCTTACCCACAGATTACAATTGTTTTTATTTGAATTCAACACCTTAGCTCAGTTGGTAACATGTCTGTCAACTGCACTAAGGGTCCCGCTTTCGATTACCAGCATGGCCAAAAAATTGATAATAAGTGAAATGTGGTTTTCCTCTTTCATAGTGATGAATTAACGTGGAGGGCTGATTTAAGTTAGTTTATAAGTAATGTGCTGATATAATCAGTCAGTTCAGAAAGTTCACGTTAAATACCTCAAATAAAAAAAAAAAGTTTCTAACTGTTCCTAGTTATGCTATGGCAAAAGTATAAAAACTAGAACTATTTAGCTTCTAATAATAATAATAATAATAATAATAATAATAATAATAATAATAATAATAATAATAATAATAATAATTAATATCCAACAAAAAATAGAACTTTTCAAATAATCTCATTTACTTTAGATTAAAAATTACAGCCTATACCCAGTATAAGAAATTAAAAAGCACACAATAAAACCCAATTAATTAAATAAATAGATAATATTTAATATTATTTACTCAATTTGCTTGTGTTACTTTGTTTATTCAAAGATATTATATTATACAATATTACTTACCAATATTACTAGATAAATTAAAAAAAATTAAAATAAAGACCATATCTGACCACTAGAAATGCTACCAAACGCTTTTTAACGTATTAATACGTCAAGTCTGCAGCGGCTACTTTTGATAGATATTATCAATACCTATAGAATAACACCAATAATATAGTCAAAAGTTATAATTATTGGCGTTATCAATACCTATAGAATAACATCGATAATATAGTTAAATGTTATCATTATTGGCTGCAAAAAAACTCTTTAATATTTTCTAAACGCTGGTTATCAGCTACTAACTTGATATATTTACCCGCTTTGGTGTTAGAATGGTTTAAGGCATCACAATATACTGAACTTCCGAAATTCATGGGAATATTAGGGTTCGAATGCATCTTGGGTGTGTGTTTCATGTTTTTCACTCTACCTCCACTCAAAAACTGGTTAACTTCCCTTAGATTCAACCTTTTTCATCCTTAGCTCTTTAACTTAATTAATACATACACGCACAACCTCAACAAGTAGTAAAATACAGTGCTGAAAAAATGTATATGTTTCAAGGAACTTGACTGAGGATTATGAAATTATTTTGTGAAAATACAATTTGAAGTGATCGAAATCTGGCCTCTAGAATTTGAGTCATCCACATTGTTATAGCTCCCCAATACTATAGTATAGTACTGTATAGCTACGGTCAAAGCCATCAGCCCTAAACCCACAATCCCCTTGAATGATATTACCACAATCAACCATCAGACCTCATACAAATAACCCTTTGGTTTAGAAATAATAATTAAAAAAAAAATGGCCAGTTTGGAAAGTGTGGAAAAAATATTCTTTTATTTACTATTTATTTTTCTATTTCCATTTTTATTAATATTCTTGCTTGCATTAATGGGGACATGGATTAAATGTCAGGTTCATATTTTCTAGTGTGCTTGTGACGTGATGGCGAGGTGAGGCTTTGAGTTCTTGCTTAATGGTTTTCCATACATGGTTTCCCACTTTCCACCAATTTCCGTGGGTTCAAACCCAGCTAGGGATCGACGGATTTTTCTTAAGTGATAAAATCCGTAGCACCCTTCCTTCGGATGGAAAGTAAAGCCGTCAGACCCAAGTTAATTGTGGCATGTAAAAGAACCCTAGAAATTATGTAAAAATACCTTTCCTGACAAAATTGGTAGGCCCTTTCGCTTTCACTCATAGAAATTCTCATGTGCACGTTAAATACTTCAAATAGATGAAAAATAAAAGTTTCCCACTTTCTACTAACGCAATAATGGGAACATTTTATTCCAATGGTGCCTTCCTCTTCCCTACTACAATAGTGTAGAGAATGCGTAAAGACCAAACAGGTAGCGATAAGGGAAGGCAAAAAGAATTTTCATAGGGATCGACTTCAAGGACACACTAGATAATATGACGAAATGTGTTGGTAGATAAATAAATTGTGTCAGTTTTTTTATTACAATTAAGTGTTAGCCATTGACAGACTAATGTATTTTATCTAATACAATAGTTTGGACAATCTAAGTTAAAGAAAACACAACATTTACCAGAGGGCGAATTGATTAGCCAAATAAATAAACAATTCAAATTGGTTGAATGGGATTCAAACTTAGTTGTTTGAAAAAACAACGCTCAGTACACCTGACCGAGATTCGAACCAAAATCTTCCAGTCATCGTTAGTCTAGTCTACCGCGGGAAAAATGAAGAGACATTAACGGCTCGTGAAAGCTTTACTACCTACCACACTTCATACAGATGTGCAATGCAGGGTTATTATAGCCTGTGCAAAAACATCTGCTTCTAGAAAGCGACACTAAAGCCGGAACTAAACCATTTAGAATAGCCCTTTTTACCCATTTTACCTATTTTACCCATAATACCTTTTAAACAGTTTTGTACCCTTTTTTTACCCGCCTCGGTGGCGTAGTTGGCTAACGCGCTAGTCGTGTTGAGCTCGACCGCCGAGGACGGGGAGATCGAGGTTCGAATCTCGTCGGGTGAACTGGGGGTGGTTTTTCCTAAATGATTTTCCACTCTCCCTCCACTCAAATGCGGGTTCACTTCCTCTAAATTCAACCCTCCCAATTCCTAATCAATTAGAGTAATTAGTACTTAAGCGTATAACCCGAACGGGTAGTAAGACGCGGTGCTAAATATTATTATTATTATTATACCCTTTTTACTCTTTTACCCCTTTTACACTTTTTACCATTTCTATCCCGTTTGCCTCATTTAATTATTATACCCAATACACCCACATAATCGTTTAACCTTTAAGCCCCTTTCTACCCTGTTTACCCATAGTACTCAATATACCCACAATACCCTTTTAAATATGTTTACCCTTTTTACACTTTTTTCCTTCCTTCTAGCCCTTTTAAACAATTTTACCCCGTCTACCCTATCCATCTCATGTACCCCGTTTACTCACTCCTTTTACCATTTTAAACCGTTTACTCCGTTTACCCATTATACCCATTATAAGCAATATAACCATTTTTAACTTTTTTCCCCATTTACATTATTTTTAACCCTTTCAACCCTCTTTATCTATTTTACACTGTTTTAAATATTTACTTACCCTTTTTAACCTTCATACCCGGTTAACCATTAACCGATTATACTAATTTTACCTGTTGTACATTTAAAGCCATTTTACCATTTATAAAACCATCTTATCCTTTTTGCTCTTTTTCCAATTTTCCCCCTTTTTCACTTTTACCCTTTTAACTCTTTTAACCTTATCTATCATTTTACCCTTTTAATATACATGTTAAGCTTTCTAACCTTTTTAGTTATTTTTAATCTTTCTAAAAAAAGTAGATTTTATTCTTACTTCTATTAGCCTTTATGCCTTTGTGCATTTTTTACAGCTTTTGAAGCTGTATAATATTTATACCCTCTTGCTCTAAAATATTTATCAGTGGCTAAATTGAGTACCTAATTAATGTAAAAAGGTATAAATGTTTCTAAAAGTGTAAAAAGTAAATATAATCATAAATAGCGAAAAAAGGGCATAAATGGCAAAAATGTCCAAAAAGTGTCGTAATGTAAAACATTTCAAAATGGGCAAAAATGGCACAGTTGAACAGAAATGGTAAAGAGGGCAAATAGGTATATATTATAAAAATAAAACGGGTATAAAGGTTAAAAGGGTTATAAAAATTAAAAATTGTAAAATGATAAAAAAAGTGGCAGAAGTACCAAAAAGGGTGAAAAGGGAAAAATAGGTAAAAAGTGTAAATGGTTATTAAAGTAAAAAGCGTAAGCGAGGTAAAATGGGTAGAGCTTAAAAAGGTAGGATAGATAAAATTGTTATGATGGGTTAAAATGTTAGACTGGGTAAATTCGGTAAAACTAAAAGCTAAAATACTTTGATTGGATTTAACTACAACCTTTTATCCACCAATTATTTATGTTGTTGCAATATTTTATTCTAGAATCAGCATGAAAAGTTCAAAGTACGGTGTTTAGATAAGATACAACTTATCTTCATAAGATATGTCAGCTTTAAAAACATGCTATTATAATATTTTTATTTTAACATTGTGTATTAGTCAGCCTACTTTCGCGTTTTGTGTCACATTTTAACCAATAAATAAATAACTAATATCTAAATATAATTTAAGATCTTGTTGCTATTCCTTGCGGTTAATTTAATATACTAAAAATAACAAAGACACTCATATCAAATTGAATGTATATATATATATATATCTCTTTGAATTAAATTAATTAACTATTTATCTCAAATAAGGAATTATCTAGTCAAATTCAATATCAGGTCCAGTAAAGAGGTCCCAAGCCAGATGCTTTCACGTATAATAAGGAAATACCTAGTCAGGTTCAATGTCAGGTCCAGTAAAGAGCAGATTAGCTAGGTGCCATCTCAGGTTTAGTAAAGAGCTCCCCCGCAAGGTATGAGCTTAAAAAATATCCAAAACCAATATAATGAAGTGGAGGTTTCTGAATTAACAGCAGCAAATATTGGTGAATGAGACCAAATAGGAAATAACTATCAGTTTTTAAATTACCTCTATCCAAAGGCGTACGTCTGTACCACATTTCATTTGGGTCTGGATGATACGCAACGGCACCCTTGGAGTAAGTGGGCTTAGGGCTGTACGTATGGTTTAATGTAAGAGGATAGGGGGTGAATTGTAGAGAGTAAAAATTTAAACTATAAAGGAGCATTATGTGTCTACATAATTATAATAAAACTTATTTAAGCACATAGATTTATTTTAATATAGAACCAAAGTATACATAAACAAAATTCACATTTTAAACGATAGATACATTATCAGGTAACCGATATGGAAAAAAACCGGTTTTACTTTCTTTATATTACTGTCCTAAAGATTGAGACAACGTTTAGACGTTGGCATTAGCCGCAATTTCTCTACCACGTCGACGTAACTAGCTGACAAATTCACTTATAATTCAACTGCCAAAATCTTGAATGATTTGAGAAGCTGTTGGTTCATTTTTTTTTACGTGCTACGAAAAAAGTCTGGTTTAGTGTACGTAATTTTCAGAAAATTATCTAACTTCTATATTATTCAGATTGCGGCTTAATGCGTTATACACAAACACTCAGTATTTTAAAACCCACTAAGCACATAATGTAATTAAATATAGATGCCAAGCTACTTTCAAAACATTAAGGTGGTCATTGGCACCCGTACGAACGTCTATACCTGTCCCACTGAGTGAGCACTCGAGATATCGAACTTGCCTTCTCACCTACTGGTGCTGCCATCTGTGGAAACTTAGGCCATAAACAACCATTACAATCTGACCTGAGGGCGCGTATTACACGGCCTTTGTCAGCAACAGCCCGTTATCCTGAGGTCGGGGAGGCACTAACTCCTTGTTTTTAGGGTTTCGGGTAATTGGTGCAGCTCTCTGGTGAGGGAGGAAAGTCCAACCATTCGCTTCACAATAGGGACAATTTGGTTTGTTGGGCCAGTTTAGCCCGCAGAAGAAGAAGGGAGTGCATTTGACGTTTCCAGTTCACTCGGTTAAAGGATTGTAAATGTGAATAGGCTGAAGGGGTGGGTGGGAGTTTTTTTAGGGGGGGGAAGGAGAAAGCTGTAGAAGAACAAACGACCCCACCAAAAAATAAATGCGAACGTTCATTCCTCTTGCCACATGATATTCTTAAATGTAACATAAAGTTGTATGCTTTGATGGGATCCGTCCAGTATAGCTAAGTGCGCTATTTTATGGATGGTAGGTGGACTGTAATGTCTTTGAAATTGGTTATAAATTGGTGATTTATTTGATCTGGTTTTAGGATAGCTCAAGACATTGTGCAAGCATTTTTCGTTTCTTATAGTTCTATAAATAGACATTTTAATTAAATAAGCGATTATACTGAACAATAATTCAGTGAATTAATAAATATACTTTTGGTTGGTATTTGAACCCTGACTTCCCCTACACTGGCAAACTGAACTAAACAGACTGACGCCTTTTAAATGTACCCACTGGTTTGAGTGGTAATCTTTGTATATATAAATATATATTATATATTTAAACATATATACTTAAAATCTTATATATTTATAAGTTAATTAAAATATAGTCATAATTAATTCAATTTTGGCTTAAATTTTGTTGGGCTGGATGTTTCTTTAGATGAAAAAATTAGTTATTTGTAGTTTTCTCATCTTAGTCACTATGAGGGTCATTATTTTATAGCTGGACACATCATTTTACAAATAATAAGTAATACATTATTTTCACGGAAAATGGCATTCTGAGCGTTAATTTATGATTCAGAGTGGAAATACTGCATCTTGGCAGTTATAAACAATCTGCCACAGGTACATTGAGATGCTCTAATTATATGTGTTTACATATCATCTACGTGGTTAAATAGCATGAAAGTGTGTAATTAAAAGTAGAATTTGGTTAATTTTGTATATAGTATATCACGATTAATTGGGATTAAGACTTCGAAAACTATGTGTAATCAATCGTCTTTCATTTTGTACTAAATTTTTCCAAATTTTTCGTATAAATCACCCTTCCGGAAATAATTTAAAAATAAAATTAAGATTATATTATAAACATTTATTTGCTCTGAATGTTATTTTTATAATTATCAATTATTGTTTGTTTATTTTAGAACGATAAATCTTATATGGTCTATTATGTATATAAATTATATATATATATAGGACTCATCCAAGAAATACACTGCATTTGTCACCCCTTGGCAGGTTTACGAATTAAATCGCGTCCCCTTACGGATTAGCTGTGGGGGGCAAGCGCTCAGTAGGGTATTAGACCACATCCTTGCTGACCTTAAGTACGATTTTGTATTCATTTATCTCGATCACATTTGTATGAACAGCAATTCCTTTGAGGACCACTTGTGTTATCTGGAGACTGTGTTAAGGCACCTGCGTGAGGCCGGAATGACTGTCAACCCCGAGAAGGTCACCTGGGTCAAGAAATCTGTTCCATACCTTGGGTACATTATTTCTGAAGGGAACATCCTTATCGACCCCGAACGGGTCAAGCCCATCTTAGACTTCCTTGCTCCCAAGAATATAAAAGCTGTGTTGTGGATCTTGGGCATGTGCACATACTATGCTAGCTTTATACCGAACTTCTCTGACATCGCTAACTCCCTTAACTCTCTGAAGAGGAAAGGTGATACGTTCGCGTGGGGATCCACCAAAAATGACGCCTTTGTCGCGCTCAATCGCCATCTTGTTTCTCCAGCTCTCCTGCGTATGCCAGACTTCTCCATCCCCTTTCAATTGCATGTCAACGCTTCCTCGGTAGCGCTGGGAGCAGTTCTTTCTCAACAGTCTCCTGAAGGCAGTAGGCTGGTGGCATTCGCTAGTAGGAGCCTGACCCCGGCCGAGAAGAAGTACAGCATTTACGAAAAGGAATGCCTCAGTTGCGTCTACGGTGTCGAGAAATTTGCTGATTATCTTGAACTCTGCCAGTTTGACTTGTAAACCGACCACATGGCCCTGAGTTGGATATGGAACCACCCAAAGCAGTTAGGAAAGATTGGTCAGTGGGTGTGGAAATTGTATAGATATAAGCTTACGACGCATCACGTCACCGGGAAGCTCAATGTTGTTGCCGAAGTATTATCCCGCATGTCTGAGGATAAGGACCCCGTAGGAGACAGTAAGGAAGAGGGATTACTGTGTGTTGTACACACAATCCCAGAATTGTTCATTTCTATCAAAGGCCATCAATTAGAGGACCAATTTTCTACGCAGATGGTCGGCAGGTTTAAGCGCGGAGAGAAAGTTGGTAGTTATGAAATCCCTAAAGGCCTCCTCGTAGTTAGGATCAAGGTTGGCTCAAGTACTTCATCCCCGAGAAAATTAGGCCGATGCTGCTGAAATATTTTCTTGAATCTCTCCTCGGCGGCCATTGTAGCATTCTCAAAACTGAACGCAAAATCTCTAAAGAGTTTATGGCCTTTAATGTCTAGAGATGTTAGAGATTGGGTATGTAAGTGTGAGCCGTGCCAATTAGCGAAACCCACTCTAAGCTCAAAGATAGGATTCCACTCAGCGGATATCGCTAAGTGCCCGTGGGAGAATGTTTTTATTGACTTTGTTGGCCCGCTGACCCTCTCCTCCCAGGACAACACTTCTATACTTTTTGTTATGGACGCCTTATCTAAGTTTGTCATTCTCCTCCCACTTAGGAATATGAAGGCGATGACCACTGTTAATGCCTTGTGTAGGTGTGTGTGGGCGATTTTAGGAACCCCAAGAATCGTTGTGAGCGATAATGGACCGTGTTTCAGATCAAGGGCTTTTGGGGATATGTGTTTTTCTTGTAGGATCAAGCATGTCACCACCAGCCCCTATATCCCGTCACCGAACCATGTGGAGCGTTTAAACCATAACCCCAATATTGCTTTAAATATCTTCCACCACCAAGATCATTCACGCTGGGATCAAGATATTGATCTTTTTAACGTGGCATTCCATGCCGCCTTCCATGAGTCAGTCAAGGCCACCCCTTCCTCGATATTCCTCAACAGGGACTTGAACCACCCCTTGTTGGCCAACTGGGATGTTGACCCCCTTCTGAATGATGCTGACAACTGCCCATATGAGGAAAAATGCGAGCTGCTCTTTAAGAACCTCCAGAAGTTCCAGAAAAAGGTTGCATCCGCCTATAAACGGGGACGTATCCCCATCACGTTTAAACTAGGGGACAAGATTGTTTGTAAGACTTTTCCCCTAAGCTCGGCTGCCAACAGGTATTCAGCGAAACTGGCATAGAAGTGGGGTGGTCCATGATCAATAGACTGGTTTCTCACGCCTGTTTCTGTGATGTTGAAAGAAGTAGCTGACACGTCCTTAGTGTGCAGAGCACACTTTAGCCACATAAAGGCCGTAATGTAAAGTGTCTTGACCCTCGTACGCGTGGCGTTCCTTTTGTGTTTAAAGTTTTTTAAATCTCTTTGTGGTTTAAGTTATGTCAGTGAATCTTAAGAATGTAATTGTAAATATGTAAATAAAAAGGCCCCCCTTTTGCTTTGTTTTATGGTACGTTAGAGTTAAGACTTATCCCAGCCAAAAACTTGCTTTAACTCTCTATACGTGAAGTGCGTGCCAGTGCGTCGCCTCAACCGAGAGAAAACTGTGATGAACGCTCGCTGCCAGCAATGACTACTATCTACGACACATATAGTGGTAGGCCCACCTCTCCACCACTAGTGCAGAGCTGCCGCTTAGCCAAGAGTTGTGGGTACTCCTGTGGCTTCCACCGTATGATAATGTTGGTGAACGCGATTGTATCAGTGGTAAACGAGGCTGGTAATAGGAACTTTCGGACTTGACAATGATAAGGGTAAACTTGTGTATGGTATGTGTTCTCAGAGACGCCTCCTGTTTCCTCCCGGTTCCTCCCGTTCCCCCTTCCTCTTCGTAGAACTGAACGCTGAACGGCTGCAGAAGAGCTCCGAGCGACCATAGTGTGAACCGCCCTAATGAAGATAATAGTCCAGACGATGTGCTGATGTCTCCATCCACCCGAGATATCTGAACTGAGGTGGACATATCTGGATGGGTGTCTGCGGAGCGAAAATCTGCCTTGATATCTACTGGCATGGTCACTGGGTGCTTCCTCATTCCTGGTGGAGGCTGCCCCCACCAAGGACTCACGTGGTACCTGAGCCGTCACCAACTTGTAAGCCAGCTGTGAACCTCGGGGGTGGCACCCCCCCGTTCATTCACCTAGAGCTGAGGACATTTTCATCTTCGCACATGGGGGGATATTGTAACCCTGTTACAACATTTGGAAGAAAAAAAGAAGATAATGTTTGGATCACCACTCTGGCCCCAGTTGACCCGGTCTCGACCAGGCTCCGCTCCACTCAAAGAAACAAACACGTACCAGCACTAACAACATCTTACTGACCGGCAAGGCCTGGCTTCATGCCTCACCATGCCCAAGAAAAAAGAAGCTGGACGATATACGCAGATTGAATGCGCGTCGTCGACAGTGTACAAAGACTATCAGGACTATTGTTGAGCGCGCCTTTTGAAAAAGGCGGAAACGAGGGGAGTATGTTCTAGAAGGTTGCTACCCTTTACCCCTTTCCCCCTCCTTTGTCCGAGCCTTTAGAGCACATAGCGTCACTTGTCTGATATATATAGGACATCATTGTGTAATGCCGTCACACATTACATTGCGATCAATAGGTGAGAGACCTTGTACCTGGGTTTGATTTACGAATGTACGTACATTCAAAATTCCGTCTGGCCATAATCCTTTTAAATTACTGTTCAGAATTTAATATTTAAAAGATTTCATTAATTAATTGTATTTGGTGTTACTTAAATTGCTTGCTGACCATGGATAATATATACAAGTTTACACGGCTTAGCCAAACGATTTATTTAACGTCACCTAGTGATATATTGAGAGAACTCATATATTTGTTAAAATATAGTTTCTACTTATTCCGCTTAACGGATGGCCTTATACGTCACCATTTTAGGTCCAAGATTGATTCTTGCGGCATCATAGCTTGTTTAGTCGATTTTATACATTTAAATGTTTATCTCTTGCTATTCTTTGAAAGTTTATTTATTAGTGTTTCTATTTGAAAGATTATATGATGTTAGTTAAATGTAGGGTCACGAGTTGGCAAGGTTTGCTCTCTTATATGGGCTTTATACTTAACGTAAATACTGCCAGTAAAGACATTTGTTTATAAATTAAATTACTATTGCCTGTTTCTGCTAGGCCCAATTACGGATATAAAGGAATATGTTGTCAAGAAGTCTTTGTTTACTGTTAGAGGACCGCCGCTGGTGGCGAGTAAATGCCTTCCGCATAACTAATGATTTTGGATATGTATTATGATTACCCTGATAAGATGTTTACGAATGTCAATTTAACTTATGATTGTAAGATGTATTTTACACCACCATTTAAGAGCATGGGATTGAGTCCCTCACGTTTCATATTTTATGGTTCGGTGATTGTTGTTTACATATCCAGCGCCTAACGCTATTCGTGCTTCACTCTCTCTTAGAGCTTTTCTTGTTATGTGTTTTTGAATAAAACAAACTCTCTTGTGACCAACCTGTCTGTTATTATTGGGTGATAACCAAGGGGCTGGTTACACTAGAGGGAGCTTATTATCAAATATTTATTTACTTAAATATTACACTTTAAATTAGAGAAGTAAAGTATCGGTACTGATTTTAAATATTTAATTTTCATTCGATCGTCTATATATTGAAATGTTGGACTCTTAGATATACCACCCTTTGATCACTTATAAATTTACACATGCCACTGGCTTCTTTATGACTATTTTTCATGCGTATAATCAGAACGGGTAGTAAGATGTGGTGCTAAGTAAGAGTATTTATCAAAAATAGTTAATACTATTATATTCTTTGTTGTTATTTTCATTGAACATAAACACAAATTACTTTCAAAACGTGTTTAAAAAAGTTGATTTTGAACATTATAATCTAACTCGCAAATATTCTTTAAATTCACCCATATTTACATATATATATATATAATCTCACTTTTTACTTACGGGGTAAACGAGAAACTGTGCACATAGATTAAAAACAACAATTCAATACTTGATCTAGCCTCACTAACTTTCTACACAATTCCCTATTATTGAATACTCCCTTCGCTTCAACAACATCCATACATCGAGTCATGCATGATTTTTTATGAGGACTTTACGAACCACTTTATTCTCGTAATACCGTGGAATTCCAATTACGGAGAAATGGGGGTTTGAAAGCATGCCAGGTGTACTGAGGGTGATTTCTCCAAAATGGGATCCCATTATGCTGCCACTAAAATGAAGATACATATACTCGTATACTAATTCTACCTTCCCCAATCCTAACTTAACATTGTAAATATTTTGATGAAATCAAGATATATTTCTTATCAATCCCAGGTTATACATCCCTAGTAAAATAGTGTAAATATTTGGTTTGGAATAAATATAAACTTCTTATCAATTTCACTTTCCTGAACTATAATTCAATAGTGTAAAATTATAGTTCTTGTAAATTCAACATTCCTCAACCCTAACTCAATAGTGTAAATATTTGGAGTAAAATGAAGATACTTTCCCTATAAATTCCAGCTTCCTCAACCATATCTCAATAATGTAAAGTACATATTTTGATTGCGTCAACGGGTTTTAAAACGAGATGCACATAAAACAAAACTTCTATAATAAGAGAAGGGAGTGGCAGCTGAGTGCCACTATGTTCGACTGTTCAACTCATACCGGCAATTTCAGGGTTTTGCCCAAATTGTTAACCAAAGTGTTTTATCCATCTTATCTGTAGACCAATGTTGCTGAGATATTATATTAAAATGAATTGGTCCTAGCTCACATTTTTTTAGGTTAAATATCTTCTTATCTTAAATATCTGAGTTGCTGATGTCTTTTAGTTAGTTAGTTATTCCAAGCAATGGAGTTATTAACGAATTAATCTAAGGGTTACTTAAGAATTAAAATCGGAACTTAGATTAAGTGCATCTGCATCATCTTGGATGAAATAAAGACAATCCATATTAAAAATATCACTCACAGTGAACCCGGTGTTGATTTTAATTTTGTACCCCTTATTGTCATTAGAAGAACTTAAATCACTCGGCCACCTTTTCGGATATTTTATTTTCTGTTTTGTTGACAGAATACATTGTGGATTTATACTTTCAAAAAAGAAGACTTATTTATAGTAAAATAACCTGTGAGTGGCTCCATCCATGAACATTAGGATACCCTCCAGTGCCCCCTGCCCTTCCCCCCTCTTCCGATTAAAATTGAATCGAAGCAAGGTCTGCGTGTCCTATTGTGTGGACTAGTCTGTGGCAGTGACGCAGGAAGGGTGGGGGATCTGAGGGGGTTTCTGGAGGCAAGGATGGTAAGAGACGGGGATGGGGGCCTAGAACCTAGAACCCCCTAGTGCTCCCTATTTCAGTAAACGTTCCTCCCTCACAGTGTGATAAAGAGTCCCCTCCCTGACCACCCCCTATTCATCCCCCTTCACTTTTTTTTTTTTTGCCTTTGATTGCAAGCCACTATTTTCTGCCTCTTATCTAATTTCCATGGCCACGTGACTACGTGGTACACGACATGAGCTAATAGAACCCAAGTGCATGATGGTCCCTGCCTGTTTGTGCCTGCTATGTAATAACTCATCATTTCAACAAGGTTAACACTACGTAACAACTTGTTGACCATTATAATCTAATAAACTGAGCTACTTCTTTTTTTTAATATGTATAAAGGGTGGGAAGGGAGTGTGCTATTTATAGGGACAAACTGGCACGAGATTATTTTTTTAGTTAGGTTTTTTAGTAGCGGCTGCCACTCTTGATTAACCCAGGAGGCATGGCCTTAGTCCCAGCTGGATGCAAATGGACATTTTAATTTTTTAGCCAATGTGTCGATTATCATTTCTCTCGTACTGTTTTCAAAAACATGCAATAAGTTAGATAACGACTTATAAATTGACGTACCTGTAAGCTAAGACAGTAATCATGCCTATGAATAAAAACTAACCTAGAATCTTCAAATTTATTCATAGCTGCAACAGGATTAGCCCCTATATAAATAGTACATATATTTTTTGCACCATCCAGAATCCAACCAAAGTCACTTAATTTAAATCTGTTTGTCAACCACTCTAGTTGATCAGCCATGCGGATTATCCTTAATTTGGTGATGAGTTTATTTAGGTGGAGAACTTGAGTGGTTGTAAAGTAACTTATTATACTATTAATTGTTCATCATATATATACTTAGCAATCCAGTCTGTACGCATTCTAGCTCAGCTTTTGGGGTAGAGAAGATTAAGGTAGAATATAAAGAATATTTGCACGTATTTGCTTGATTCAATGTGGGAAATAATTTAGGAAATTAACACCAATACCAGGATGGATACGTTGACCTCTTCGTCGTAGGAAAACCTGAACCTGATATATAATGCGTGTTAAAATATTAAGCGTCCTAAAACTATATAACAAACCTAAAGCGGTCTCCTTCAACGGAAATGCATGTATACTTCCTCTAGAACCCCCTTAATTCATAACAACTTCATTGGTGTAATTAAATGCGGGGCTATTTAGCCAGGAAATGATATGACATCGTTGTAGCTGCTTTTGAGGGATATTGATGGATGAATATGTGTATTTATGCTTATTATTTAACTGTAAAACAAATAATGACTTTAAAATTTTTGAAAATTTATTTTTCTATTACTATAGACGTAACTTTTCAGCACTTACTCTACAACTTTTTGGTCTTACATCTCTGCTGTAGACTATATTATGAATATCATCGATGACTTTACCAATTTTTTTTCGTACACTAAACAGGAGAGTTATTATTTACCTAATGTGGAGTAGAATATTAATGAAGAATGATTAGTAAATAAGGAAAAAATGGCTAAATTTTGCCTGGGAATAGAAGGATAAAATTATAAATTTTATACACATATATTTTACCATGAAGGTTCTCGAACTTTCCGATATCTAAACTCTCGGTTCCGAGTCCAATCATTAGTGTAAACTGGTGTAAGTAAACTAATCGACAATAAACTGGTCGACATGGGAGGGCAAAATTATTGATAGACAAGTGATCGACACTCAGGCGCAACATGGACAAAATGTCCGACACCAGTAGGACCCATAACTATGATAGACCCACCTATCCTTTCAAATATTTATTTACAATTTATCAACAAGTTGGCTGTAAATCACTTTGTCCTCCTATGAATTAACTTAAAGACTAGTTGGTCCAAGTTTATTCTGCCTCTTGTCCCACCTTGTACTCCAAATATTCTTGTACAGCTTTTCGACCAGTTTGTACGGTGCTAATGCAAACAATATGAACCTGTATATAATTTCGTTTATAAATAAAACTACGATGATAGTAATATTACTTATAAGATATTTAAAGTTTATCATTAATGCCAATTAGTCTTAAGTTAAATACAATTTTATCGAAAAATATCGAGGGCATTAAACTTATTGCACCACATAGATTAAAATATCATATTTAAAAAAAAATGTTCCTTTGATTAAAATATATACCTTAAGTTAGTTTCTTTATCAATCCACATATTCTGTAAAGTTAATAAATATAAAATCTTCTTATAAACAACAATACAAGTTTTATCTCATATTAGCATCAAAATTATATATTTCCTTAGGCTTCCCTGGCTAGTCATGGCTATAGGAACTGTCTATATTCCGTTAGCATAGACCAACAAAACTTTATTTAATTATTACCTGTTTAAACCTTAAGCCGCGTACGGACATTGCAAGGCATCTCGCTTCGCACACCTCGCGACGCATGCCTCACACTGTCCGTACCTGATATGCACGCCCTGAGGCATGCGAGGCGCACATGTTTTGCGAGCCTTGTTCTTGTCGGTAAACTAGTCGTGTTCAAAGGCGCCTCACTGCAAGCGGAACGTTTCATGTGGATGGGTTTGTCATTATTATTATTATTATTACTATTATTATTATTATATTATATTATTTATTATTATTATTATTATTATTATTATTATTATTATTATTATTATTATTATTATTATTTTAATATTATTATTATTATTAGCACCGCGTCTTGCTAACGTTCGGGTTATACACACTTACGCTAATGTGTAATGGTAGGGTGGTTGTGAGATGAAATGGAGGACCTACAGTTTAACGTGGAATCCAAACCACGGTGGAGGCCTGGCATTCCTCACATTCACAAGTTGTGATTAAAACACGTCTTGTCAGAGGTGAAGGAAGGGTTTGGCAAGCAGATAAATCTGTGCCGGGATTGAGGATTGAGCCCCGGACCCCCAGCACAGAAGTCCGACACCTTACCCCTAGACCGTCAGGTCACCGGGTCTTTTGTTGCCTCACTCCACACTTCGCACGCACCATGGACGACAACGAATCTTTACGTCAAGTAATTCGACTTTATGAGAGTAATCGTTTATAATAGGATGCGAAGAGTTCGGAATATTATAATAAAAATGAGAGAGAGGATGCATGGCATGACATTTCCGTCGAAGTAAATATTTCTGTTAAAGAACCGAAAAAAAGGTCAATTCTCTCTTGGAATATTACATAAGGGAAAAACGAAGAGAAAAAAAAGCAGATTTACTGGATCAGGTATGTATTTATTACAAATTATAGAAGTGAAGCGTCATACTATCATAATTTAACATATTTGTACTGTACATTTAGTTAATATACATAGTACCTTCAAAATTTGCTCGGATATTTTGGTGAGAATGTTTAAATTTGGTGTTCATTTCAATTGCTACCTTGATTAAAATCAAAAATATATTTTTTTTATTCAGGTGCAGATGATATCTACACATCATAATGGTTTTGTTTATACATGTTTTACATTTATTGTGGACCAAAACATACCAAGTAACACTACAGATATCATGTCCGATATAATTATATCTATACCTCAAATTTGCTTTGCTATCCAAGAACACAAGGCGTAATGTTAACCAATACTTGCTTACTTAACTACTGTGTTTTTCGATAGCTCTTTGTACATTATACTGTGTACAAAATAGTATTTGAATTTCTTACCCTAAATATATCGTAACTAATTTTAATAGTTATTTTGCCACGGAGTTGCACCAGTTGTTGCAAAAAGTTCAGCTAGATGTTGTCGTATCTTTGTGGCCGTGTTTCATGCTCTTCTAGGTATGTTACCAATTGGGTGCAGTGTATTTGTTTCTTGGTTATTCCTTCATCTACCTGGAATGAGCTTTCCATTTTCTTCTCTGTTGAATGTCCCATTTAGTGTGTAAAGATTCCTTGAGGCAGATCGTTTACGTAGAAAATTATATAGATACACCACTGTTAAAACAACCTTCTTAGCTTACAATGGTATTAGTAATATTGGTTTCCTTAGAACTCGAAATACTGATCTAGCTATACCAAAGGCATTCTCTACAGCTCGGCAGGCCCTAGACAAGTGATAATTAAATATTATTTCAATCGAACCACTCGGTGGAGATCATCTGAACGGTTTAATGATTTAATTATTTAATTCAAATGCTTGTTCTGCTAATATAATATTAGGAGCATACAGAAATTGTAATAATTTTTGTCCTGGTATATTTAGTCCTTGTTTTCTAACTTTCGATATAATTGTGTGTTTTTTGAAGTTACCCCAATCTAATATTCTACCAGGGCACCCAACGTTGACATATAAAAAAGTATAATTTGCATCCACTAAAGCTAACAATACTATACTGAAAAAGTTCTTGTAAATGTGAGATTCAGTTCCACTGTGCTTGTATAATAACGTGCTTTCCATCCATAGCGCCCAATGCGTGAGAGAAATTTCACAACTTTTCAAAATCCTTAGCAATTTCTAACCATTGTACTTCTGAACAGGGTACCTAAAAAAATATATATATATTTTTTATAAAATTCATCATTTTTTCAGAATGCACAAGATCTTCTTGAAGAGACACAAGATAATTCAAACGCTATTACATCAACCGTAGGCACAACCACAACATCGACTTCACAGAGTGAAGTTACTTCAACACCAACTTCTTATTTAGCAGAACCATCTCAACGAACGAGGATACGCCGTGCTCAATGATCACTACGGGTCGTTTGGGAACCACGTAGCAAATGAACTGTGGCAAAATGACTTGAACACTCTACCTTATATCAAAAATGCCATATTGGACACATTGTTTCAGTCAAATACTGGACGATTCGCTCACACTCATCAGGGGTATTACACTGCTGGCTACTATAGTTCACATGCTTCATCGTCATCACCATCATCTACAAAGTCAACCTTGTTGTCACCTTATCCTTATCCTGCCAATTCCACTCCAACTCCCCCACCCCCTATGCCTCCAGTCCCTACTAGTCCATCCTCAACTCTACCACTCACAACATCCTCCCCACCTACATCCCCAGAACCTCTTCGCTCTTTACCTACTTCTCAAATTGATTCTGAGCTCATAAACTCCGAAGAAATACCAATACTAGATCATTTCAAACTTTGAATATAAACTGTTAACAGTATGTGTCAGGTATTTTCAGAGATTAAAGCTATTAATGAATTAAAATCTGGTATGTACTTACTTTCATATATTCTTTTAATAATTCAATCAGCGCGACACAAACTTCTGGAACAATCTCTGATATTGTTTATTTAGGAATGCGAAACAGGTATTGTAAGGTGGTAAATGAATCACCAGTCGCTAGGAACTTCTGAGTAACTGTTAGTCTTTCCTTAACACTGAGATCCACTCGCATGTACGTTTAACTTTTTTAACTGCAGAATCTATCAACTCCAATAGATGTTCAAAATCCTCGGTGGACATACGTACAAAATTTGTGACATATTCTTCAAATATTATATCTTCTAATTGTTTATTCCCATATTCCAGCCTTTCCTAGAAAAAATTTAATCCACCGACATGGCCGCCACTTTTGTTTCTTTTCTTTTATAATTGAGTACAGCACAATGTACAGTACGTAGCGGCAGCAATCTGCACCTTTTGCTGTGACGAAGCCATATCGTCTACTGACGTGCGTTGTGCGTGATGGTTTCATGGCTCGCAGTGATCATGTACTGATCAAAACTATTTTGTGACGCATGCCTCGAGCCGAGCTGAGGCATGCGTCGCGAGGCGTGCCCAGCGCACCGCCTCGCACCGTCCGTACGCGGCTTTATACTGCACCCTCCCTAACTTTTATTTTCTACTCTGAGCGTAATAATAGTAGGCTATAGTCTCAGAAGTTAGGTGAGAAAGATAAAGTGTATATTACTTATATATTTCACCCTTTATCCGGTTCGTACTGAGCTGGACTAAATCAATAGTGCTGCTTTCGTTTGACAAAATGTTGTCATTAATAGCCTGTGTACAGCTTTAAAGTCTTATTTTTCAAACTAAACTATTTTTACAATACGGTAAATGTTTTTAGCTTTTATTTTTACTAAACGAAAGCTTTCTTTCAATCTAAAATGAAATAATCAATTATAAATTTATGAAATATGCTCTCGGTTCTGTGAGTCAAAGGGTGAAATCATTTAGGAAATTAACATCTGATCAAGATGAATACACTGACATCAGCATTGCAGGTAAATATGAACCTGACATATAATACGTGTTCACACAACATATACGTGTATTAAATCTATGCAGTGTCTGTCCTTCAATGGTTCATTCTCAAACTTAACAATACCCTAAAAAGACTGAGATTTAGATAATGAGATATATTCGAAACTTGAAAAAATCTGAGATGGCGGATCTAATATGGTGGATGTGACGTATAAATTGATTTCAATTTGTATCAAAATATTATTATCTGGGAAGTTGTTTCCCCGTTGTAGGCCCTATATGGTTTGTATAACCAATTAATTCTGAACACACGGGATTTCCAAAAATACTAACACCAAAAACCAGATTTGTGCGGAATCTGAAATTGTACCCGTCAGGGACACTTACTAAATACTACTTTTTATGACCTATTGTATAAAGGCGGCATACCAGTAAAAATGATCGGGTCCTTTCTTCTTGTGTTAATTTATTTTGGATGGTATTAATTATGTTGCAGGTAGGGATGCGAGACTGAACATTCTCCATTTAAGAACGTTTTCAATAATTTGATTTAGCCTATAACCAAATGGTTAGTAAAGCTTTGTTCTAAAGAAAATTGTTCCAAATAAAAAAAAAATTAGCTGAGTTTAAAAAAAATAATAACAGCGAATACAGTTCTATACTTGGATTAACATATCGACTACAGCACTTGGTGGTTGAATTTATCACTAGCACCAGGTCTGTTTCTGACCAAATATATTGATACTCCAATAGTTCAATAAAAGTATTAGCAAATTAATACTCAACCTCTGGTATTTAACTATATGAAAATTTTTCCGAAAAATGTTCATCTCTAATTGCCAAAATGCATTGGATTTTTTTTCTACCAGTATATTATTGAAAATATAGTTTAAATAATAATTTTAAGTTCACTTTAGTATTTTTAAACTAATTTTCTCCCCCCTTCCTAAATTCGTTAAATTTTAAAATAATAAAATAGATAAGATAACTTCAATAAAACTGGCACCTGCTTCAGTGGCCATATGGTCTTAGGCGTTACTCTCGCAATAGACTAGTCTACCGATTATGGGGAGATAGGAGCTAGATTCCTATCGGGTGTACTGAGGTTAGTTCTTCCTAAACGGTTCTCCACTCTCCCTACACACAAATGTGGGAACACTTCTATAAATAACACCTTCCTCATCCCTAACACACTTAGAGTAACTAATAGGCCTTACATAAGTGGATAATCCGAACAGATACTAATACACAGAGCTAAAAATAAATAAATAAACTGGCACACCATTGTTTTTTATTGACATACCTGATTATGATCCGTCAGTTTGGGAATTGAGTTTTAAACCGATCCGGGTTTCTTAAAGGTTTGTTTTAGAATATTCTCTTCAAGGAAAAACTGTTACTTTTTTAAATACAAATTTTTCCCTCCTCCATTACGATATGTATTAAGTAATAATATACTACTTATAGAAAATGTATTAATAATAGAAATAAGTAACCAAAATCTTAAATTGATTAAAGTTACGTTCAATTTCAATATAATATGATTAACTTGAAATCATATATGTGTAGAGCAATAAAAAAGGATTGTCTTCATAAAGCAAAAAGTTACGCGTATTAACATGACAATTTAGGTTTTAAGTTGTTAAAAATTAAAACCTAAATTTGAACATAATTAATACTTAACCATCTTTATGAACGATTTTAAATATTTAATTTTTATCAAAAATAAGGTTGAAACACACCAAGCATTGTAAGTTAATTCCAGTTTTAAGGGTTGAAGTTTGACATATGTTGTAAACATAGATTCTACACTTTGGAATAATATTAATCCATTAAATGAGGATTCATTAAGTATTTAAATTCATTATGTATATTTTAAAAATCACAAATGCGTTTGAATTAATATTCTTACTTAAGGTACTATTCATAAGAGGCATTTGGACTCAGCTATTTTTTAAATATATAAAGAAAAACATTAAAATTAGATTATTGATTTTAATAAAATAATATTTTATCATTTTAAATACAAAGCACAAATCTTGCTAAGGACTTAAAAACAATATATTTAATAGGAACCTAAGAACATTTTTATATAAAAAAAACTAAATTTTATAAATTCAAGCATGTAAGTTTAGTTCAAATGTTTTATCTTGATGATAACTATAAACATGAATATTGTTTTATATATAATTTTTCATTATTATGGTTTTGGAACTATATAGCTTGAAGATATAAGTATTTTTTATTTCATTTAATAAAGAATTTTCGTATAGTTAATAATATTTATTTTATGATGCTCAAATATTCAATGAATCTTGTCATCATAGATACAAATATATTATATTTTTTAAGTGTTGATAACATCATAAATATGGATACTTAATAAATAATATATAAGAAAATATTTCTTTATATATATTTGATTTAAATTTATTTTCGATGAATGTAATACAAATCAATATTTAATTTAAACTGATATATTATTGAAACAATTTATAAAGTAATTAATAGTAACTATCTTCAGAACTTTTAATAAAATGTGCTCTATTCCTCTATCATCTAGACCTAATAAAAAATGTTATGTTTTTTAGCAGATGGAAACGTTTTAGAAAAGGAAATTAAGTTTTGGGTGAGAGTGAGTAAGAGGGGCTAAAACAGGAGATTAAACCGGAAGAGTTGATTCCTTATCCCTCCCCCTTCCAACATCCACCCTTACGTCACTCCCCTAACTATGTTATGCCTCCCTCCACCCTTATACGTCCTGGAACCGTTCCCTTACCGCCTTTAACACTTCCCCGCCCCTCACCCCCCTGCTCTATCATCCCCTTTAGGAAGTTGTTTAACCCTCAGAAACAACACGTGAAAAATAATTACTCACGCTTGATCACCTTCACGACTAACGTGACCTCCCTATAGGACTCACCCCTATCCGGCTCTTCAAATTCTACCCCTCAAATGCTCTAAGAACATTTTACATATTGACCTTGAGCAATGTTTGTCAATTGAACTGTAATCTAGTTTGCGATTTAAAAAAAAATGCATTTACCATTTATTTGGACTATAGCTTTCGCTCGTCTGCTTTAAGCTACTTTTATCTAAATGCATATAAATTATAATTATAGTTTGTCAACTTGGTCAGAACAGATGTGTAGACTTTAATTTCCATCCCTGACTGTTTCCAGCTTGTGGCCTGGGTCAGTTTTTAATTCAAGCCATATATTTTCTACTACCTACTTAAGTTTTTCGTAGCTTCATATGCCTTATATTCTGACTTAAGAATAAGATAAGCAAAACGTCCAGTTCCCAGGCATTAATTTATCACTGTGAGGGTAAGCGCACATTCCACCAATGATAAATTTTTCGTCCATGCTGGGAATCAAACCCGGGACCCTAAGCTTAGTTGACAGACCCGCTTCTAACTGAGCTAGGGTGTGATGTATAGACTATATTCAAATGGAAGAATGTTATAACCCAATCTCTTAGTGTCATTCCTAGTGTCACTTACTACTGGTCTTGGCTGTAAGCATTATAATTACGGTAAAGAGGTAGCGAATTCAAAGGTAGAAAATTAGACGAAGTATAACCGTGTTGGTTAAGAGGGAAGGACGTAAATCTTCAGTACGTCAGATCAGGATTTTAACCCAAAATCTCAGTCCCTCACAAACCAGACTAGACGAGCTTGACGTTTAATACTCATATCTAACGATGCGTGTTAATTATATTTTAAAAGTGTCATATAATGTTTTAATATCATTCCCAATATAAGCTGCGTCAGCCCTAATTTTTCTCTTCTTTCTTAACTCAGGACAATAATAACTGCCAAACACAGTTACAGTATATATATATATAATATATATATGTACTGTTAGTAATTGTTTATGGCCCTTGCCTACAAAAATCAAAATTTGTGAAAGAACTGGATTTAATTAAGACTCATCTCATCCACCGGGTTAGGCTAATTGCTTAAATGAGAGTGTACCCTTGACACGATTCGTTGGAAAAGATAA
Source organism: Timema podura (assembly GCA_033556935.1). Taxonomy (NCBI): domain Eukaryota; kingdom Metazoa; phylum Arthropoda; class Insecta; order Phasmatodea; family Timematidae; genus Timema; species Timema podura. The sequence goes on along the minus strand of JAVRXN010000010.1, from coordinate 50,645,593 downwards.
ATCATACAAGGCTGACTTATTTTTAATGATGGAGTCTTCCTAGAGACCCGTAGGATTGGAATCGAATCCCACGAAGCAAACCGAGAAGTACAATCGCTTTTTGGTAGTCATTAGGTACAGAGGTGTACTAAACACTGTGACTCCCTCCTTTGCAGTCACGGGAAATGGATGTGTAGTAGACAAACCAATACGGTTTTCATCGTAAGCTATATAAATTCAATAGTGATTCATAATAACTAACCATAATTAAGCATGTTAAAAAAAATCAGCCAAATAAATTTAATATAACATTAGATTCACTTAACCCACTTCATTGGCCTAATGGTTCAAGGCGTCGCTCTCGTGTTAGACTTTCCTTCTGAAGATGAGGATATTGGAGTTCGTGTCCCGGTCAGAACTAATGAGGGTGGTTTTTCCTAAATGGCTTCCCACTCTCCATTGACTAAAATGCGGGTAGATTATCTCTAAAATAATTCCTTCCTCATCTCTATCCCATTTGAGTAATTATTATAAAATATGTACAACCTAAACAGGAAGTAAGACGCGGTGATAAAAGAAGAATAAAAATAATAATAACCTTTTAAAACGTTGCTACCTGGAACCCGAATACAAGACAATATACGCTAGTGCCCACAAATAACTAACAGAGGTGTATGGAGAATATTCATGACAGGTATTGAGCCGATCAAAATCTGAGCATGGAACGTCTGGTAAAAATAGTCCACGTGCATTTATGTATTTTAATATAGAGTTTATGTGAAATAATATGTGAGTATCACTGACTTACTGCCATTTTCATAAAAGTATTATTGGTAAAATTATGATTTGTTAATATAAGTATTTATCTTCTTTACACTTCACAATGCAATTGTTGAAGAAAAAAAAGGTTTTTAAATAAAATAAATTCATATTTATTGTGGAAAAGCTATAAATAGTTATATTATATTATTTCCATATTTATCTTATTTTTGTAGTAAAACTAGGTAAGAACTATTACTACCCAACTGCAGTAGTCTTGGCATAGTAGCTATGTTATAGTGATGTTAATAAAATTACACTGCTTCCCACAACTTAACAAGTTTGAAGTAGATCTGTTGTAAATAGCACTAGCCTACTGCATTAATCTTCACACGATAATTGTGTTACAATGGTATGAATAACGTATTTTTTAACTCTTCATGAACAATAGTAGTAAAACGTTGTTATAGATAAACTATCTTACTGCAATATACTTGACACCGTTTTTATGAACAATGATTTGTAAATAACACTCTCATACTTAAAACTGGAGTCGACCTCAGTGGTCTTGGGGTAATGTGCTCACCTCAGGAACCGATATATTCGTGGATTAAAACCCTTTTGAGTTAAACGGAGTTTTTTTAAGCGATAAAAATACATAGATCAACTTCCTTCGAATATGAAGTTAGTAGAGCGGCCACGGAGAGCCACCACACTACCTAAACCTCCCTTGTACATGGGATTTCTACCAGATGGTGCAGGCAACATTAACATGCCGTACAGTTAAGTGCATGCCCAGCTCCGGATGAAACACATCAAACAAATCTTCGTTCTGTTGAGTGACGGAGAACACTTTAACCTTAATAAAATAGTAATTGTGAGACCATGCTTTGAATAGCACTCACTATATCAGGACTGGTGGATCTGTGAGAAATGGTGATGGTCTCATAACGTCTTGTTTGGTGATAAAAGATATGTAAGTGTTGGAATACCAATTTATGGTACTGAATATTTTTTCACTAAATTGTTCTTCCCATCATTTCCATGCGAATGCATGTACTGTATATTTTATATCAGTATTATTGTATTTATTTTGTCCTATGAATGTATGTGTGAGAATCCATACGAGTAGCAAGACATGGAGCTTGTAAAAATATTCCTACGGTCCTCATCATAATATACTTTGTGTACCAAAATATTATATTATTACCTCCCATTTTCATTGTGGGAAGGTCATTTTAAACTCTTATTTACTGTCCTCAGACGAATGTTCTAAAAATCTTTTGTGAACGACACTTTCTTACCACACTTTGCATCACTCTTTTGTAAAGCTTTTTTTCACGATTTCTTACTATACGTGTGGGTTTTCTAATATAATAATTACATATGTGGATTAAGAATGATATAAGTAGAGCTTTAGAGTAAGTCTACTACATTTGCATGGTGATAGGGTGAGAAAAAAATTGAAAATCCACCCTCAGCACAACCACAATGGCTTCTAACCCTAAACAACGAACACTTAAATTCCTGCAAACATCAAACAGATGACACTCATAAAAAAACTTCAAAATTATCTAGTGTTCAAGGTCAAACTATTTAGGTCACTACTCATTGTGCACAAGAGATTGAGACAGATAATGCAAGTCTTCGTCTTAAGTCAACAGCCCGAAGGTTGGTTTGATGTTATTTCTATCCAGCCAGCGCGGCGCGGTGCCGGGTATGCGCTCAGCCCTTTGGCTGGTTAGTTCTGCCTGCACCATTTGGTAGACATTCCATATACTAGGGACTTTCAGGAAGTGTGATGGTTCCCCGTTTACTTCCACACTGAATTTATATGAGTGAGTGTGAAAGAACCTATCAATTTTTAAGGAAATATATGTTTACATACCTTTCAGGATTATTTATATGCCACAAGTGACATGGGATTGTCGGTCTTACTTCACTTCCAAAATAATTTGTTTCACGAATTCTTATCACTCAAGAAAAATCCTTTATTCTCGGTTGGGTTTGAACCCACGGACATCAATCAAGCATTTTACCCCAAGAGCAACAATGTCGACGAGTATAGGTCTAAGTTTAACAAATGTGATAAGTATATTTGTGGATATCTTATGGCATTGATTTTTTATCACCCCGTCTTACTATCCGTCCGGTTTATACGCTTATATATTAATTATTTAATAGTTATATAATAATTTGGAGGATTATATTTATATGAAGTGTACCCGCACCTGCGTGGAGGGAGAGTGGAAACCATTCTGTAAAAAACACCCACAATACACCCGACCGAGATTCAAGCCTCGATAAGTAGTCTAGTCTACAGCGAGAGTAGCGCCTTAGACCATGCAACCACCAAAGTGGGATTGTTTATGGCCATGCTGTGTGAACAGTGGGGTATGTCAACTATATTCAAGTTGTCAGAATACTTATATATTGGGTCAATTGTTCTAATTATAACAGTGCTCCTTTTATTGTATATTATAACTAAATAACAATAAATTTAAATTTAAAACTTGTACATTATTACCGTTGGTTTATAGATATGTTAGCATATAAAACAACTATTATTTATTTTTATTTGAATTACATAGAGTGCACTTTTTGAACCGAATGATTATACCTGCACATGACTTATAAGCTACTTGAATCTAGAACAGGCTCAAAATCCAGTCCCCGGCCGTTAATTCATCACTGTGAAAGGGGAGCCCCACGTTTCACCAGTGATACATTTTTCGGTCATGCCAGGTATCTAACCTGGGACCCCTAGCTCAGCAAACATACACACTAGTGACTGATCTAAGGTGTCATACGACAATAAAACTTGATTGATTAGTTTATATATGTATATCAGTACTGGCAATAAGAACGATGGGGTTCCAATGGAGCCCACTGATATTATTTTTAGCACCACGTCTTACTACCCGTTCGGGTTTTACTCCTATATACTAATTACACTAATAGGTTAGGAATTAGAAGGGCTTAATTAGAGTAAATGTTCCCGCATTTACGGGAGGAAGAGTGGAAAACCTTTTAGGACAAAATACCCTCGGTGCACTCTACTGGGATTTAGCCCCGATATCCCTGGCTTCGGCAGTCTAGTTCAACACGAGAGTAAGGCGTTAGAGCACGCGGCCACTACAGCGGGTCATTGGTAATTATTATTATTATTAACACCACGTCTTACTACCCAATCGTATTATATGCACTTACGCTAATGTGCAATGTTAGGGTGATTGTGAGATGAAAGTGAGGACCTACAGTTTAACGTGGGATCCGAACCACGGTGGAGGCCTGGCACTCCACACATTCACAAGTTGTGAATAATACACGTCTTGTCAGAGGTGAAGGAAGGGTTTGGCAATCAGATAAAAATGTGACGGGACCGAGGATTGAACCCCAGACCCCCAACACAGAAGCCCGTCACATTACCCCTTGACCACCAAGTCACCTCATTGATAATTAATGATATAAAAAGTAGCTATATGGTTGATAACGAATGTGTTTGTAAAAGTCTGACATTATGCCTTTATTATTTTAAAAAATATTAGTGAAATTTTCCTTCATATAAATAACTTTTAATACTTATTTTTTAATCACTCACTTCTTAATAGATAATTAGTGTATACTGAAGATGATTCATATTTAATCCATATTTGTTAATATTCAACCTAACTTGCATTGGCTAAGGGATCATTGGTAATTTATTAGATCATTAAAAAAATGTTAATCACAGGTGCACTTAATATGTGCATATCTATATTTTTTAGCACCTGTTCTATTAAATATTCAGGCTATATGCATATTATGTACTAATTACGCTAATTATCTGGGGGTGAGGGAGGTTGGATTTAGAGGAAGTGTCCCCACATTTGCGTGGAGGGAGAGTGGGAAACTATTTAGGTAAACCCAAACTCAGTACACCTGACAGATATTCGAATCCTGATCCCTCTGTTATCTGCAGTCTAGTCTAACACGAGAGTGACGCCTTAGACCATGTGGTCACCGAAGCAGATTACTTTATATTATAAATACAGTACACTCACTAACAAAATCAATGTTTTAGTACGCACTAGAAAATTGTTTCTCTTGATATCTAAGCTAGAATCACTTCTATCAAATTCGTGACTGCTCTGTACGCCAAAGCAGCACAATGCAGTGGCACAAGACTACCAAAGGTACAGAGAGCGGTTCTAAGATACACTTTACCACGTTGAATAACGTTATTCTGTGACCATGTGTGTAATAAGTTAGCTTTCGGGTTTATATTGACTTATTCTGGTACAGATTGGACCAATTTCATTCACACTGATTCCTGTTGAAACAAAAAATGTGGACTGAGGTAATTGATTTAAGCGTTCTCGAATTATTTTAGCTGGGGAAAACCTTGTTTTATCTTAAATCCATATTTTCTTTTTTATAGCTAAGAGCTCCAAATATTAAAGTACCCCAATGAACTTTATTTAGCTTTCTTCAAAAAGTAAATGACATCAAACAAGCGGTTTTATTAAACGAAAGTTCTTTCCTTAGAAAAAAAAAGTATGTGTGTTCTCGGGTTTTACAACACCACTTTGTAATACACTAATTGACTGACTTAATCTGGACAGCCTGCGTGTGCGTGTTTTTGGGTAGTGCCTCTGTTTAGTTCTATTGTCTTCATATTTAGACCTGAGGACCAGTCTCACAGAATGCATGACCACTATTACCTGAAATGAGCCTTTTTTTGCGAGGAAGAAACTTATAACAACTGGAATTACATCTCGCCCAAACCTTCAAGTGTTCCAACATGCACGTGAAAAAAAAGAGTGAAAAACCATTTTGGGGAAACTCCTCAATTCACCCAGCCAGGATTTGAACCTCAACCGCCTTGTCAAATGGTAATCCAGACAAGAAGAGACTACTTTGTGGGCCCTTCTGTATGGGTTTTAGTTTTATTAGCTTCTTCCTCGTCACCAATATGTTTTACTCATTTTTGGTTGCAAGGTCAAATGTGTAACTCTCGCATTAAACTGGATTACTGGTGACGAGGATATTTGAATTCGAGTCCTGTTCTGGTGTTGTTTCCTAAAAAAAAAAAAAAAACCACTCTACCTCAAAGCTAGAGCTGATTTAATAGTTCACAAAATAAGGAGCCAGAAATGGTATGACTCCTAACGAAATTAGACCTAAACAGAGGAAAATGGAGAAACTAATATTTAATCATTAAGTTCTGATTACACGCAGAATATCAGTCTTTCTAAGACTACTGTTCAAGAAATTTTCTACCCAAGACAGTTGACCAATAATATTTTTTGAATCCAAGACATTAAATCTAACTTGAGAACCCTTTTTGTTTATCATGAAGAAGATAGTGTAAAGAGTCCAGATGAGGTATGTTCTTTTCTCAATAAATACTCAAAAGAAGTGGCCTACCTGATACCTATACTGAGCTGTGTCTTTTTATCAGACAACTGTTTGGATAAGAAAAAAAAAACATTAAACGGGAAGGTTTCAAACCGTTAAACACTTCTTACCCGTGAGAAGCCATAGCTTTCTACCCCATGACTGGAACTTTGGGTTAATCAAACAAAAGCTGTGCAGCTAGCCAATATTCATGAAATTATCCTATACATTATTGAATGTGCAAAGCCAGGGAAATTTATTGTTAAGAAAGTCAATAGCAGTGAGATTGTAGACAATAAAATTTGGTAGAAGAAATTCTACAGGAAGACGGTAATATCAACTGAATCCCAAAACATGTATCGGAAGGAAAATATTTACTTCAGAATTAGCAGCCTGTTTCAATTTATTTTCAGAAGGGAAAGAAAAGGGTGGATTATGTTCTATACGAAAATAGATGGGTTGATCTATACATTTTTTTAATTTTCCGTAAGCCCTGTTCAAGGGGCTGTTATACCAGACTAATCCACGTATTTTGGAAAAGTATCTATGAAAGAGGTAATTTTTTTAAAATATATTAAAAAACTGATCCAGTATGTGCATGTTGAATGCAAAGACTTTAATAATGACATTTCACAATGTCCTTTTATCAATTACAACACATGTGAGTAATACCTCTTTTCGTTTGTAAGTAAAAGTTCAAATAATCTAAACGATTAATTAATTTTTTCAACCTTTTGACCATATATTTTTTAAAAGATCATCATTCTTCCGCGTTTAAAATTTAAATTTAAATCAATGGATGGTTCAAAAAACATTAATTAAAGTGGGGACATTAATGCGACGGTAAATGAACAGGTAAAATTACTAATGTTATACGTTTTCAACTTTTAAGGATGTTATTAAGTTTTTTCTTTTCCTGTAAAATTTTGTCTTTGTGACTGAAGCGCTTTTAAAAAAAATACAATTCAAATATGCAGTTAGCCCAAACGGAGAGTTTGACGCAGTGCATTATGTAATTTAAAGTATTTTTGCGGGGTGATATGAAATAAAAGAGCAGAAAAAAATTTATAATAACTGCGTTAATCACAGTCCAAAAGTTAAACTTTTTTACAATTAAATCGTTTATTTAGTAAGTAATTAATAAATCATAAGCTATTTAATTCATCACACTTCTGGTATTTAATATATTAGGTGTATACAATTTATAGATTGTAATGATCCTGCTTTGTTGCATAGCTTTTGGTGTAATTAAATTAAGTTTGTGTCAAATCTATTAGTCGCACTGTACTGTTGTGTATTCATTTCCGTACACGTGCGAGCAGGCTACGGGTTAGGAACATTTGGTTTGCTTGTTTCTAGCTCTAGTAATTATTAAAGAAAAAAACCTCGCAGTGTGAGTGCGAGAAAGAGAGCAATATTTTTCATTTGCAAACTGTATTTGTTTTGATTTCTTTTTAAAAGGTAGTTTTGCTTGTGCTCGCAAGAGTTCAGCAGCTCTCAGTATCAAAATTAATGTTATAGCCATGAAACTGGTGGGGGGTATGAATAATTTGCAGCACTTGTTAACGAGGTGTTCTGAGAGAAAGACACGATGAAGAAACGCGAGTGTTATTGGGGCAATTTCTTGAATGTAGCATCTTAATATGTGCAAATAAAACTTGTAATATGTATTAATATATACATTATTTAATTAACAACATCATCAGGAGGTTCGCGTGGAAGGAGAATCGCGACAAATGGCTTTCCCAATCGCGGGGCACGATAAAAAACACTCACGGTAAACTCGGGAATTTAAGAGGTGCTCACCGACGGCTTGATAAAATACTCACGGTAAACTCGGTATTTTAAGAGGTGCTCACCGACGGCTTGATAAAAAACACTCACGGTATACTCGGTATTTTAAAAGGTGCTCACCGACGGCTTGATAAAAAACACTCACGGTAAACTCGGGAATTTAAGAGGTGCTCACCGACGGCTTGATAAAATACTCGCGGAGAACACGGGGAACTAATAGGTGCTACCAACCAATTCAAGGGCAGATGAAGCAGCGGGGCAGATGCAGCAGCGGGGCAGATGCAGCAATGGAGCAGCTGTGACACACAAAGGCATTCCTGTAGGTACTTCATCAACAATGCAGAATAGCAACAGAGCATCGAAGTAACCGATCAACGGATGTTGGCGAATCACCGAGGGACAGGTCGACTGAATAGCGTAGATATGTTTTGCTACATGGTATTATTTCATTATTTAATCAATTAATGTTATTGATAACAGCAGTGAGGCAACAGAGCAGCGGATGCTGGACCATCGCCGTGGAACAGATCAACAGAATAGAAGGGGATGAATAAAATGTTTGTGTCACATTTCAGTATTTTAATTAATTAATGTCATTGTGGATAGCAGCGAAGTATTTCATCAACGGATGCTGGACAATCACCGAGGGACAGATCAACAGAAGAGCAGTAGTTATATATATTTTGTTTGTTACATTTAATTATTTTAACTAATTGATTGATGGGTTCATTGTAGTAAGGGAATTCTTTATAACATTTAATGAAGTAAGTAGAACTTAAAAGGTGTTTAAATTTAGAAATTAATATATTTAAGAAATTCAACAACTCTTTTAGTTGATGATGTTAGAATCAGAGGAGGATTTAATTGGGGAAGAGTGTAGTAGTGGGATAGGTCAGTTTCCATTTTGTTCGGAAGATAAAGACATCATGAACAGACCATATAACCAAGAAGGATTAGAGGAGAGTGACGAGGATTGGGAAAATGAAATGTATGAGAGTAGATTAAACAAACTAAAGGTGGGAAATGCAAACAGTAGAAACTTACATGAAGGGTGCATTTCTGTGACAGAACAGGTAGAAGAAGGGGAGTCAGGAAATAATAGTGAGGATCAGATATTAGATGAAAATAGCTCAAAGGGACATTCAAAATTAAAGGATGGGGGTGATGAAATTTCGATATTAAAAAAAACTACTGTAGACATAGAGGATAGTAAAAGAGATTCTGATCCAGCTCAGGTAGAAAAGAATTTAATAGGGGAAGGGAACAAAAAAATTGAACAACTTATCATGACTATGATGAGTCAGATGGAAGATAATAATAAAAAATTGGGAACCCAAATAGAAAATAATATTAAACAAATAGTAAACAATAATAAAGAAATAAAAAACAATATTAAAGAATTAGGAATAAAATTAGAGTGTAAACTAGATAACCTGGAAATATCGCACCAGGCACTTAATGTTAAGGTAATGGATCTAGATAAGAGTTTGATCACTGTAAAACAAAATCAAAACGAGTTGGAACAAAAACAAGATAATTTAAGAAGAATTCATTTTGATTTAATTGGGGGAGTTGACAAAGTGAATGAAAAAATAGAAGGGCTAGAAAAGAAATTGATAGAGACAGTCAAAAGCACGGAAAATAAGGTAGAAGGCATTGAGCTCAAAATTGTTCAAATAAAAAGTAGTGTCAAAATAGTTCAGTCTAACTTGGAAAGAGAAGTCAGTAAGGTTAGGTTAGAACTGGAGGGTCAACTGGATGTGAACAGGGATTATATTACGTCTCAAGTAGAAGATGTACTAACTCAAAAAGGCGAAAGCATAGAGGAAAAGGTCAAAAAGTTAAAAAATAGCTATATGAAAAATCTTGAGAAATTACAAAACAAAGTGGAGGACTTAGAATGCAAATTTAATGAAGTCAAAAATAAAGAGAAAGTTGATAGTCATGTTTGTCATAATAGTGTCTTGTTTAGAGGAGTGAATGAGGAGATGTTATCTTCAATTCCCAAATTCAAGGGGCAGAAAGGAAATATTTCGGCAATCCAATATATTCGAAAAGTGGAGCGTACTTTGGAAGGAGAACGATTTAGTGAAGCTAATAAGATTGCTATTTTGTTATCAGGATTAAGAGAGGAAGCTAGGTCCTGGGCAAATTCTGTAGAAGGAGAATGGGATACATTTTTGGAAGCAAAGAATGCTTTGTTGGGAAAATTTTGGTCACAGGTAAAACAAGATAGTTTTTTGCAGCAGATTTTCAATGGTAAATACAGTGTTCGAGCAGGAACTATGTGTGAATATCTTCACAAATATAAGGTACAAGCAAAGTATTTGAAATACCCGATAGAGGAAGATAGGCTCATGGGGCATTTAATATATCATTTTCCTCAAAATGTACAGGATGCTCTTATTGGCGCGAATTTACAGGACCTTCAAGACATGGAGCGGGTGTTAAATGCATTTGATGATAGATGTCAAAGAACTAGAGAGTGGGAATATTTAGGGGATGTGCAGGAACATGATTCAACACAAAATGGGCACGTACCTTCAAATTTAGAAAGAAGTGAAGGGAGAGAAAGTAAACCAAATTGGTCAGGTTTCCAGAAATTTAAGGGTCAATACCATCCACAGGGACAAGGTAGAACAAATGATCAGTATCAGAGAGAAAGCAGAACACCACCTCCATCACAACACTGGGAGAGAGGGCAAGGAAATAGGAGCAGGGGAAACCAAGATAGTGGTCCACGATTCAACCAGGGACAGTATAGGCAACATGATCACAATCAGGGACCGAAGGGATATAATCAGTATTATCACCCACCAAGGTACAGAGAACAAAGAGACATGGGAACCCAAAATACTAATCAGGGACAGAGGCAAGATGATGGACGAGTTCGAGCGAGAACTGTAATGGCAGAGGTGTATCAGCCTAAACATTTGGATGAAATTAAACCTTATTTTGAGAAAGTGACAAAGATAGAGGGAAAGTAGGGAAGTATGGCTGGAGTAGGAATAGGTTTTGTGTCCTCATGATGATAAAACTTTTATTAGGATTGTACTATGAGCTTAGTAAATTGTGCTTTAAACTTAGTGTGTATAAGAAAAATCTTTTAAGATCTTCTTGTAATGTGAATTTAACTTAGGGTATAATTCTACCGAAATATGGATAGTGTATATTTTGAATGCTATTCAAGAGAACTACCAATTTAGTCTGAAATGTCAAAGATATTATATTTTGTGTTTTGTCAAGAGTTTCATGCTAATTATGTGCAGTGCAATGTGTATGTTTTTTTTATGTTGTTTATTATATTATATTATCATGTGAAAATAGTGTACATGAACTCTAAACAATAATTCTCTTTTGTATCACTAGTCTAGTGTATTACATCAATTAAAGTGAGACTCTAAAACCTTTCTGCCATAGAACATTAAAATCAGAAAAGGAAATGGCAAAGCAAAATGAACATTATTAGGACTGTTAAGTGAGAAATTTTGAAGTAAATGATAAACATTTTAAATTATATCAGATGATTGATGCCTGCCGCTACTCTATGTAATAAATACATTGGTTTTCTAGTTTTTGTTAAATATATAAGCTTTAGTGGTGTCATAATATGTGCAAAGGGCTCAATGTAAAAACAAGCTGACCGAATTACTTCCTGACTTATTTTTCTTCTAAAAATAACTCAGAAAGTAGGGGAGTACTGTAATGATCCTGCTTTGTTGCATAGCTTTTGGTGTAATTAAATTAAGTTTGTGTCAAATCTATTAGTCGCACTGTACTGTTGTGTATTCATTTCCGTACACGTGCGAGCAGGCTACGGGTTAGGAACATTTGGTTTGCTTGTTTCTAGCTCTAGTAATTATTAAAGAAAAAAACCTCGCAGTGTGAGTGCGAGAAAGAGAGCAATATTTTTCATTTGCAAACTGTATTTGTTTTGATTTCTTTTTAAAAGGTAGTTTTGCTTGTGCTCGCAAGAGTTCAGCAGCTCTCAGTATCAAAATTAATGTTATAGCCATGAAACTGGTGGGGGGTATGAATAATTTGCAGCACTTGTTAACGAGGTGTTCTGAGAGAAAGACACGATGAAGAAACGCGAGTGTTATTGGGGCAATTTCTTGAATGTAGCATCTTAATATGTGCAAATAAAACTTGTAATATGTATTAATATATACATTATTTAATTAACAACATCATCAGGAGGTTCGCGTGGAAGGAGAATCGCGACAAGATTTGAAAATATGTATAGATTGAAGAAGATATTAGGCTATAAATAACATATATATTATTTTGATTTCCTCTTCTATATAGTCATGGCACATAAAACACTTCCCTAGACATTTTAAAAACTAACAAACAAATTTAATTTTTCATTTCCTTATTATGTTTATCAATAAAAATATTCATTACGTTCCAATATCTGTCCAGGCTATAATCATATTATATACGCTAAAGGGGCAGGATGAGGAAGGTATTATTTGAAGAAAATATATAAATTTTTTTCTCGATGATGAGTAGGTACACCCCACCAAGATTCAAACCCTGACCTCTATGTTACCAGAAAACAAGATTATATGCAACTTACTTTTAATTTGAATTCCAACCGATACAAGTCAAATAATTTAAAGTAATTGTATCCAAAAAGATTCAAAACTGTGATGGTTTATTAATATCCACTCTGTTCAGTCATAATATAGAGAGGCGCTTCTTATTGTAGCGATAAAGTTTCAGTTCGCTTAGGCCCATACTTATAATTATTAGGCCTATACTACACTAGCGGTTAAAACGCTAATCATTAGGCCTATTCTATACTAGCGGTTAAAACTCTATTTGCTAGCAAGCGGTGAAAACGCGCCGGTTTTGCCAACAGCTTACGCCCCCAAACTCTTGAATCTACCCCTGGCTGTCAAAACGTAACTGTTAAACAGCTACCATAAAATGCTACTGATTCTACACTAGCGGTTTAAATGCCACGGTTGTTGCTTCCACTTGGGCAGAATGGTTTAAAAATGGACATTTTACTGTATTGCGGGGCTTATTTTGTTGGAGGAAAAAAAAAAATACTCGTCAAAAGAGACGTTGGTGGACTCACCCCACATTATTGAAACATCTCTCAACAGGACAGTTTCATATTATGTTTATGAATATATAGAATGTACTTAGAGTAGTTATTTTGTACTATAAAATAGTCTGTGGTTTCATTTGATGAACTACTTGGTTTATTGAATGAAAATATTGCAAAACTTGATACCATCTTTAGGAAGAGTATTTATTATTCCTGCTGAAGGACGTGTTGTAACATTGAGGCACAACTGTCTGTTAATGCCTGGTGTAGTTTTATTCGCGTTTCTATCGCTAGGTGGTTTTAACGCCACCAGAGGTAGCGGTCAAAATGCTGGTCTCTAACTTGATAATAGAGGTTTCATTCTAAGGCGCGGTTGCTAGCGTTTTAGCCGCCTGTGTAGAATAGGCCTAAGAGTTGTTTACTGATGACCAATTTTTTTTAAATTGAAAAGATTTTTAAAACTTCTTTAACAAGTTGCATCAGAATGGGTATCTGTTACGTTTCGAACAATAAAAATAATTTTATACAATCATAAGGGTTTTTCTTGAAAAAAAAAATAGTAGTTTACAGGAAACGGATTTTTGAAAAATTAACATTAACAAAAATTAACTCTTAAAGATTTTGCTCAAATTTGGTATCTGGGTAGTATTTTACATGATAAATAATGCTATACTATATGTTTTATTTTCCAAAATCAATTAATTTAAGGGTAGTTTACTTTTGACAGATTTTTAGAAAACCAGAAAGATTTCAAAAATAATACTTTATTTTTCAGTGAAAAAGAGTACTTCGAAATTATTTTTCATGAGAAAAATAAATTTGACTTTATATTTTTAAAATATAAATAATTTAATGGTAATTTAAATATAAGTGATTCCCAAAAATTTTTTTTTTTAAATGGTGCTAGCAATTTTGTTTGAAATTTATAATTAAATCGTGCTTATCATGATTAACAACACAATATATATATATATATATATATTTAAAGATAATCATTCCTAAGATTAGTTTATTAAAACCTCTTTTGTAAAAATTTGTTCCAAGCTATAATTTACTATATGAAATGTCTGTACGATTGTTTCGTACCATTTATTTTAAAGAAACGGCACATACTAATGATGTGGTATTGTAGCTGACATCAAGATTAACTCAACAATGTATGACAAAATGAACTTAAGATGACCTTGAACATTTTAACAATTCTTCTATTAATTACTAATAAAACAATGCTTACAGTTGCCATACTTGTCTAGAGTTTTTAGCAGCCTAACCTTAACTTTATAAAAAAACATTATTTCAGCTATACTTAATAGTGTATTGTTGAATATGTATTTAAGTCTATTACTCTCTAAATAAAATGTATTTAATACTACGTTACTCTCTAAATAAGATAAACTGAATTGACTGAAAGATCGTGGTACTATCCCGGTCGGGTGAACTGAAGGGGGTTTTCCTAAATTGTTTCCTATTTTCTTTTCATGCAAATGCGGATACATTTCCTTTAATTTAACCTTATTCATCAATAACTCATAATCATAATTATTTATTTAGCATAAAACCCGAATGGGTTGTAAAACTTAGGGCTAAAACAAAAGTCTACTACATTATTGCACTAATAAAAATATTGAATCACATTAAAAATACCTCAATTAATTTTAAATGTAGAGAAGTAAAATATTTAAAACCAGTTTTGCTAATTTTTATTATAATCCTACTCACCTCTATAAAACAAGCAAATTACCCCTTATACCATTGGTTTGTGTAACTAAAACCACCTTGATATTTTGGGCTATCAATTTAAACGGGACACTCTGTATATGTATTAAGCATACACGTCTGAGAAAAAATGAAGTGCCTATGGCTCAACATACGTAAATAAAGTCAGCCATATTGGGAAAGTTTTACTAAGCTAAAATCATATTTTACCATAGCCTATCAAACAACGAATATCCAGAAAGTATGCTCGATTTTGACTTCTGTACTGGGGTCTTTACTTTCACGTTTCGTCACCATGGCAACGCTTTTACAACCAAAGCAGCTTCTATGGTTACTAGACACACACACACACACACACACACACACACACACACACAAATGTTCTCACTCTTCTGTTTTTTTATCCTCCTTTTCTTCTTAGCTTTTTTTCGCATCCTTCTTTCTCTTGATTTCTTTTTTGCCTGAGTTCAGGAGGTAGTTTGCAACCCGCGACCCTCTCTGCACCCCGTCCTCCCCAACGATAGCTTCCACCAAGATCCACAAAATTGATTTGGTTGAGAGGCTCGGCTCGTGCGTCAATTCAACAATACGTCAACTCACAAAAATACACTCAACGATGACACAAACTTTAGAACCGATAGAAAACTTTTGGGGGCGTTTCATTAACACTTGAACATTTTTAATACTTATTGAAATAGTATTTTGTTTAAAATAAAGTTGAGTAGGCTTACTAAATTGTTTTATAAACAATATTTTAAAGAAAATTTAGAAAATAATGTTTTTAAACAAACATATAATTTTTCTATGTAACAATTTATTATTGTAAAGATTAAGAAGATATATCACAAGGTTGTTTTATAAACAATATGATGTTTTATTAATTTATCTTTTTAATTTTTTAATTCAACTTTATAGTAATACTTTGAGGGTATTTTTGGGGTTGAATTATGTTAACATTATTAAATGGGCGTTAACATTTACGGTTGGCCTAGATAATATATTGCATTCAAATCATGTTACCATTTATTTATGGAAGAGTGATTTCATAATAGATCTACTATTTTACCTTAAATAAGCGCTTAATCAACTACTTAATCTAAGTGGTGATATAAAGGATAGTAAAATTACAAATGGAAAACAATCTCTAGTTTTTTGAATTTTATATTTAATTTAAAGTATACATAATACAATGCGAATCTAGAGAGTACACCTACTAGCAGACAACAGAAGACGACTCAAATATTCTTAACCTTGACCAGATTTGGTTTAATAGGCTACCCGTTGTTTTATGGGATGTTATAATATACAGGTTGAGTCAAAAGTTTTCATTCATAGGGAAGAGTTTAATTATTTTTTAGGCAACGTTCTGAAAAGCCTTTGTCCAAAGAATAGCATATAGAAATCAGTCTCCTGGTCTATACATAATACTTTCGTAAAGTTGCAGGTGAAATCAACAGGAGACACACCCCAGGCAGGAAAATCACACATGACACTGAATAAAGGGACCGTTTTGAGAAAAAAATTACATTTTACTTATATATAGTTTTTTAATAACTTCGTATATTAATTCTAGATATATTTTTATCACTGTTCAGGTTGCACACCTGATAATTACTCTAATAGGGTAGAAATGAGGAAGAAGCATTTTAGAGGTAATCTACTCGTATATGCATAGATGGAGAGAGGGAAACTATTCAAGGAAAACCTTCCTCTGTAGACCCGACCAAGATTCGAACCCCGCCCTCCCCGTCATCAGCAGGCAAGTCTTACAGGACCATGATACCTTTAGAGCTTAGACCATTCTGCCACTGAAATGAGTAAGTATATTTATTGAGTTAACTGTATTTAAATTAATCGCATTCTTTACGAAATAAATCCATTTTTATCTTTAGTGCTTGTCTACTAATATATATTATATTCAAACATATACTTTTATCTTTCCTTTAATTAATTAAATTATCATAACATCAAATTTAAAATTTTATTTGAATTAAATTTTAGTAGATTTTAACCATATAATTCTTCAAATAAATAAATAATTTTACCCAATGCTATTTAATCACAAAATGGGGGTAGTATTAAACTTCATTATTTAATTAAGGATTAATGGATCACGAATTGAAATTAATTAATATTTAATATAATTGAATGTATAGAGAAATGTTAAAATCTTTGAAATCTGATCTGTTGTTTACTTGATTAAAACCAAGTCAAGCTAATTTTGAAATGTATATTTCATGAAATAAGATAAATAAATATATAAATAATTTATAAGGTAAAAAAAGACCATATTTCGTCCCCACGCCTAATTTTGTTCCCTCGTAATTCTCAGCTGGTATGAGCCACATTTTAGCAAATGTGTGCAAAACTAGTGCTGGTCGTTAGCGCTAGTAATCTTTGAAAACAACCGGCATTTTCGTTATCTATTTTGTCAGCTATCAGCAAATATATTTTTAGAGAAAAGGAGTTATGGGAGAATTAACTTTATCACACCTCAATTATTACTATACAAGGTAAGAAACTTAAGCATTATAACATTCTATATTACAAAGTGTAATGACTGTTTTCAAGCATTTTATGTGTTGGTAATTCTATTTTCACATGGTTCAGGGGATGACATTTGGATGATTCTATAACTTTGATTTAATTGTTGCTTTATCGTTGACATGATTTATTTGAGATTTTAAATATCGCGAGTATGTTTGTTGTACAAAATGCTTTCGGTGGTGTCACTAAATATATCCTCCATTTATTCACTATAGTAAGGTTGTTTGTGATGATTGTTTAAACGGTTGATATTGTCATATATTTTTCCATCTTTTTTAAAATTTGGATACAAATAAAAATAGAAAAAATCTAATCGCCTGTTTAACTTTTCTAATTCTTGCATTTTTCTTGTTTTGTTTTAAAACTCACGCTAGAGGACCAAATGTAAACAACTTTTTTGATTATTTAAAATAGGCTACTTTTTATATTTATTCATATTGAGAGATAACACATTTAAAAATATATAATTTGTTTGCACAACTTTTGAGATGGATTACTGCAGTATTCACGATACAACTTTCAGCTAATTTATATAATCCGTTTATAAGGAATAAGCAAAAAACAAATAGGGATAATATTTGGTCACTTCTTGTTTTATTTAAATTATTATATTTAATAAGGTTTAAACACACCTTTTAGTTCGCTAACCCATACTTTCATTTTTACTTTTGTAGTCTCAAAGAAATTTTAGTTCCTGCAGTTGAAATGCTTTCAGATGTGTCCGTCTCATCTTATACAATATCGTGAACAATTTTTTTTTAAGATAACAAAAATGTTAGCTTTTTGTGCATCTGGATTAGATCTCAAAATCATAATAGGTAGTGTCCTATCCTTGTTTGCTTATACCATTTTACTTGAGTTAAATTATTTGTATTTTATATGTTTCTGTAATTCATCTTGAAGAAAACTGTATGGTTGATTAATGAAGGTTTTATTGAAATTAATGCTTCCTTCATACTTTAAAATTAAACGAAATAACGATTTAATATTTAATGACCAATGAAAAAATTAAATTCAAGTGTATTATGGTGTTTACTATTTAAATTAATACATTATGGCCATAGTCAAAACAATTTAATTTATATTTACAATTGCAGGTGCGATTTTTAACTTTAAATATCTATACATAAAATTAAACTACACTCTGTTTGTAAATTCTGTTTTCTGTCTGGCTTTTTTTGCCAAATGACTAAAAAGGTACTTATTAGATCAAGACGGGACTTCTTCTGCCGTACTTCTTATTTTCAGGGAAAATGATAAGATATATATAGACCTACCATCACGCTGTCACATCAGTGAGCAAAGCAGTATCAAAATAACTAACTGTTAATATGGTTGCATTTGCATCTTTAATTTGTAACAATATATTAGCTGCTAATGTATAACTCATATTTGTAAGTCTCCTTGGCAAAGATGAGTTTGGAAAGATGAACAAACTAGTTATAAATCTCTTTGAATCTTGTGTTTTTTAATGTAAACAAACATGAGAAATAAAGAGGTAACTAAACAAGAAAATGTATTGGGTGCGTTTTTGGCATTATTATTGTAAGATAACAGTTCGAAGTCACAAAGTATGTTGACAGTAATTTTATGCTGTTGTGTGTAAGTTATATGTCTTTAGTTTTGTTTCTTGGTACAATTAAAAGAGCACATTCTCTTTGGTAAGCTAAGTGGCTAACTAGAGAATTCTTCTTTCCTTTTACTTTATTTTTGTTTTTTAGATAATTATAAATTTAAATTATTTATTTTGGTGTTAATTGTAACAGTGCCACCACATAGAGAGCCACTATTATCATTCTTTTATTTGAATCATAAATTTAGGTAATTTTATGTAATTTTATGCTTTCACATTAGAAGGTAAATAGTGTTTCTTTGACAAGTAAACAAATACATGAGTAGCCTTTCACCTGTCATTTGAGCTTGGATATACATAGATAAGGCTAGGTTTATATTGATGCATATCACTTAGCTTATAATCAACAATACATAGCTTACAGTGCACAATTTATTATTAAAAAACAGTGATTTATCATTAAATGTAAAGATTATGGTCGTATAGTAAATAATGCATAGCTTACAGTGCACAATTAACGATTATAATACAACGATGTTTAACGAAATGTAGTGATTGTCTTTATACTTTGGTGCTTGGCACAATTACAAAGCATGACGCTTGATTTGACCAATGGAAAGGGGGATTTCGAGTTTCTTCGAGAATGTTAGTGTACACATGTAGTGCTGGTAAAAAGTAAGAACGTATTAAATTGTCAATTGTGTTGAATTGGATAGCACTGTGATTAATATTCTGGCCTTATATTTGTAACTAATCAAAAATTACACTTTTGTTTGGTGTGATAGGGTGCTCACTATTTAAATCTTATTTCAATTTACTTTTGTTTAAAAATAAATAGTAAGCTAGTTATTTTGGTGATCATTGCAAAAATGGCTCTACGCAAGACTTCATTTGCGTCTTAAATTTAGAAACTTTTTATGCTATTTATTATTCTTATTATAATTAAGAGTAATAAGTTTTGTATATGAAATATTATATTAAAACCATCTATTTAGGAGTTAATTGCAACAATATCTTCTTGTAAGAGAATCACTGTGAGTGGTTTGGTTAATGTTCCAGTTATGTTATGGTTTTGCATGTAATTTAGGTTTATTTGTTTTTGTTTTTTAGATAGTAAATTTTAACGATTTCTTTTTCTGTTCACTGCAACAATGCCACATAAGAGTGACAATCTTGATAAAAGAGATGCGAAAATTAAAATTATTTATTTTGTAGTTCTTTCAACAGTGCCTCCAAGTAAGATCGCCAATCTTGTTAAAAAGACTGAAAAAATGTAAACAAATTCTTTTTGTGTTCTTTGCAACAACGCCTCCACTTAAGGGAGCAAGTCCTGATTTAAGGCCTGAAAAATGTAAACCATTTATTTTGGTTCTTTACTATAGGTAGTCGTTAATGTGTGGCGTTATGTATATAATATAAAATATTTCCTCTCATACATCTCTGTTTGAAGTAATTTAGATTATTCACTGAAAAACAAAATCCCTGAGCAAATTCAAGCGAAGTCGCGGGAAAACTCTAAAGTTTTTATAAAACTTCAGTCGATCTAAAACCATATCAATATAGTTTTTCTAGAAAATATTTTCTTTACATTAACAAATTATAAGTAACTTGTTAACAATATAATATAAAATATATGGAATTCACTACATTAACACATTAGAAGTAACTTGTTAACAATATAATATTAATAAATGGAATCTATCTATTTAAACATCTAACAAATATCTTCCTTCAGTGTTTAGCAAATTTTTATGTACTCTATTCTTCAGATAGTCTTTTTATACAACTTAATAAATGTGGGGCTATTTCATTAAGAGATTATTTCACCTATGAAAACAGGAATATGAAATAAAGTATGTGCTAAAAGAGGGTAGAATTCAAATATTATATTTTATATAAAAAACCAAATATTATAAATTAAATTAATGTATCCAATGTATTCCTTACATACATACACACACACACACACACACACACACACACGCACACACACATACACACACATTTATATAAATTATACATTCTATATTCTATATTTTTTCACCTTTATTTAAAGAATACCATAAATAGTCAATGCTTTAGTAACAAAATTTTAGCAACAATCGATAATAGAAAATTCGAAAAGATTACTAGTTTGAAGTAACAGAATAAAACATGCAAAATCAGTGGCGGATCCAGAGAGGAGTGCGGGGGCATGCCTTAGTTAGTATTAACACATTATGTATGCATGTGTGTGTGTATTTTTTTAGCGTCACGTCTTACTACTCGGTCTTGTTATACGCTTATGTACTAATTACGTTAATGATATCAAGGATAAGTAAGGTTATATTCAGAGGAAGTGTATCCCCATTCTCGTGGAGGGGAAATGAGGAACCATAAAAAACTCACTACACCTGACTGAGATTCCAAGCTCGATAGCCATGTAATCGACAGTTTACTCTACTGCGAGAATAGTACCTTAGACCATGTGGCTACCAAAGTGGCTAAAAATAATAAATAAATATTCAAATCAATCAAATCTATGCTATAGTCAATAATAGATATACTGTCACGTAATCTCTCACCAGCCATTTGCTACGCGTGTCACTCACTGTCAATAATAGATTTACATTTTTAACACATAATTTAACTAACAGAGATTAACAAAAAACATAAAATAAACTGTGAACTTGAACTTGTATGCGTTTCTTTATTAATGTTGAAATAAAATAACTATTTTAAACTAATTTAAAATATACTATGCCATTAAAAAATTAATACACCAACAACAATATGATTTTATATAATATATCTAGCACCGCCGTACTATCCGTTCGGGTTATACGCTTAAGTACTAATTACGCTAATGAATTAGGAATTGGGAGGGTTTAATTTAGAGGAAGTGAACCCACATTTGCGTTGAGGGAGAGTGGAAAACCATTTAGGAAAAACCACCCCCAGTTCACCCGACCGAGATTCGAATCTCGATCTCTCCGTCCTTGGCGGTCGAGCTCAACATGACTAGCGCGTTAGCCAACTACGCCACCGAGGCGGCTAATATGATCATAGTGATAATTTAAAGTGCACGTAATTATTGTTATTGTACTAATTAATAATTACTGGCTAAATGTATTTCTTCTGAATAAAACTTAACTAAAATACTTGTGAGCTAACGTAAACATGAAAAGTACACATTCTAGTTACATAAACTAATAAACCTATTATCAAGAGTTTACTGCGTGGATGGACTAGAAATCAATATGATATGCCTTTATAATATGATATATATAATATGATATACCTTTTATAAAACACAAATCTAATTTTTTGCAGCCAATTTGATAACATTTTACTATTTTACTAATATTATGTTATAGGTATTGCTACTCTATAAAAAGTGGGAGCTAATTAATTATAATTACTGGCTAAATGTTTTTCTTCTGAATAAAACTTAACTAAAATACTTGTGAGCTAACGTAAACATGAAAAGTACACATTCTAGTTACATAAACTAATAAACCTATTATCAAGAGTTTACTGCGTGGTTGGACTAGAAATCAATATGATATGCCTTTATAATATGATATATATAATATGATATACCTTTTATGAAACCCAAATCTAATTTTTTGCAGCCAATTTGATAACATTTTACTATTTTACTAATATTATTTTATAGGTATTGCTACTCTATAAAAAGTGGGAGCTGCAGTTCATATGGCTTGATGTGTTAATACGTGAAAGTAGATCTAGTAACTTTTTCAGATGTCCAATGAGGCCCCTCATATAAATAGTAATGTGATGTTTATTATCGGGAGACGAATAATTTTTTTTTAATTCTAGAAATTATCCCCCCTTTCACTGAACGAAAGACTAGGACCTGATCATTGGTTATTCCAATAGGCAGGAATGTGTGAAGTGCTCGTTCTATCAGTTCTAAGTGGCGTCTAAGCCTAGCTGTGCCTTAGAGGGAAGTTGCACAGAGCAGTGGGTATTTGCTTTGACAGGGGTGGGGGGAGGGATGGAGGTTGAGAGTTGGGGTGGTAACAATGCTGTTCTGGGAGGGTGCAGGGGTGAAGGAAGGGGGCGCCACACCGAGTCGAGCTGGTTGCCTCGACCCCGAGATGCGAGGGGCCGCTCAGAGAAATAAAACCGTGAGATTGGTGAGGAAGGGTTGGGGAGGGGGGAGAGAAGATGTCAGGAACATGCATGGCCCGACCAACAACAACAAAAAAAAAAGTTCTCTTACTCTTCTGCCTACTATTACTGAATTTTCTTTTCCCTTTTTACTTATAGTTAGAAAATACAAAAGAGAGAAAGCATATTGGTAAACTTTTATGAAGAAAAAAGCTCATTAGAAAGTATGATTTGTCAGAAATAGTTATATATAATATATATTTAATATATTTGTTAGAAAACAAAAATTATCTTACTCATTTTAACGCTAATACAATCAGAAAATTAATTGAAAATGACTAAAATTTAATATATACTACAATTACTATTTAAAATAAAACTAACTATGCAACTAGTGCGCCTGCATACACATTAATCTTAGATTTAACATTAATCTCAACATTTCTATGATAAAATTATTTGCGAGAAATATAACATTAAAATGTAATATTAATAATTCCTTTGAACTTATGTATACAGTTCCATAAATAACAAAGAATGTTTTATTTAAAGCTCTTATTTATTTTGACAAAACTTATGGATTAGAGCATTTTATCTCTTTATGTGTTTGTGAGAATGAATGTGTGTTTAATTCTGTATGTCTAGTGTAAAATAATTTGATTGCTTAGAGAAGGCCATTTCTGATAGATAACCTTTCAATCATACTTTTGTCAAAGATTTTTTTCCTATATTAAATCACACAGTAACAAAAAAGTATTTGTGTATCTAGATAGTCTTTAAAATATAGAATAAAATAAAACATGTTGAAAAAATAATAAACTAGAGAAGTATTTTAAATAAATCATATTCGAAAGGAATAGCTTCATTTTTCAATAACAAATTTATCAGTAGCAATTTACACCTACCGGTATTTAGAATAGACTCTCGATTGTTATTAAATATAAATTACATGATTATGTATGTAAATATTATGTATCTTCCTAACATATATACATATTAAATAGACTATTTTGGAAATTATTCTAAATATTTAAACTTCAGGTTGAACGGTTTTACTAAACAGAAAAGGATATTTATAGTAATTATAACTTTAGTATTTAAGATAATAAACTATGGCTTGGCAAACCAATCTTTACTCTAGTTTCTGGTATGTCATTTTAACAAAGTGATCAACTATTTTTTATAACATTTAGGAAAATTATAATGTATATATGATATGTTTGATAAATTATACAAAACTGTAACCCAAAGTAAATGCTGTGTGCTTATTTAAAATTTAAAAATATAACACGAAAATACAGGCTCAATATTTTATGTAGCCTTGTAGCACAAAAGCATTATCAATCAGAATGTATGAGTTTGTTGTGATAAAGATAAAATTTGAATTGATCGCCACTTTTCATTAATTTCTTAGTAGCTGTTGCACCCGTTCTTTCTAATATCACGAGAAAGAATTGTTATAGTGAAAAGAAATTCCTGGAAATTATTATGAATCCTTACGTTGTATGTGTGTCCGAGCCCTAAAAGTGGATTTCACCATTCGACCTGTACCATGTCTGTTTGTTCTTGGCACAGGTATAAAATGGTTTGATGGATTTGATTCAAACTTAATATTTAGATGTTATAGGTATTGTATATTCATCGGTATTATATTTTTATTTTTATTATGGCCCTCTTTTTAAGGATAGTTTATATAAAGTGATTTTTTAATTCCCAATTTTTAAAATGGCCCTTACGATTTTGTCCAAGAAGTATATTTATGTAGTGTTTGATATCCCAAGAAACAATATGTAGAGTAAGTTTTGGGTAGAAATGTATTTAAGTGTTACTGTAGAAAGATTTTAGAAAATTGCAAATATTTTTAAAATGGCTTAAACAATTTAGTTTAAAATATATAGCTGGGAAAGGATTTACATGAAAAATAAGAAAGCATTTTTTATTATATGGCAAAAATTCTTTTAAGTGTAATAAACTGATGAATTTTTTTTAATTTGAGTATATTTAATTTTATCCAATGATTTAGCGTAAAATAGATATCCTAATATTTTAAAATTATAAATAATTATAGCTATGTATTGTTTTTATATAAAAAAAAATTAGTCGCTTAAAGATGAGCTATTATGGATATTTTTAAAAATTTTAAAAACAATTTTATTCAAAACTGATATCTGTGGACTATTTTATATGATAAATAAAAATTTATATTTATCATTCTATTTTTTTAACAACGCGTCTTAATACCTATTCGGGCTGTACGCTTTGAAACAAATTAACTTAAGGGGTAGTTTGGATACGAAAAATCAGAGAAAATTTGAATTTTTTCTTATTTGGCCTTGAAGATTGTATATAAATGTAACTTGGAATACATTTTCATGATAAATAAACTATAATATACAATATGAGAAAAAAATGTTTGATGGTTTCGTACATTTTTGTAGCATAAATTTTAATTTCAACTATGCTCCTATTTTACTTTGTTTAGTCTTATTCTTTAATTTAGTATACACAAATTTGAAATTCTGTTTGTATATAAAATTAATTTTAATGCAAAGATTACTTTTTAAATTAAAATTAAAAATTTATATTACATTTAAATATAAAAACTGTAATGTAAAATTAGTTAACAAATTAAAATAATAGTATCTGATTATTATAAAACCCATTAATTAGTTGATCGCAAGTTTTATTGACTCACACTCCAATATTAAATCGTCTCCCAGTTTTAATTAAGATATGTTTTAATCTCCAAGCTGTCTAAGAATGTTTAAATAGTTTAACTACCTAAACCATTACTTGGCACTTAATACAGATATTGATATTTTTAATAAAATAATTTAATTTATATTAATTTACACCAATGACATCACAAATCAATATTCCAACTAAATTACTTAGGTAATAAGGAAATAAAATCACATTTTAAAATTAATAAATTCAATATAGGTCAATGTAAAAAAAAATCAGTGTTACTCTCGAATACTTACTAAATGAAACTATAATGATACTGAAAATATTCTACCATTTTGCAGTAAGAATATAAAAATAATGCATTAACTGCACTAAAAAAAATTAACACTATAATTAATATTGAGACCTTCTGGAGGAGACTCTGACTTCACAGTCTTTATTAATTCAGTTATTTGATTATTTCACTAGACTTATACAAGTGATATTTATTAGGTTTGTTAATAAATGTATATATATATTATGTACAATATATATACGTAAAATATATAAAATATATGCGGTAATATATAGTATTATTATATAAATACCAGTGTAATATATATATAAAAATACACAGTATATATTATATATAAATACAAGTATATATATATATTAGTTCTATGAACATTACACCTCGCTCCATGTTCTTATCGTTAATACAGTCAAGATTTCTTTTAGATTTCCAATTTAAATATCTCCTATAATTTATCCTTGCATTTAAAAACTCTATTCTTCCTTGGTGATTTAGTTAGACCGAAAACCATTATTACTTTACTAAATAGTACATTATGTTCATAGAGATTAACCATTTTTAATGTAGCTTAACACATCATTCTCGCAATATATATAAATAAAAAAAGCCTTAAGTACTCGAATGATTGCTAAGAAGTTTAAATTAAAATCGCTTTGGATGAGACTTTAAAGGAAAAACTAAAAACCTACTACGTGGGTGCAATATCGAAACGGATAACCATATTGGTGAATACATCGTGGGTACTAGGTTCATAGAATGTCCTTCCCATATTTCGTAAAATTGTTCCACTTATTTGGCATCTATCGTGAAAAAGGAGCCGGACAGACAGACAAAATTACAAATAGTCAAGTTAAAATAGGTCCTCGCTACGCTCAGTTAATAATTAGCTACCGTCATATTTGAGGATAATAATATTGATCCTTAGAACGAAATAGATCTACATCGGATTAGATTTTCACCATTCGGCAAATTACAAAATAAGTTAGAATACAACATGGACGGTTATACATTGATTTTAAAAATGGCTATGATTCAGTTAAAGAAACAAATTATAATACATTTTAGTTAAGTTTGGTATATCCCAAAAACATGTCAAGCTAATTGAGCTAGGTTTGACTGACACGCCTGGCAGGTTACGGGTTGGATGTCACTTATCATACAATTTAGAAATGCACAATGGGTTGAAACTGGGAGCTGCACTTTCCCCACTACTTTTTAATCCAGCCTTAGAGTATTCTATTATGGTAATGCAAAAAGTAGGGAAGAGTTGCCATTAAACGATACAATGTAGCTATTAAGATAAGCAGATGATTTATCTTTGTTGGGCAAGAGTAAGGAAGCTGTTGCAATAAATGCATAAATGTTATTATTGGTTAGTAAGTAAATAGGTTTAGAAGTGACCACGAAAAGACTTAAGTATATGGTCACACATATAACACAGATTGGGGACGATAATATAGAGATTATGGAGATAAACAAATCATTTGACAGGGTTAATGAGTTTAAACATTTAGGAAACATTTTAACTAGCAATAACAATATTAGATTGGAAATTAGGAAAAGAATACATTCGGGAAATGCATGCTATTATTTGGTCAGTAAGTTGATATATCACCTGCTGCCAATGAATGTAAAACTCATAATAACCAAAACAATAATTTTACCGGTTGTTCTCTATGAATGTTAAATGTGGTATTTTATCTTACATAACGAAAAAAAAGTGTTCGAAAACAAGGTTCTTAGGAATATAGGAAGATATTGGGCCCAAAAAGAGGTGAGTCTACTTGGGAGAAGATAAAGAAGGTTACATCATAATGTGTAACATAATCTGTACTAGTCACAAGACATGTTAGGATATTCATGTCTTGTAGATTATGTTGGACAGAAATGAAGCGTGGATGGAAGATTCTAGAATCATATTCAGGTTATTGACTGGCAAACCCAATGGCAGGAGATCATTGGGAAGACTTATTCGTAGACGGGGGGATAGCATTAGAATTGCCTTAAAAGAAAGGGTCTAGTGAGGTGGACTAGATAAAACTAGCTCAATATGGGAATAGGATATTATGAATTGGACTGGATGAAAAAAGCTGAAGAGAGGGATAGAATGTAATGAGGGTAACTGGATAGAGCTATTTGAAATAGGTATAGGTGGCATAATTTTCTAGGTATGGCAATTATTTTTCGAGCAACTAATATCACAGAGTAAATAAGAACGAAGGAAATTATTACTGCACTGTTTCGTATTACTTATCCGGGATATCAATTGATGGGGTAGGAATGAGGGATGTAAAATTGAAATAAAAATTCACTCACTTACGTGGAGGGAAATTGGGAAATCATACAAGGAAAAAAAATTATGTACAGTACATTCAACAGATACTCGAACCCTGACCTCCCCGTACCTTAAAATTCAGTGTAAGGTAAAGACCCAGATAAGGCGACCACTTTTGAGTTTAAAAAACTGTATATGTATTAGCTATAAATATAGAGAGAATGTACATTATTCTAGTTTTGTATGAACCCTCAGATATCTATGTGGTACTTTATCATCTTTGACAAGAATGTTTTGTTTCGATTCTAGCCTTGATGCACTGGAGACATACGTAATAATCAACACAGTTTTACCATCCATGCTTATGCGTACGCACAACTTTAAGCTAACCTATTCATAATTTTTCATACCCATAAATTAAGCAGTTAAAATACTAAATACTGTCCTTGTATTGGACGTAAAAATTATAAGGTTTTGTTTTCACTGCGTCTAAGTTATGCGCATATATAATTACTCTAATTGGATTGGAATTAAGTAGGAAGCGTTCTAAAGTTAATCTACCCACATTTTCGTGGAAGGAGCGTGGGAAACCATTTCCAAAAATTCACCTTCAATAGATACGACCAGGATTCGATACATAATCTTCCCATTATCAGCAGGATAGTCAAACACGAGAGTGACGCCATAGATAATTCGACCACTGAAGCGGGTATTAAAAAGTTATATTTACATTATTTTATATATTTTTTAAAAATTTACCTCTTACCTGGACACTCTCTTAATATGTTAATGTTTTTTCATAACTTCCTCACCTTTAATCTAACACCTAAGGTAAATAATTTTAAGTTTTATGAAAGTAAATTAAATATGGTTTGATTTTGGTTTTGAGAACCAAACCAATAAGCTGTAAATTAAGATAAAATGTTAAATGTATTCATATTTATTTGTGTATCAATATTTTAATTGAATCCCTAAGTTTAGTTTAAAATGATGCAAAGGTCACACACTTAAGCATACGCTTACAGGCAGACCAACATAAAGTAGTAATAGATGTGAGATATATTTTAATTAATTAGGAGAGTGCAAAATGTCTCATACAATTAAACAGTAGATTATTTTGTTCTTTCTTATTCTTTACATCCCTGCTATTTCAGTTCACTGCATCTTTAATATGCTAATGGGGTTTTCAAATTTGATTCAGTTGTTTTTTTCTATTACGACTTTTCAACCTCTCCAAAAGTGTTGTTAAGAATCTCTTATTATTCCGACGGCGAGAACAATCATGAATAAAATAGCGACATGGTGAGACTTTGGAAACATTAAATAAATTAACAAAATGACTCCATAGAACACGAATTACACTCGGTGGTAGTGGATGAAGAGAGGCAGTGGATGACAAATACACTCCTAAATTATTAAGTAGGTTGAAAAGAAAGAAGGATCCTTTCTTTTACAGACATTACATATAGGGTGGAAATTGAAGCCTCAGGGGCAGTAGCACTAAAATAAATATTTAAAACGACTGGAGTTTATCATAACTTTTACACACATTTTAAATAATATTTTTACCTAAACATGTGGTCATATGGTTGAACAAGATATCCAACTCAAAGCTGACTAGATCGGTGGTGACTGGAAGGTTGATGTTCAAATCTTGTCTGGGTGTACTGGGGGTGATTTTATAAATGTAATTTAGAGCCGATATTTTACCATCCCATTTTCAGGTTAATATAGGCGCTTTTACTCAAACTTACTCCATTTATACTTACCTTGTCGGTTACCTGGTGGTCTAGGGGTAAGGTGTCAGACTTCTGTGCTGAGAGTCCGGGGTTCAATCCTCGGTCCCGGCACGGATTTATCTGATTGCCAAACCCTTCCTTCACCTCTGACAAGACGTGTATTAATCACAACTTGTGAATGTGAGGAATGCCAGGCCTCCACCGTGGTTCGGATTCCACGTTAAACTGTAGGTCCTCCATCTCGTCTCACAATCACCCTACCATTACACATTAGCGTAAGTGCGTATAACCCGAACGGGTAGAAAGACGCGGTGCTAATAATAATAATAATAATATATACTTACCTTATAGACTAAAGCTGTTAAAATAGTTTTAAAAGGTATACCACAAAGAAAAGATAAAGTTTTTCACAATCTCACATACTTAATTTGCATTTTGAGAGCCATCATTTGAAAATAACGTAGTAGATATCTTTAATAGTATTCGTACTGGTTATTTGCAATATTAGCTGGAAAAGAATTTTAATAAAATCACTACCCTTTTTGAGAGAGGCAGGAAAGCACTAATGAAAAATAAATATTATTTGTAGCCTGCTAGCCCCAATACAAATCAAGAATTAGAAAGCAGGCATACCTCTTTTCTGTAGGTGATACGCAGCTTAAAGCCTGTTTGGTCAATCTGCGATGACCCAAATGTAGCTTCATACTCCTATGAATAAATTCCAAGGAATTTATTTGATATTTACCTCCTCATAAATTTCCACTCCTCTAGATAATTAATTTCTCTAGTAGTCATTATCAGGAATGGACTTAAAATCACAAAACACTAAGGTTAATTACTTATTTTGAGCATTTCCTCATACAAACAATCCTGGATGTTCATTTAAATACGATAATGGAGTAGGGAAGATAGTGGTATGATTTAAGAGAAGATATATTCCCAGTGTCTTATAGAGAAAGAATAGAAAACCAGTTAAGTAATAACTCATATTTAGTACTTCTTAAATCTGAACCAATTTTTAATTCCAGCCTGTCCCATTACATGAAGAACATGCCAAGTGAAGAAAAGTCTCAGCGTTCATGCTCAGCAATGTGTGTACCTTTATTTAAGTCCACAAACTTTAACATAGTCATGAAGGCTAGGATTTTATTCTGTCACACCAGTGGTGCCACTCCTTTCAAATTAGCTTTTGGACATTGCTTGTATTTTACAGCAATACCAAATACGTTCATATGCTGACACACCAGTGAGGACACTCCATTATAGACAATGTTTTGGGCTAAGTGTATGGATTAAGTCATCCTATTCGATGATAGCATGGTCTATGGTGTCATACTCTCACTATATTTGATGTCCAGTTATAAGGGCTCAAAACTTATTAGGGCACAACAAGAGTATTTTTTTCTTAAAATGCTTCCTACTATCCCTACGAAAAAATAAGTGTACATTTCGTCTAAATTTTACCTTTCCAATTCCTGAACAGTTATGGAAATATTCGGATATTCCGTCGTTTGAATAGTAAGAATTTTTTGCAAAATAAACAACAAATAAAACGCAATACTGAGCTGAGCTTATACTTACAATGGAGACGTATATTAAACTCGCACATAAAAAAGTGTTTTTAATAATTTCAAGCCTCCATAGGTGGGCACATGGACTAAACGTCAAAACTCATCTAGCCGGGTTTGCCAGTAACAAGGAAGGTCAGGGTTTTAAACTCTACAGCTTTAAGCTACGGTGTTTTTTCCTAATTGGTTTCTCGTTTTACCCTAACTAAATATAGATATACTTCATCTAATATGGACCTTTCTCAAATCACCTCCGGTAGCAGAATTACATTTCAATTCCATCGATAGGTAGTAAGTAGTACGTGGTGAAAAAAATTAATCAGGCACCTATTGCAGGAAAAAGCGTTGGACTCAAATTTCATTTACTTGGTGACAATCACTAAAGAATTTCTTTTGAATCTTGCCCCAGTTAACTGTGAATGCTTTTTATATGCTATTTTAAATGTGGTTTTCTACTTTCCTACTCGAGTTCATTTAGGTTTATCTTTTTGTCCCTTAGTCTAATAACCCCTGAATAAATATTATAAAAAAAAAGGGATAGTATTTTTTTTATTCAGACTTTACGGTGTTATTTTAT
Organism: Timema podura; assembly: GCA_033556935.1. NCBI lineage: Eukaryota > Metazoa > Arthropoda > Insecta > Phasmatodea > Timematidae > Timema > Timema podura. The sequence continues at coordinate 50,613,529 of JAVRXN010000010.1, read as the reverse complement.
ATGAAAATAATAATATGGGAGTTGCTAGCTTGGATTAATTTAATGATAAATTAATTTAGCATAACTATATACTGTAAATCTGTTGAGTGGGTCCCTATCATCCACGGCGCAGCGCATCCTCAGGTTGCATATAAAGGATACGTACGGCCTTCAGATCTGAAGGATAAATGCAAATAAATGGAATAAGCAGTCATGGACAGCCGATTGGGATGGTACTCCTGCTTGGAGGCTAGGCGCGGGTGTGATGAGCTCAAACTGTAAAAAAAACCTCTAAAGAAACACCCATAAGTTTTCCATGGCTGTTCCTGTAGTAAAATACTCTTGAGGTGGGACTGGATAGAACTACCTCAAGATAGGGATAAGTTGCGTTTTTTGTATGCTATAAAGTAAGTAGCAATCTACATTATTTTTAAATGTATGATTTTTAAGTTATAGAAAATAGTGTAAACTGATGGATCTAATGTTTCACCTGGTATCAAGGTTTTTTTTTAAAGTGCTGACCAATAAACTTTAATGCATTATTTCATTTGTCATCAATATAATTGTAAGCGTGCTTAAAATCTATGCTCACCAAGTTTCGGAACACCGACTGGCTAGAACGAAACAAACACCTTATAATAATGTACCGCCAAGAAACTTTCCTCTTTCTGCATTCTTCACGCTTAGCTCATAATCCGTAATGACATATGTTCGAATTTGTTCATTGCTTTTAACTGTGTGTGAAGTAAGTTTAAGTTAATGGAACAAATGTTTGTGTTTATTACTACATCCATTCGCAGAAAAAAAAAAAGAATTACTAACATAAATAAAAGGTCGTTTATGATGCCATTATTATGCAATATATTCTTTAAACATTTAAATTAATGGTTTTGTTTTTCAATATATCTTTATAGATAGAGCGACAAATGAGAAGGTTTTATTTATATTTAGGATTTAAACGTGCACTTTATTAACACAAATACCACAAATTACAAACTAAATTAATCTATTTAACTTACCCAAACTACAAATTTAATTATAGTGTTTAGACAGTTACTAAATGGGTAGCATGATTGAGTTAATGGTCCCTTATTCGATTGCCAGCATGGCTGAAAATGTATCATTGGTGAAATGTGAGTTTTCCCTTTCACAGTGATGAATTTACTGCCATGGCACTGGATGTTATGTTTGTTCTAATTTAAATTAGTTTATAAGTCGTGTGCTGATAAAATCAGTCGATTCAGAAAGTGCACGTTAGTTAAATAAAAAATAAAATAGCATGATTACTCCCTATACAAATATTATCATCGTATTCCCCAAATTTAAAAAAAGCCAGGACCTCCCAAACATGTTGTTGACCCCTCTAACCAATTAAGAGCCTCTCACATTGAGTGTGGTGCATTGTGCGCTGTGGTTCGGGGCCTGGCGTTACGTCAACACAAGCCCATTGATGGCCATGCATTCAAGTGGAAGTTTTCAAATTGAGTACGTTGCGTACATGCAATGTTGTTAGCGATGTGTGACGTTTTGTCGCGTGTTCTAATCATCTGAGCCGAGCATAAGTTTGGATGCGTCAATGCACTGTGAAAAACGACAATCAGTATCGTAAGTGGGTGGCTATAAACTAAGTTTTCTTAAAGGAAATTATGATGTCAAATTATTTACCCAATTAATACATCTTTAGGACAATTATCGGATCCTTTGTATAGATAATTTATGTTTCTACTTTCTAATATTATTAATTTTATTTTCGGGGAACAATCATGATATTTTCATTGTTGTGTAAAGAGTTTGATTACATTGTTTTTTTTTATTTATTTAGCACCGCGTCTTACTACCCGTTAGGTTATACGCTTAAGTACTAATTACACTAATTGATTAGGAATTGGGAAGGTTGAATTTAGAGGAAGTGAACCCGCATTTGCGTGGAGGGAGAGTGGAAAACCATTTAGGAAAAACCACCCCCAGTTCACCCGACCGAGATTCGAACCTCGATCTCCCCGTCCTCGGCGGTCTGGCTCAACACGACTGGCGCGTTAGCCAACTACGCCACCGGGGCGGGTGATTACATTGTTAATCTATAAGTTTATTAAATATAATAAGAAAACTTTTACCCACCTCGGCGTTCGAAAGATCTAAGATATTTTTGTCGCCATAGACTGGATGGACTATAACGGGGAGATCAGAGTTCAAGTCCAGGTTAGTTAAACTGAGGTTTTTGTTTTATTAAATCGTTTTAAACTATCCATCCATCCAAATATGGTTACATTACCTCTAATTGAATCTTTAATCATCGCTTACACATTAGCGTAATTAGTTAATATGCATATAATCCAAACGGATTATGAGATGCTGTGACAAAAAAAAATTCAAAAATATGTCAAAAGGAAGATAAAAAATAGTGACTGCTGATAATTGGGAGGTCGGAATTCAAATCCCAGCCAGGTGTACTTGCTTAATTTCTCTTACTCCACGCAAATTATGGCACGGTTCCTCTGAAAGTCTAAGACTCCCATTCCTACACCATCACTGAAAATATGCAAACAGTCCGGACGGGTAGTAGGACGTGATACCCACAACAATGAGGATGTATAGAGTATGAATCCAAAGAGTAGTTTATGAACTATCGCATTTAGAGTTAGTGCATCACCCAATTTGGGGAGATATTTGTTGCAACATGACGCACCGCACTTGGTTTGAAACCGCCTTCAGCCACGCCGATGAACTTTAAGCTCACGTAGCAGATGATATCTACACATCCATCCTCAGCTCGTGTTTTAGGTGGGGATACAACTAACGTAAGAAAAGGTGTTTTTGCCATTTTTGTAGAAAAACTTTTTTTGGTCAAAGTAAATCAAATATTGCTTCAGTACAAACCAAGAGCTTAATTTTCTTCCCATGTTGACCTCAACAGTTCTTGAATGTCTGTCAAGGGTATCCTTAAATTTAATGACAACCTTTTCTATTTATTTATAAAATTTATCATATAATGCAGCTATGCTCATGTTAGATATCCAACAACTTTTGATAAAACCATGTTAAGAAAATTTAGAGTTGTGTTTCTACTGAAGAAACATTTTATTTATTATGGCCAAAAAGTTTTTCTATAAAAATTGCAAAAATATTGGCTTTTCTCTCATCCCCACATCCCCACCTTAAAATATGACCTTAAACCTTGGACACTGAACGAATCCTGGAAAGCTGAGTACAGCATTATCGAGCTAAAGCTAGTCCACACATTCATTCACAGTTGTGGGCGAATGTTTTGGTTTCGGGTGACTATCGAGAAGTGTAGGGTTATGCGAATGGCAAATTTCAGTCAAATATACTTTATTCAAAGTGTATCACTCAGAGAGCGTTTTAGTCACGAATTCAAAGAAATTGATATTCACGAGAAATGTTTTGGGGTCTACAGAAGGCAATATACGTATAGGTTTCATGACACGAATGTAGATGATCATTTGCTGGTGAATATTTAGCCGAAACAATTGTTCACATTCAAAAGATAATATGGATTTTGCTTAAATGAAGGGTTCATGTTCAAATATCATTTCCAAATGTCATTCTTCCACATAGCTCTCCTAATATTTAATAGTAAAATTGGGTTGTCTTATATCACTTAGAAGGATGTTTGTGTATATGGTTATCCTTAAGTAAATAAAGAATGATAATTATTCATACAAATTATTTAAAAAACTAAGGGTCACCACAAGTCCAACAAATAGATAAGATTGTCCCAAGAACAGTCGCAATGTATTTGTTTTATAATTAGGATGTATTTGAAAACATGGGTGAGGGTTTAATTCTATCAATCCAGTTGCTAAGCGCAGTCGTGTGAGCAACACGAGACGGGGAAGAGGTGAACTCGGTCGGGTGATGGGAGTGTTTCCTAAATGGTTTCACTACCTCACGCAATGCGGTCTTCTTAATTCATCAATTCTATCATTGTTAATGTACTTAAGGTATAACTGAAGGGGTAGCAAGCGCGGTGCTAAATTAAATTAATTATTTAAATCAAAGTGTGTAACGAAAAGCTATAGTTTGAAGAAGAGGATTCCTCAATTTAAGACATCAGCTAACTTGGATAGTAGAAATATTGCCTTTAAAAATTATACTATGTCCTAGCTTATAAGCTACGTCATATTGGAGAATGCAAAATATATTGTTACCTTTCAGGGTAAATGAAGGGTACATTTTAAAAACGAAATTTAGAAATACATGATTTATTTTGAAGTTTTCTTTATTAAAATGACTCTGAAACTTTTGATAGCTATTTAAATCAATGTTTTGTAATTGATTGTTTGAAGGCTAACCCCTTTAAGTTTACTACTTGGTGATTTTGAAGATATTTTGTGGAGGTTTTTTTTATTCTTAGCTTGACACATTTAAACGCTAATGTTAAGAAATTATAAAAGGAATGACATAAGATGTTTTAACCTGGGAGGCCTTTTGTTTATAGGCCATTAACAATTATACTCCTTTGCTGAAGGTACAACTCACTATAATAATTTCTCTTGGAAGGCAATGACTTGCATTTCAAAATAACCATTTTCTGGTTTCCCATTATATATAGTGAATCTCTTACACTGATTTTTTTTTTTAAATCACATCCTGGCAGGATTATTACTTAGGAAATTTTTGTGAATGGAATAAATACTCTGAGCTGTAAACGATTTAAAAAAACATTATAGGGAAAACCACTTGGTAATATAAAAATATTTTTGTGAAAATGTTTAACTATTTTTAGAATTATTTTAGAATTTATGTTTTTTGTTGTTTCTACGACCCGCCAAATAAAACGAAATACACAGAAGGGGAAGGGTACCCGTCATTTGGCCTAAAGTGTAGGCCAAATGACTTTTAGGCCAAATGATTTTGGTTTAATTTTCAGGCCAACTGCCGCGTCCCCGATGGTAAATCTGTTTTGTCTTGTCGTGACGTCACAACGTCCTTCTGTGTTATAAAAGTGAAGGGAGTATATATAATTTGTTCCCAATTCAAGTGTACCTAAGTTTTGTGAAATAAAATATTAATTTATGAGTCTTTACGGCTGTGCTTATGCTCACCACTTCTGAAACCCGTCCTGGCTGATTATGAACTTACGCTTATGAGGTAGAGATTATTAAGGTATAGTCTAGATGAAATGTATTCTGATTTTCACGGTGAAGGAGAAGGAAACCATGTAGGAAGAAGCACAAGAGTACACCCAGCCGAGACTCGAACCTTATCCTTTCCGCTGGGTTAATCAGATTATATCAACTTTGTTCGTGCACTCAGGTATTTGTGTTCTGATTAAACATTTTTGGAAACATAAAATCGTTTTGATTGTGTGAATATTAGAGAATGTTAGTGAAATAAGATTGAATTTTTTTAAGGTTCACAAAAATATTTGTAATCTATAACAAACAGAATCTAAGTAAAATTATTTTGGCTAATTTGTATTTTAATATAGTCACTATAAATATAGGTTGAATCTATAATATATTTAATGTGGAATTTTAGAAATTCCTATATTATTGTGTTAGTCTCAATACACATAAACTTATTTTTATATGATATAAAAAGAAAATTCAAACGTATGTGTGAATATCAACTTGATCAGATTTTTACTTTATACAAAATAACATCGGCTAAAAATATATTATTTTATTGTGGTTAAAACATATATTATTCGATGACAATGGTTATAGAATATTCTATAATCTTTTAAACTCAAATGTAGGTAATATGTTATCCTATTTTATAAAGTAGTTTGATAAGCCTACTGGAAAATGTATTTTTTTACAGTTTAAGTAAATTATTGATATTTAAACTAAAAAACACTTTCAATATGAAATAATATCTATACTAAGTTAAATTTAAGGGATATTTTTAATAATATTTAATTCCTACGTAACTATAAGGGAACCACATGAGATTATCTAGAAAGACGACGAAATATTTCTTAGACTGTTTTCATTTGTTACCATACAGAACCTCTTTTATATTTTAAGATAAACATGATTTTGTCTAAGTTTATTATTATTAATAATACATTTTTAGGTTAAGAGGGGGAGACAGGGGGTGAGTAAAGCAAGAAGATTGCTTGGGTAGGGAGGACTAAGAACTGACGAGCAAGGCTAGGTCTTCTTGAAGAAATCGATGTCACCAATAAGAAGCAGCCGTGATGGTTGCAGGATTTCATGGGGTAGGAGGAGGCTAGCGGGAGGGAGGTAGGGCGGAGGGAGATACAGCTATAGATGTTAAGGTCACCATGGCAACCCCTCGTGATGTCACACCCCGAGTGTTGCCATGGCAGCCCGCCTGCTACTAGGGTTATATGGGCCTGGGCGTGCAGATGGCCAGTTAGTCATTTGCTCTGCTGTTGCGTTACCTGGAAGACTCGATGTAATGGAGCTTTGCGTCCTTCAAACTGTCCAACTTTCAGTTTATTAGAATTATCTTATTAATTCCAGGAACAACATGAAGCTAACTTTGACTGACTGAAACGATTTAAAATATATAAACTAGTTTTGGTCATCTAAATATTCATATATATTAGCTACGCTGCTGAGTTAGGGAAACACGAAGATAGAAAATATATGAAATGTTCCTGAAATTTAATGGAGAGTGGAAAATCATTTAATAACCCTTACCTCTCTTTCATTGGCAAACCAAGCTAGACATTTTGGCCAACCAATAAGGGTTCAAATATATTATTATTTTATTTTAAAATAGGCCTATATATTAAGTATTTGAGTGTAAAAACGCTTTCTCTAAGAATTATGCCTTATGATAAACCTGATTTTAACTAAAATGTTTCTAGTATTTAGCACAGAAACTAAATATTTGTACAGACATACAAACTAAGCTTCCAACTTCAGAGCCAGAATAAAATAACTCACAGCAAAAATAAAGTTATTCAATGAATGTTATTGAACCCTTTTAGGCCTAAGCTTTGAATCACCCTTCTGCTAAGACAAACAAGGACATAGAATATATAACACCAACTACTTCATTGAAATCTATATTTTTAATATTTGTTTTCAAAATTAGAAAATTATTGAATATTTTATTTGAACTATTATAATCACATAATAGTTTGGCTATTTGTATCTACATTGCATATTTGATACATAATAAGATATAAAAACTATTACTATCAAGATACACATAATATTGGGACATTTAGGTCCATACTATGAACGGTAATATTTTAATTTCCCTCCATTTCCTATAGATAAATAACTTGTCACCTTATTCATTAATATTTGTTTTTCTATAAATGATGAGAAACATTTAAAGTATCTTCAATGACATGTGGGTCCTACGAAATTTATTCTTGTATGGCCCTTATAGTTAATTAAACCCTACCCGCTTTGGTAGCCGCACGTCCTAAGGTGCTATTCTCGCAATAGATTAGACTGCCAATGACGGAGATATCGTAGCTCAATCCTTGTCAGGTGTACTGAGTGTTGGTTCTTATAAATGATTACCCATCATCCCTCCTCGCAAATGCGGGTACATGTCCTCTAAATTAAACCTTAATCATCTCTCTTCCATTGGTGTTATTGGTACTGTTCATAAGCGTAGATCCCGGATGGCTAGTAAAACGCGGTTATAAGAAATAACTAAAAAAATATAAAATCCACACGATTAATTATTATGATCCCATAGGTCATATGATGTAAATAGCTGATAGCTAATACAGTAATAAAATTTTACGAAATACTTATTTTTTCAGGCACAACGTCATTCTACCCATTTGTGTAATAAGTTAACGATTTAATTAAAAGCGTTATTTTATTATGTCTTAACTAATTGATTTTAAAATATAATTGTTTAGTAAATGGTTTTCTACTATGACGCAACCATTTTATTATCTTTAGACTGCGGCAGACACTCAAGTACATGATGCTGTTTCGAATATCACACCAATATAAATTCCTAATTAACTCTGCAAGTTTAATAGTCTGGAAAATGTTTTCACAAGGTGAATTAAATCTCCATAAACTTTTATCCTTTCAGGTGGTTGAGTGGTATATTAAATTACACTTAACTTGCAGTGATGAAGAGGTTGGTGTTTGAGCCTGGGCCGAGTGTATTAATGGTGGGTTTCAAAATAAAGTTTTCTTTGCAATTTCACAATCCTCTCTCAAAGTTAATATGGTGCACCTTCTTCTCAAAATCTATCTTATTCATTATTACAACTTAGATAAAGTCGTAACTAACACATGTGCTAAGCGTAAAGCTAAACCTTATTTATTTATAATTTTAATAATAAAAAAATGTAAACATTTTTAGCATTATAAATCGAGAAATACTATACCTAAGCTGAATAATCTTTTGTAGTGAACTACAAATAGCCTATACCTCAGCTCTTTAGGCATTGCTTGAAGAACAAATTTGTTCCAAATGGATATAGTAACAGATGTATACTGGTGACATTACGTAGTGCCTCAAATATTAATAAGCCATAATTGGTAATAAAAACATTATTTTTACAAATCATGTTAAATAATCAAAAATACTGTGAGTTCATTCTATTCTGAAAGGTATTTCTCATTTAGTAATAACTAAGCTGACAGGACACGTGTTCTTTTTTGTCATTGAATCGAAAGGTATTCTTATACAAACAGGTTGAATGTAATATTATATTTTCTTATAAATGCATTTATTCAAATTTATTATATATTAAATCTCATTTTACTAACCTTTTGAATTGTACTCTAATAAATTATGTTATTAATTATTATATCCGCGCTATCCATGCGCCCACTGTTTGTGGCTCCACCGCGGGTGCAGCGCTACCAATAAAATTGTAACTACCTTAGCTATTTATAACATAGTTTTTAACTAATCACAAAAAGAATGGAAACATAAAAATGTGTTTAATTATTTTAATAAAAACAAAAAATGGTCAATATATAACTTAAGTTTTTATAAGTGAAAGCTTTACTCAATTGTGGTTGTGGAAAACCAAAATCTATATCATAGTCTGTTTCTTTCATTCGGTGGAAGACAATACAATGCGTGATCAATCACGTATCCAACTGAGAAAGCATCATGTCGTACAGCACTGTATAGCGGTATGTATCTAGAAAGACAAAAGGCGCCCATACACTAGACGAGAATAAAGCACCGAAAACTACGAGAAGATTAATTTGGTTTATAGTCCTAATTTATTGAATAATTTTATCAAATAACTACAAGAGATCCTTACAAGTATTTATCATGTATACGCTTGAATGGTGTGGTAAAGTACATTAAATAAAAAGTAATTTACCATGCATTTATAATAATGAAGTTTTAATTAAGCATAATGCTTTTACAGTTTTTACTAAGGTTAAAATAAATTTACATTATATAGCTTTAACTATACGCTCATCAAGGATATGCACGTGATTTAGGAAGATTGAAGAGGGTGGAAGGGATTAAAATATGTTATAGCTAAGCAAGAGTTCCTAACAAAAAATATGAATTATAAACACACACACACACATATATATATTGAATACATAAAAAAACCACACACACAACACACATATATGTATATATGAATATAAATGGAATACACACATATATAAATAAATAATATTATTATTATTTAGTAAAATATTTTTCATTTAAAAGTAAGTTTTATTCAACATATAAAAAGCTAATTTATTAAATATATAATTTTAAAAATAAACGTTTGAATTTTGGGATGAACAGAATGAACGTATTGAGATGATGAGGGATGAAAATTGAATAGAGCGTTATGGAGGCAGTATTTTGAGCATTTTTTGGTTACAAAGCTGTGAAAATGTAAATAAACGTAAAACAGTGGGTGTATATGGGAATTTAAGGGAAATTCCGGTTTTTACAAGGTAATTTTTGCCACATTGTGAGAAAGGTTCGATGTGTATGCTGGAGTTTTAAATATTCCTAGTGACTGGAAGAATGCTTGTCATTGTTCCTTTATACTAAGGCAGAGGAAAAAAAAAGATTGAATGTAAGATTATATGGGGCAATATGTTTGTTGAATATTCCAGGAAACTTTTTGGGAAATTCTTAATCGAGAGGATGCATGAAAAAACTGCTTACAATATTTGAGGTGTGCAATTTTGTTTCATCCCGGATATAATAGGTTGCATGGATTAGATATTTGCATTGCAAGAAGTGATTGGGAAATGTATGGCAGTAAGAAAGAAAATGTATTGGGCACTAGTTGATCTGGAGAAAAGTATGATCAGGTGAATAGGAATACGTTATGGAATGTACTGATATAGTATGGTGTGGATGCATGGCTATAAATGCCTTTTGGCAATGTATGACGGAAGTAAAGCGTGCGTTAGAATATATGGAGCTTTGAGCAAATGGTTTGACATTGAACAGGGTGTTATACAAGGTTTTATCAATGGTTGTTTAATGTATTTATTGATAAATATATGAGAATGGATTAAATCGTTTGAATGTGGTGACAGGCAGAAGGAATCTTCATTTAAATATCTATACAAAACTATAATCAAGATAGAAGGCTTATTAACAATTAAGGTTTAATAATTAAGTCTCCATATTTGTACCACACAACCACTTGTAATATTTAGAATAACATTAGCATAAGGAACTTTCAAATTGTAAGACCTGCCATGAGCTGTAATTTTTAGAGTATAACTAAATAGATAAATAAATAAACAAATAAATGTACCCAAAACAAACATTATGTACTAATTACGTTATTGAGTTAAGGATAAGAAAGGTAGAATTAAAGGAAGTGCATCCCCATTTGCGAGGAGAGAAAGTAGGAAATAATTAAGAAAAACTACCCTCAGTCCCCCCTCATCGGCAATCCAGTATATTGCGAGAGTAGCGCTTTAGACCATGCGGCCAACGAAGATGGTTGTATGGATGTTGTTGAAGTGAAGAATGTATGCAAAGATAGGGAGTGTGAAGAAGATTAGTGAGGATTGTTTAAGTACGCAGTTGTGATTTTTTAAGTTATATTCCCTGATATTTGTCCACTCGAAAGGAAATTGCGTGATTAGGTATACAAACTATGTATGCATGTTAAATTACATGTATGGAAAGATACTCATTCCCCAATAACTTGCAAGTTCTTCACAAATCTATTAACTCCGAGAGAGGGGTGTTATTATTTCATCAGCTGCTTTCCTGATATATTATTGATATCCAAAGAATTAGCTGAATAGCTATTTTTACATTCACCCAAAATTTGCATGTAGTACCTCTCATTTGTGAATTTAGAAAAGTGACAGATGTACAGAATATCTAGGAGTTACTACAACCGGTACTAAACTAGTAAGATATTGTTTAATTGTATTTAAAATATATTTAACTTTACTTTTAACTATATACAAGAGCTATATTAAGTATTGCAAAAGTTTAAATTGAAAATGATTACAACTACTCGCAAGTAATAATATTACAGATAAATAAAATATTTATTCAGAACTATTTAATTAGTGATGGCTAGCTAATAGATATTATATTATGTAAAAACAGAATACATAATTTTCCTGTCCATGTGTAAGAATATATTATGAGATTTACTAACCCAAGTTTCTATCTCTATTTATATATTATATTTATATATTTTATATAAATAAATAGATAAAGAGAAAGTCCTGTTTTTAATACCTCCAATAATTATATACAACCATGCATAATATCCTGAGGCCCTATTATCTATCTTATTTTAAATCATTATTAAATAAAAAGTGATAAATCGTATTAATATCTCAAAATAATACTTCCTCAAAACGTTATCAACATTAAAACTATAAAAGTGTATCTATTATTTAAATAATATATAATCTAAAAAGAATGTACCCTTCATTTAACGTGTAACGTAGCAATCTTACATTGCATTATTGCACTATGTTATAACTTATAAGATAGGATCATAGTGTAATACGTCAAGGTAAGACTGCTAACTTTCAGAGTAAACGAAGTAATTAATACAATACGTCTGATCTAAAGTAAGAAATGATTGGTCTCATGGCATAAGGCAAATAACGGGCTTGGTGGTCTTGAGATAAAGTTCTCGCCTCACGATCCAATGTTTGCAGTTTAAAACCCGGCCATAGTCGACATATTTTAATCAAGTGATGAAAATACATGACATAAATTCCTTCGAATGGGAAATAATGCCGATTGTCCAATGTAGATTGTGGAATGGAAAAAAAACTATTTGGCATATATGACATATATGAGATACATTTTCGGCAAAATATGTTGTTCCTTCTCACTAGTTCTTAAAACTCATTACGTAAAGTAATGAAGTCCTTCTTCTACGAGATGGGGCTTAGAACAGTCCCAAAGTATCCCCTGCTTGTCGTAAGAGGTGACTTAAAGGCGAAGATAATCACGGGACGTTCAGTCTTGTACGGAAGATTTCAGGCCCCCATTGATGACCTTGGAAACATACACAGCTTATCTTGGAGAGTTATTATTGGATACTATTGCACTTGAGCGACGTCATTGAGGTGCGCCGGTTGCATTATCTTAGTAGAAAGGGCCCGAGTCTGACAATAACCGGTTACCCTAGTTTGAGAAAAGATCGGTTGCATTCATGAAGGCTCTGAACGTAAAATAGGCACTTTCCTCTATCCACTTGCTGCAATGACCTCTATCCTACTAATGCTCTATGCGAAGGTTGTCATGTCTAAAATTGTGAGAGGAGTCCCGTCAGGAGAGTTAACAAGGACTTATTAGATAATACCAACTAGGATAAACCTGGGTCTACGATCCGAGTATTTTGCACTTTGTCCCCAAATGGATGGCCGAAGGTACTGTCAAATCTTATAACTTACTGTTCATGAGTAATTTTCTGTAGAACCCTGCTGGAATATCATTAACCAGTCATTCAAATAGCCATAATAGCGAAAAAAAGGTGGAAACAGGAAGGGCCATCCAGCCCTATTTTGAATGAATGTTACCCAGGAAGTGGTGAGGCTCCATCTCCACTTCTTGATGATGTCTTTAGTAGAGGACGATGAGATCCTGAAATGTATCAGCCCATTTATCATCGATATATTTATTAATAGTTCAGCTGAAGCAGACCTATATATAATAAAACTGTCTGATGGCAATATTATAATAGAGACCGTCAGTGCCATTTAGTCGTCCAACATAATATATCTGATATAAAGTTGAGCAACTCAGCTCATTTACAAGGGAAGCTGGAACCACATTGGTTCCTCAATTTTTGCAAGGGAAGTGGTCACTATCTATGGACTTCGACTGTGGGAGCATTGAGAAGATCTGTAAGGAGCCTTACCCTCATCATGTCACTGAAATTTATAGACTAACTATAAAAAAGAATAGACAAGAAAAAAAGACTGATACATATATCCTCACTTTTGTAAAGGAAGTCAGAGCAGGTTTCCACATGCTCAGGTTCCAGCTAGCTGTTTCCAGTACCAGTAATTTAGGCTTATGAAGCTGCGATGCCATGTCTTGCATCCTAGGTGATAAAAGTGTTTATGATCTCACCGCCAGGGGAAGAAGTGGCAGCTGTATCTGTGTGTGAGAGTTAGCCAGGACTCTTGGTCGAGCAGTGGACCGAGATGGTCAGATGTGGTAGCGTAATACAAGCTAAAATAGTGTACAGTTCACTAATAAATTAACAAGATAAATTGGTCCTCTGAACCGGATTAACTAGTATGAATAGCAATTTAAAGTGCATCACAAAATTGAGCAAAGTGAAATGTAAACAAACATGTGCAACAATCAAAACGTGCAAGTAGAACAAAGCTAATTTTAGTGTTATTCAAGACAATTCTGGTGAGTGCATTCATATTTCCTTCCAAATAACTTTTCACTAACCAAATTGATTTTAAATCCAATTTCAATATAATTAACAAATTAATTATTCATTATTTACTTTTGATTCCTTTACTAAGACAAGCCAAAAATATATGTCAAATATTAGAAGCAGTTGAACCTAACAGAGTTTCACAAACAAAATCTTCACAATCAATGTAAAAGATAGCCGGCATTTTAAGACCATGCTCAATACAAAAGGGGTATATGTAACACTACATGATTTAAATACATGTAAATTATGTAACCAATAACATCAACTATATCACTGTGATACGTTTAACAAACTTTGTATTCAAGAGAGGATCCAACAAGTCAGGAGAATAGGTTTATATTTCAATTTCCACAAGGATGATGGCCACCAGGTTAAGCAATGCAATTCGAGTACATGTAGAATTTGCAACAGAAAAAAAACAAATTACTTCATCTTAACGATGTCAGAAAACAGTTGACTTTGTTAATAGATAATAAGACTTCAACACGGTACAATCAGGAAGAAGATATAAAGGCTTCTAACAAATCTTCAGGAGTAGAGTTTCAAGGTCAAACGACAACAACCAGTATGCATTTATCTCAGATTAGGCCAGTCAGAGTATTGTTATTAAAAGTGTTGATTGACTTGCTAGATGTAAACGGAGACCCCATGTTTGCATAGTTCTACTAGATTCAGGTTCTCAATCAAATTGTATCACACAAGATCTCGTACAAAGCCTTGGCTTACGACGAATTAGGGGTTTCTTTTCAATATCAGGCATAGCACAGTCAACAACTAAAGAGTCATACATCGTTCAATGCAAGATAAAGTATAGATTTAATTAATGCATACTCAGGTAATTTAGATTTTCTAGTGTTGCGTAAAATAACACAAGATTAACATGTTACTCATGTAGACATATCACATGGGTCAATTCCAGCCACAGTTAACCTTGCAGATCCAAACTTCAACGTACCTGGTAGGGTAGATATGTTAATCGGAGCAGAAATATTCTTTGAACTTTTGCGCACAGGTCAAATTAAAGTTTCAAAGGGTGCACCCATTTTGCAGAAGACAATTTTAGGTTGGATAGTGTCAGGAAAGACTGATCTAAGAGCATCTTCAGAATCACATTCAACTTCAATTACATACGCTCATACAAATACATTGTGTTATTTTACCATGACATATAATCTTGACCGAAGGCTACAACAATTCTGGCAGTTAGAGAATTGTTCTTCTACACCGTGTCAGTCTAGTGAAAAGTTATCATGTGAGGAACACTTTAAGAACAACATCAAGAGAAATTCCCAAGGACGCTTCATAGTCAAATTACCAACTAAGGAGAACATAACTAAATTAGGTGATTCCATGAACAATGCAGTAAAATGATTCCAACATTTAGAGAGGACGTTTTCTAAACTACCGGAACTCAAAGACACTTATATTAGCTTAATAAATGAGTATAACATTCTAAATTGCATAAACCAGTCTCAAAACAGGAAGTTGACTCTTATTTTGGAATGGAGTATTACCTACCACATCAAGCGGTAATAAACGAGAGAAGCACTACGAAACTCCACGTCGTATTTGATGCATCCGCAAAATCTTCAACAGGAGTTTCTCATAATGACACACAGATGGTTGAGCCAACAGTACAACAAGACCTATTTTCAATAGTAACCAAATTCAGATTACACAAATTTGTTATGACAGCTGACATTACAAAGATGTACAGTTGGATCCAGCAGATACTCATCTACAAAGAATCCTCTGGCGAGATAGCCCTGGGAAACCTATCCAGATATTTCGGCTTACAACAGTAACTTATGGTAGTGCTTCAGCACCCTTTTTAGTGACCAGATGTCTTCAATAGATTGTTTCAGATGAAAAAAATGACTTTCCGTTGGCCTCCCAGGCAGTAATGAGAGATTTTATGTAGATTATGTGATGACAGGTGCAAGCTCTATATCTGATGCACGGACACTTCGAGAGAAACTCACAGATATGCTTCAACGTGGAAGGTTTCAACTGAGAAAATGGTGTTCAAACAATTTAGAGATAATAGCTGTCCTTGACATGGAAATGAATACAACTCACAATGGGATCCATAAGGATGATGGAAGGTATATCAAATAAGTCTATTTTAGAAACCTACTTTAGACTATTTTCATTATTCAATAGGACAAGACAAAATTTTGTACAAAAGTTAAAAACGCACAGTACTTTCAGATATAGCACATATATTTGACCCACTATGACTTATTGGGCCAGTAAAACTAAAGGAAAATATTTTCATGCAACAAATATGGCAATTCAAAATAGGATGGGATGAACCCTTACCCACAATTCGTTTCACAGTATGAAATACATACAATGAGGAGTTAATCCTTATGTACCTAGAAGAGTCCTGGTGACCTGGTGGTCTAGGGGTGAAGTGTCAGACCTCTGTGCTGGGGGTCCGGGGTTCAATCCTCGGTCCCGGCACAGATTTATCTGATTGCCAAACCCTTCCTTCATCTCTGACAAGACGTGTATTAATCACAACTTGTGAATTTGAGGAATGCCAGGCCTCCACCATGGTTCGGATTCCACGTTAAACTGTAGGTCCTCCATTTCATCCCATAATCACCCTAACATTACATATTAGCGTAAGTGCGTATAACCCGAACGGTTAGTAAGACGTGGTGCTAATAATAATAGAAGAGTCCTAGTAGGTAATAAGCAAGTTTACGTTCGAATTCATGGATTCTGCGACGCTTCAGAGGTTGCCTACGGTTAATGCATCTATATCAAATGAACAGGTTATGCAGGAAAAACCACCATAAATCTATCATATTCCAAGTCACGTGTTGCACTACTCAAGAAGTTGACACTTCCCAGACTTGAACTTTGTTCAGCATTGTTATTGGCACAGATAGTGCACAATACACTTGCTTGTCTTAATTGCAGCTTCAGAAAATGCACTTTATGGTTTGATTCAACCTTAGTTTTAGCATGGTTGAATGCACCTTCAGCCCAATGGAAAACATTTGTAGCTAACCGGGTAGCAGAGATTCAAGAGTTAAAGAGGACTTATAAATGGTCACATGTACATTCTCAAGATAATCCTGGTGATTATATTTCCAGGGCATGACACCCAAACAAATACTTAAGGCAGAATTATGGTGGCATAGACCAACTTGGCTAGTAAATGAACAGGATTATTCACCAACATATGAGCCAGAAGACTCGGTCGACTTACCAGAAAGGCGTAAATTGACAGTTACAATGGTAGCCACTGAACATCAAACCTTGATTGACAAGTAATCATCGTTGATTAATTTGCAACGAATAACAGCTTATTGTTTTCGGGTTATAGGAAATATGAAACTATTTTAAATTGGTAGGAAAACAGGTACATTAAGTGTAGAAGAACTACATAACGCTCTTAACCATTGGATTAAGTATGTTAAACGCACTAAGCTTGCAGCAGAACTATGTGACTTATTACATTCCAAGCAAGTTAGCCCAAAAAGTAAATTCAAAACATTATCTCCATTTATCGATAAGGATAGACTCATCAGAGTTGGAGTCAGAATTCACAAGGCTCTAACACCATACAGTCAGAAACATCCAATTGTCTTACCAACTAAGAATAAACTAACGTACTTGATCATACAACATGAACACGTGAAACAATACCAACCTAGGCCACAGGCACTACTTGCAGCCATACGAGATGTGTATTGGCCACTAAACGGACGCAATTTAACCCTTCGAATAGTTCATAATTATGTAAAATGTTTCAAGGCTAGCCCTAAGTTCTCTTCAACTCATGGGTGAGCTACCACATCATAGATTACAACCAAAGTGACCATTCTTACACACTGGAGTTGATTATTGTGGTCCAGTGTAAATCCGACCTAGTCGTAGACGTGGAGATACAACAGTAAAAACTTACATAGCAGTGTTTGTCTGTTTCGCCACAAAGGCAGTTCATTTGGAATCAGTAAGCGATTTGACCGTAGAAGGTTTCCTGGGAGCCTTAAAACCGTTTGTGGCTCGCCAGGGCAAATATTCCCATATCTATTCAGACAAGGCAACAAATTTGTAGGTGCCAATCGTGAACTTCAAGAATTTCACAATCTTTTAACATCTGAGATTCATCAACAGAAGGTTATGGATTTGTTGACAAGAGACAAGATCGAATGGTATTTCATTCCCCCATTATTCCTTCATTTTGGAGGATTTGAAAAGCCGCAGATAAATCATTAAAGTATCACCTCAATCGTATTGTGTGAATTGCTTCATTAACATATAAAGAGATGTACACTTGTCTAACATAAATAGAGGCATGTCTTAAATCCTACACTTTAGCTACCATGTCCTCTGATCCCAATGATCTGTGCCCCTTAACACAGGGACATTTCCTAATTGGGGATGCACTCACCACCGTGGTGGAGCCAGACTTACAAACAATAAACATTACTAGACTCTCTAGATGGTAGCGAGTGCAACAGATAATGCAACAATTCTGGACTCACTGGTCCAGGGAATATCTCCTCCAGCTCCAGTAACGGGTCAAATAGACAAAGTAGCAACTGAGCTTGAAGAAAGGGGATATGATTCTCCTCCGAAATAACAACTTGTCCCCCCTCTCCCCCTCAAATGGAATGTAGCTCACATCGTCGAAATTCATCCTGGATGCGACGGGTTGGTGCGTGTTGTCACCGTTAAAACGTCATTGGCATTATCAAAAGGAGCCTTTGGAAGACTGTGTCTACTCCCAATGGAAAGTGAGACACATTCATAATAAAACAACCGAAAAACTTCTCATTGTTCATGTTCAGAACTACTTATAGATTTCATGTGTTCAGAATTATTAATACATATATTCTTAAATATATTTTATGTGCTTGTTTACGTTTCTTGACATGTGTATTACTTTTAGCTATTGTATAGATGTTTTGTCAAGCATATCCAGTTAATTGTTGAAAGTACTTCCTTTCAAGGTGGGCGGAATGTTGCGTCCTAGGTGATAAGAGTGTTTTTGATGTCGCCACCAGGTGAAGAAGTCTTGGTCGAGTAGTGGACCGGGACGGTCAGATGTGGTAGTGTAATATAAGTTAAAATAGTGTACAGTTCACTATTAAATCAACAAGATACACCATGGTAAGCCAACATTTGTAGATTGGGGACAGGAGGCCTACGATAAAATATGTAAGTCTCCTAAGCTATTCTTCAACTGCAAAGGTCCGCTCTGCCTGGTCTCGAACCTGTCCGAAATGGAGGACAGAGAATAAAACTCCTGGAGATTCAATCTGAAAAGAAGATATCTTATGACCAGGCATGCAAAGAATATGTATCCAGTCAGACTCTGATATTTCAAACCTTGTATAAACTAACCTAATTATTATCAATACATAAATTGTAATAACTGTCACTGCGCGGTTAATATTTGAAAGAAGTCTTATAGACCCGAGCCATCTGTCTTTACTTGAAACACTAACAGTCTCCTTCAGCTCCTCTTCCAATTTTACCTAGGGGAACCCCCATCCCCAAGACTTCATCGGGGAACACTCCTGAATCCTTCTCGGAACACCCTAGAGCCCGTTTCTGGGAACCAAATCACCTGCGGCCGTTGTTGAGCCTGCCACACTCGTCTTTGGGGCTCCAGAAGTTAGGCTGAGTGGCGGATCAGGTTAGACCATAAAGACTAGTCCTACTTGTTATTTAAAGAATATCCAGAGAAGGACAGTCAACCTTTATATAAATATATATATTTAATATAATATATCTAAGACTTCGTGCAAGAATGCAAAACCCCAGTCTCTTCTGGATAAACAAAAGTCTCTCCTGATGCGAGAGGTCCAGGAAAGACTGTAAAAGACAAAAGGACGTAAAAAGGTCCTAAATAAATTTGTGTACTTAAGAGATGATGTTTTGGCTTGCGTGGATAGTTAAATTTTATATCAATAAAAAATGTCACTACCGCAATGAATTTTAGGGGTTTCTATGCTCGTGTAGAGGAAATTAAATTACTAATTTCTTCCTTGCACCCTTCCATCTTTGCAGGAGACCCACTTTCACCCTGCTGATAACACAATGCTTCATGGGTACGGTGTGTATCGTACTGACAAGCCATTCTTTAATCGTACAAGTGGAGGTGTATTTATACAAATGCGTCACAATATATACTATAAATATATAAATATTATTTCTAATCTCCAAGTAATCGCTATCCGTATCTCCTTTTCTATGAAGGTGACAGTATCTTTCATCAGATCCCACCAGTAGAATGTGCTACCAAGATAAGCTTAGAGACCCTTTTGCAGAATTTTCTGCCCCTTATATTGTCTCATAACTCATAAGTTGCTGTGGGGGTCTAATTTTACAGATGCCCGTTGGATAATGGTAGGGAATATTCTTGTCTCAAGTGACCAGGTGTTAATGAACACTGGAACCAAGGCACACTTCTCCACTTTTAACGGTGTATCTTCTGATATCGACTTAATATTTTTAGCCCAAAGATTGCTGCTACACATTTTGGGGCTTTCACCTGAACCTATGTGACAGAGATCATTTTGCAATTCTGCTTTCACCCATTCAAGATCTTCCCAATATATCACAGGTGCCTCATTGAATGCTTAAACGTGCTGTTTGGGATAAGTTTCTTGAGATTAACGTATTTGGGGGACTCTGCTATCCTGACGTAATTGCTAGCACAGGATACTTTTTTCTACGGTCATCGAGGAGGCAAGGGCTTCCATCCATAAATCCCCGCTGAATACGTGCCACCATCTTGTTCCCTTGGGGAATGAGGAGCGTCAGTTGGCTATTTATGACTGTCAAAGGGCACCATATCTCTTTCATCGACATTCTTCTTTTTAATTTGGAGTCATTCCGGAATTACTTGCTTAAGCAGAAGAGCGTCTTGGAGACAATCTATTTCTACCCTTACAATTTCCCCTCCAACAACTAAGGTTTGGGATAATATAAGTAGATTACGTTACAATGATAATAATAATTATAATATCTATGCTATCGTGTCTAATGGTTCATTTGTCTTAACTTTTGGAGGTCGTAAATTTATTGGGCTGTATGTTTGCTACAATCTTAGACACTGCGAGTTACTCTAACAAGTTCGCAGTGTATGGGTGGAACACTGACTTTGGTCAGAGTCAGGGGCAGGACTATTATTCCCTATTTGCCTTAGATGAAGTGACATATGTCGAGTCCCAGGCGGGCAGCACATCTACCGCACGACTTCCAATATGAAATGTTCTGCCAGCTGTCCCCTGCTGGACAGGC
This sequence comes from Timema podura, assembly GCA_033556935.1. Taxonomy (NCBI): domain Eukaryota; kingdom Metazoa; phylum Arthropoda; class Insecta; order Phasmatodea; family Timematidae; genus Timema; species Timema podura. The sequence continues at coordinate 50,592,477 of JAVRXN010000010.1, read as the reverse complement.
TTTTCTTTTCGACATTTACAATAATGTTTAGGAATATCATCAGTTTCCATCACTATTTGTGGCAAGCAACCGGTATTCCTATACACAACAATGGCATAGATAAATCAGAACAACTAGTTATAGAATTAAAGACGTAACTAGCTGTGTATGCAAATTATTAGAAAAAATAATAAATAAGTGATTTGTATTGTACATAGAATCTGCTATCTAAAATTCAATAGATTTTCGCCGCAATCAATCTACAGTTGATCATATAGTTTGCTTTGAGACGGCAGTTTTGACCTCTTCCTCCATAAACAACACCTTTCGGCTGTCTTTATTGATTTTGAGAATGCATAGGCCATCACCTGGCGTTACAGAATATTGAAGGCTCTTTATAATTTTGGGTTCCAGGGGGCTTTTATTCAAGAATATGGGGTACCTCATGGCAGAATTTTAAGCTGTACATTGTGCACTGTGGCGTTAAATAGCATTGTTGACAACGTGCTTATATCTGTACGTTCATCTCTGCAGCCAAGACGACGGTCATCCCATACCATAGAATACAAGATATATACCCAGCCCCAAAATTTTAATTTATTTTACCGGTCTCAGCAACCATTAGGCATCTGGAACTTTTATTTATTTTAAATTAATGCGGATTCCCCATATCAAAGACCTGAAAGCGAAGTGTGTCAAAGCCCTCAATTTGTATAAGGTCGCTCAAACTCGTGATTGGGGTGCATCCGGTTGGCTACTATTGATTTTCTTACCAGTTTAATCGTCAGCATCTGTGCCGATAACGGTGAGTCCATTCTTTCTACTGGTGGTCCTTCCTTGTATGTATCCTAGTTACATTGCGTTCCAAGGCATGTTGCTTACGGTCTTGTTTCTCACCCCACCCAACCGTGCCTTGTATGAAACTAAATGGCGTAGGATGAGGCTGGTTGGGATATGAATATTATAACGATTATTTACATGTGTGGGCTAGTCCTTCCGAAGGCTATCCTCACCTCTCCACTACGAGTAGCCAACTGCAGCAACGACACCGCACGCTATATAAAAGAGGGCCCTTAATGAGCTTCTCTCTACTCGATTTCAAGGATTTCAGCGCACCTACATGGATGGTTAAAAATCTGGAAATTTCATGGGATGTGCTTTTGTTGTGTAAAAATAAAATTTAAATTTGGTTTACCTGGTGAATTCGGTGTTTTTACGGTGGAGTTATACACCACATATAAATCGTATTTTTTTGGATACCGTAATTGACACCATTCTGTTACTATTTTCATAGATTTCATGAGTGCTCTTATGGCATTGTCCATATTGTACTCCTGGAATACCCTCGTGCAGATGATACAAGATCAAATTGTTAAAATTGGTTTTTTAAACACCCGGCACGCCTTCAGCTGTTTTCCTGGTCACAATGGTCAATCAGAAAATGAGAACTAGTGGACTAGGCAGCGAAGGAGGCATTTCAACTTACTCTTTAGGCGTGTTTGAGTGTATTGTTTTCAGACCTAAAGGGCTATGTTTGGCGTGGGTTCTTACGCACCTGGAACGTGAAGTGGTTGTCGACCCCTGCTCATATCAAGATGTTTCGCGATGGCCCTTTTCTATACAAAATTCTAGAAGAGAGGAGGTCATTGTGACAAGAAACCGCGTCGGCCATACAATCCTGATCTATGGGTTTTTAATGATACTGAATCCACCCCCCTTGTATGAATCACCTCTATTGTTTCCCTACACGCATTTTACTATGTATCATCTTTATTTAAGGCGCTAATGACCTGCATGTATCAACGTGCCTCTAAACAATAAAAATAATAACAACAATAATAGCAACGATAACTACATAAATTACAGTCCTACATGACTTTCCTAGTGCTTTGCTTTATCCCAAATTGTTCGGATGGTAGACATTAACTAGCAGAAGGTAAGAGTGTGTACGTCCCTCAGGTTAGACGAAAACCCATGATGACCAATCCTGAGGTAATCAATCCGCTATTGTATAGTCTAGCTGAATTGGGAATCTGAATCCTAAATAGATAACCATGATTGATTTTAATAAATACGTTTAACAAACTTGTAACTAATGGCATCCTGTAAGAAATACTATTGAGTGAGATAGTTTTATTGGAAATGAACATACACTATCCTGGGAAAAGGGTATAATAAAAGCTCATCCTCTCTCTATCTATAAAAGCGAAAGCCCTGAATGACTGACTTACTCATCACTAATTCTCACACTTCCCACGAAGCTAGAGGGCTGAAATTTGGCACAGGAGTTCCTTATAAAATATTTAGGAAAAGTAAAGATGTTTCATTCCGATGTTTTATGATTAAGAGGGTGATACCGGGTTACCTACCCTAATCAAAAATATTGCTTTATAAACTATTTTTAAGCGTTTGGAGGGTAATATTCAGATAAGTTTGTTTTAATAATTCCTTCGAACAAATATAGCAATTATTCTAAATCCCGTATAAGCTTATAAGGGGCGGAAAAATTGAATACACACAATTAATTAAAATATATAATTACGTTTTAATATGCAACTCCAAGAGACAGTAGAAGTATATAGTATACATTTTGCTGAATTCTGTGGTGTTTGTAGTGCATGTGTTAGTGAGAGTACCCGGTCCGGTGTGGTGTGTGGCGGTGAGGAGTGTTGGGAAGGGGGGGGGGGGGGTGGAGACCTGTCCAAACGCACTCAGCTGATAACGCCCCAGGCAGTAGGCAAATGGGCCTGCCAAAAATAAAACTGCCCATCAGAAACGATACATGGTCACCTCCTCGCAGTGTTTCTCGGGTAGCGCTAAGAACCATGTCATTAAGCTTCAAACAAAAAATACTCATTTCAATCCAAAAATAAATAACACAATATCCCGCGCAAATAACGGGCATTCAGCTAGTTATATAATAAATTGAAGTTTACCACCTAGTTCGCTTGGATTGGTTTCGATCCCTGACCTCCTCGTTAATTGCAACAGTTTTCAAAACAAATATAATGCTTTCACCACTTGGCCACCGATTCAGCTTACAAAAACTTGTGAAGAGTTTAACGCTAAATTGTAGTAAGACACGAAGCTAAAAAAATTGTTTAAACGTTGCTGACTAGTTCCAATAATATTATTTCCTATGATTTTTTTTAATCAAAATACAAAATATTTTGATGATATTAATAAAAAGGGTATTTTCAACATAACTCTGTGAACTGTCACCACATGTAGGGGGGATGTTAGGAGTGGGGGGAGCAACGGGATTATCTGTTCAATATTATGGAAGAATGAATCACAACTAGTAATATTGCAGCCTAATATCCAGATAGATATTTTTTATTTTGATGTTAAGGAGAACCTATTAAGTTGATGATTAGGGGATGCGAGAAAAGGTCAGTGTTCTGGCAGTTTGTATTGCAAAACATTTTATGGTTCAAACTAAATCAAATATTGCTTCAGTAGAAACCTAGAGTTTTATTTTCTTCACATGGTGACACCAACAGTTCTTGAATATATTTAAAGGTGTCTTGGAATTTAATGATAACTTTTTATCTCCATTAAAAAAAAAGTCATACAATTCCTCTATGTTCATGTTAGAATCTATTCAAGAAATGTTTATATCATCGTGTGAAGAAAATTAAACTCAATGTTTATACCGAAGCAATGTTTGATTTATTTTGGCCAAAAAAAGTTTGGCTATGAAACCTATGGAAATATGGACCTTTTCTAGCTTCCCCTACATCCTCACCTTAAGATACGCATTTCAGTGCTAAATTAGATAGAAACGATTATATTCACTTATTTTAAAGTAACAATTTAATTTTTCGTATGGACTATTATCGTTGTTCATTATTTGCCCCAAAAGTGGTTTATAGTGATGTTACGTGATACTTCAGACGATTAACATATCCCTCTGAGAGATTTTGGTTCGAATATCGTAGGAGTCTCGTATTTATTACTCATTTACTTTGAAAACCGGCGAATAAAAGGGGTTTTGGATTTATTTATTAAAGCAGTCTAATGATCCGATATCTCATTTTATATGAAAGTTTTCAGAATAAAAACATTGTAAATTGAAGTTCTGAAAATTTTGAACACATAAACGTATAAAATTAAACACTTTGAAATTCTTATTTTAATTATATGTGAGCTTAATGGAACCATACAATAGGCCTATTATATGGAATAGATAACCAATATTTTTTTTAATAAAAACCCACAATTATAGAGAAAAGTAGATGTTCATATACAGATAATTAAAACAGAGTGATATTAATAAAGTGATAGTAAAATTAAACCCATATTCAACTCATATTTTGTATTTGGCAGAGTTTAGTGGCATTTAACGAAATCAGGAATGCTAATTACTTTCCCAATCCAACTTATGATTGTCACCTTTTCGTTAATGTCTATCCATACAACTCAGTAAAAGAGTAGTATTACATTTATTTTAAATAGTATTTCCAGAACTATATTTAAATAGGTGTTGAACGCGCTGGACCAAAAGCACCCCTTTTGAAATATAAAGGAGCGACTAGCTGTGTTGACAGATAAACGAATCCCAGGGCTTAACCTTCAGCTCGACACACATACCAGGGGGTAGGGGCGGACACAGCTGGTAGAGGGTGAGAGGCGTCGATATGTTCCAACATTCCCACAGCTCTCGCCAGAGGGAATAGTCACTTGTCGTCTAGTGCCATTTTGCTCGGCGGCGTGATCATGTTAACTACTAGCAAAATTAGAAGTGGCTCCTCTGGAGTCCAGTTACTAATCAGTGGTTCTCTTCTAACTTTGGCCGTGCGGCCGTTTGCATGGTAGTCCACAGATGATACCATAGGAAAAAATAAAATATGTGGAAGATCTAAATAGAACCAAATTGACAGGTTAGGTCCGCAAAGTCAACACTATTTTGCAACACAAGTAGTATTTATTACATTTGAAACGACATAAAAACAACTTCAAATCGAAATGTTATATTTTATTTCAACTGCTTGATAAACACATATATTAATATAATTTCCGGCTTAGACAAGGGACAGGTATAGTCAGTTTACTATATGAGCTGTAGTAACTGTCAACAGATACCATATCTACTCTCACGTATCCATACGCCAAACCTTTAATTGATTGGTTGAAACTTTTGGTGGTCAAAACATGTACTGTACGTTAACCTCGGTGGTCTTGGGGTTAAATGCTCACCTCAGGACCCAATGTTAGGGGGTTCAAACCCAGCCGGGGTAGATGGGTTTTTATTGAGCGATAAAATCCGTAGCACCACATCCTTCGGAGGGCAAGTAAAACCGTCGGTCCCATATTGTTTGTGGCATGTAAAATAACTCTGAAATGTATGGGAAAATACCGTTCTTGCAAAATTGGTAGGCCTTTGACTCTCGCTCTTTGAAATCTTTGTGTGCTGATATAATCAATCGGTTCATAAAGTGCACGTTAAATACTTCAAATAACAATATAAAATTCTCACGATATACATTTTTTTAAACCGTTATTACATCTTATACTAGCTGTCAGTTGCCACCACTCCTTGGACTTTAGATATTATATTAAGGTGGGTGGTTGATATATGCCTCGAACGCCTATCAAGTGGTCCATATATTCATTAAATGTTTATCAAGGAATCCGATATTGGAAAAAGATTAAGAATTACTGAGTTTGAAGATTGATTTATTTAATATAATATTAAATTAAGCTAAGAACAGTTAATAACCAATAGAATTGATAACAAATTAGTACCATAACTTAACCTAGGATAACACAACTGAAATCTAGTGAATGCATAACTTGACTATCCTGGTAAGAGACTGAAAACCTTGTCATTTATTTAAATTTATTCAAATATTACCCACCTCAGTAGTTTAGTTAGCTAACGCGCTAGTTTCATGTTGAGCTAAACTGCCAAGGACGGGGAGATCAAGGTTCGAATCTAACTCAGGGAATTGGGGGGTTTCCTAAATGGTTTCCCACACTCCCTCCACACAAATGTGGTTTCATTTTCTCTATATTTAACCTTTACAATTCCTAACCCATTAGCGTAGTTAGTACTTAAGCGTATAACCCAAACCGGTAGTAAGACGTGGTGCTAAGTATTATTATTCAAATATTTACTTAAACACCACACTTGGATACGGTAATTGAGGCCAGACCTTTCGTTTAAAGCGCCAACGTTCTACTAGCCATCTTTTCCGGTTCATATAGTTCCCAGGGCAGGCGCGGATTCAGGGGGGGTCAAAGGGTCAGTTGACCCCCCTGTGAAGGTTAGAAGAGTAATATAAAAACAAAATGAAATTAAAAATTTTAGAAAGAAAATACAATAAAGATATATTTTATACAATTTTTAATCTTTTTACATGCAGACATCTCTTAAGCAGGGTCCACACGTGCGTTATTCGTCCACGTTTATTCAATGTTCGATATGACTCACTTAAGTGTGGAGAAAATATTAGTTTTCATGTACGAATATTTGTCGTACATAGCGAGTAACTAATATTGCTCCGCATAGAGACGGTAGACCACCACACATCAAAGAAGACTTATAATCGCCTGAGAGCAGTTCATCCACGAACACTGAATATAAAGTATTGTGGACAGCAAGAGTGACGGAACTGTGGGGTGACTCTGCCCCCCTGGAAATTATTTTCTCCTCCCTGGAATAAATTCCCCCACCTAGATATATTTCAAATCCTCTGATATTATCAAATATAAAGCTGAAAGATGGCCTTTTAGTCATTCTCCAAATGCCTTCTAAGTGCATTCTATTGTCAAAAATTTGTCGGGGAAGACCGCTTCAAATAACTACTAGACTAGAGGCATCTAACTAGCAGAAAATGTCAGGGAGGAAAGCTCTAAATAGCTTCCAGGGGAATCCAAATTTCAAAAATTTCTTATGGCTTGTCAAATAATCTAATTTTAAAAAAAAGGCCAGACAAATCATAACTTCTAGAGTGAACAATTTTTTTTTAAATTGTTAGAAGGCCACTCCAAATAGTTTATAAAAACTATCTGATTTTAAAAAATAGGAGAGGATGACCACGGTTTAAAACATACATAAGATCAAATATAAAGGAGAAATTATTAAAGGGCTTTAAACATAAATATAACATATTAAGTAACTAAGTTATTTATAACTATGACCCCCCTATGAAAATGATCTGGATCCGCCCCCGACCCAGGGTCATACCAAATGCTATATATATGGCAGAATGTGGGAATAATGTAGGGGATCATTAGCTACTCAAAGCTATCATAAACACAGTGTGATTGGTGGTCAGCAGTGAGTACTTACAAATGCTCTGAGTAGCGGAAGTTAATAAATGGTGTATACTGTATATACTTGGAAACGAGACAAAATGGATTGGCTTAGTGTTAAGAATATTGGAATGCTGAGCCAAAGATCTTGGGCTCAATTTTCATATTGAAATGTCATTTCTCAAAATTGTATTTTAACCATATTTGTAAATGATAAGATATAGCCTATCTATAACAAATATTAATGTATATATATAATCATCTATGCTAAATTTTTTTATAACCTCTTTCTCGTAGCAACACATTAACATAACATTATGATATTTTTTATTTAGTTATCTGTGAATATCTAACTTTATAGTAAGTAATTTTCATAATTTAATGTTATAAGATTAGCCTAGTGCTTTGCGCAAAAAATTCATGATGCCACCTACATGAAGGAAAATATTCACACTACAATATCTATTATAGGGATATATTTTCTCTTGTTAACATAATAAAAATGATTATATTTATTATAGTAAAGCCATATATATGTTTCTAACAAATTAGCCTACTTTTATCTCATTATTGCAACATATCTTGCTAAACGTCGTTAATTAGATTTTAATTAGTTATTTTAGGTGTGGTTTTTAAATAATAAAACTTAAAATGTAAGCTTATTAGTTTAGGGCAATTTAGCCAAATCTCACCTTAATATTAAAGTGAACCGTATTTTTCATACGTTAAGGTGGAAGTGTAGGGAACTCAAGGAAAGGGCAGATTTTTTTGCAGTTTTTATAGCAACACATTTTTGGTCTAAATAAATCATATAATTCTCAAGTAGAAGCATAGAGTCTAATTTTCTTCACATGGTGACATCAACAGTTTTTTAATATCTGTCAAGAGTGTCCTAGAATCTAATAAAAACTATTTCTCTTCATTTCAAATTTTTTATCATTAAATGCTGCCACGCTCATGACAGATATTCAACAAATATTGATATCGCCATGTAAAAATGTTGAGATCAACGTTTGTACTGAAGCAATATTTAATTTACTTTGGCAAAAAAAGAAGATTTGATATAAAAACTGCAAAACATTGCTCTTAGCTTTCGTTCCCTAAACTCCTACAGTAAAGCGCTACCATAATACCTCTGAAATACATGATGACATGATTCTGGCTGGTTGTGGTGTTTCAGTTGATGGAGAGTAGGGAGCGGTGGGGCGTTTTAAAGTTCGCTCTGAATTAAAGTCCTGTAAATATTTATTAGAAAAATATGGTAATCAACTGGAGCACTACCATTTGTTAAATTATGGATAGGAAAAAAATCGCAAACATACTACATTATCTTAAAATAGAAACATTTAAAGGCAGTTTTAGTTGCAGAAAAAAAAATAAAGGATTGAAAAAACGATATGGTACAGATTAAAAAAAACTGTCTACCGAATAAATGTATTAATAAAACTTATTGTTAGTAGAATAAATATGCTCATTAAAGTATTATTAGTTTATTCTAATAAATGAAAAGTAGGGTTATTTTGTAAGAAAGCATGTGGGACAGTGTTAAAAAATATATCTCAGTATATTATTTCCATTCGACATATTAGCTCAGTCAGTAGCTTATCTGTATACTAAGCTAATGGTATCGGGTTCAATTTTCAGCAAGGACGAAAAATTTATTAGTGGTTAAATGTGGGTTTACTCTTTATCAGTGATTAATCAACGGCCGGGGACTGAATATTGTGCATGTCCTAGTTTTAAGTTAGATTCTAAAGCATCTGATGCTGCGACAGACCTAGCAATCCAGCAGTGGAAAATATCTGGCTGGATAAAAAACTGACCCAGGTGACAGGCTGGAAACAGTAAAGTTTATAGTAAAGTAAAAGTAAAATCGTTCCAGTGAGGACCTATTTAATAGTTTTAAGGTTTTATTTTTTTATTTTAAGTGTTTAACGTTCAATTTCTGAAGAGATTGATTAGATCCATATTAAACTTATAAAATAAACTTAAACTTAGGTCAAACACAATATCTCGTACACTCACGTTAGTTAATAAATTTAGAAGTAGGAACCATATTTCACCGATGATATATATTTCAACAAAGCAGAGAATCAAACCCAGGACGATAAGATCAGTATAAAGACACGCTATGGACTGAGCTAAAATGTCAAAACTTCATTTAAATGTAGGACGTTTACAATTAGTTGTGATTTTATTTTACTCTCAAAGATGTTTGACTTTCTAGCTACATTACAGGTAAAGAAAGTATTGTGGTCGTCAAAAAATCGAACTCGAGATTTTGATGAATTTCAATATTTCATGACCCCCCGAACCTGTAAAGAGTGGTTTTTGAATTTCCGTTTGTCTGTTTCTACCTCGGAGTAGAGTATAAACTATTTTATCAATTGGTCTAAAACTATGTATATAGTTTTTTCATAGGGTTGCCCCAATAAGTTTTTAGAATTGGATATCAAACCTTAAAATTAAGGGTAATTTACAGAAGATGGAAAAGAGAAAAAATCAATTTAATCAAAATCGGTTCTAATGATTTTGATTATGTTATATTTTTTAGTAATGATCAGAATTACAAACAAAATGGCTACTCTCAATTTTTCGTCAAAATGACTTTAAGGGCTCTTGTCTGATGCGTGAATTCTCATTATCAATTTCTCACTGTCTTACAGGTAGAGTAATTATTGTGATCGTCAATAAAATTGAACTTAAGACTTTGATGAATCTCGACGTTTCATGATGCCCTGAATCGGAAAAAGTGTTTTTTAAATTTCCGTTTCTCTGTCTATCTGTACCTCTGAATAGAGCCTAAACTATTTTACCTAAGGGCTACATTTTGGTAGCTAGGGTTTGCATAGGGTTGCGTCGAGGGATTTTTGGAATTGGATATCCAAACCTAAAATTAAGGGTAGTTTACTAAAGGGCTAAAAGAGAAAAAGTCGATTTTCTCAAAATCGGCTCTAAAGATTTTGATTAAATTTCATTGCAAAACATTAAAAAATATTCTAAACAGAATGACTACTGTCAATATTTCGGCAATATGACATTAAGGGCTCCGGTCTGATGCTTATTTCCCGTTTTTATCATATCTCCGAAACTATTGGAGATATGAAATTACTTATCATTTAAAATATGTTTAATACAAATATTTTACTCGCAATAAATTTTTATAAAGCCAATAACTTTCAAGCTATATGCATATATATTTAACTTTTCGAACACTAAAGGTAAATTATTGCACCGAAAAAAAAAAAAAATCTAACCTTAAATGTTGATTGGATGTCGACGTCTCATGACCCATGAACCTTAAAAAGTGCTCTTTGCAATTCCGTCTGTCTGTGTGTATTTTTAACCCAAAAATTAAGAGTATCTTGGAAAAAGCAAAGGAGAAACAATCGATTTCCTCAAAATTGGCTATAACGATTTTGATTAAAATTCGTATCTAGGCGTTGATTAAATTATAAATAAACTGACTATTTTAATTTTCCAATGAAAATGACTTTTAGGTTATTTTATCAGAAGCGGAAATTTTCGTATCTCCGCAACTATTTGAGATACTAAATATCTTATCGTTGCAAAATTGCAGTATTATTAAAAATAGAAAACTTTTATATGAAATAAATTTTATAAAACCAACGGTTTCTGAGATATTGGTTAAATATATTAATACAATTTTGTGAGCTTTAAATGTAGAGAGATACTAGTTAAGTTTTAAGTTCTAATGCCATAAAGTCAGAAATGAGTAAGCCTCTAAAAAATTGTATGTTCTCTTTCTTTCAACCTCCTTGGATAAATGTTTGTACAACAATGATTTATCTCTATCATTTTAGATTAAATAGTCAATATTTACCTATTTTATTGGTCAACATTTATAAATGAGGAATTTAATGGCAATGCAATAACATTAGAGGTGCAACCCCTAATAAAATTCGAATATTTTAAATCGGAAGTCGACATTTTAATACGAAATATTGACCCACGGGGGACCAATATCAATATTTTTACTTTCTCGCTACCTTACAGTTTTGTGATCGTCAAAAAAAATGAACTCAAGATTTTGACGGATGTCGACGTCTCATGACCCCCCGAACCCTAAAAAGTGGTTTTCACAAAGTCGTCTCTCTGTCTGGCCATCTGTCTGTCAGTCTGTACCTCGGGCTCCAGCTTAAACTATTTTACTGATTGGGCTAAACTTGGTATATAGGACTACCCCGAGGAATTTTTGGAATTGGATATCCAAACCTAAAATCAAGGGTAGTTTCCTTAAGGGCGGAAAGAGGAAAAGTCGATTTTATCAAAATTTAGCTATAACAATTTAATTAAATTTTATTTCCAAGCTTTGATCAATATTACAAACCTAATGGCTACCCTAAATTTTTCGTCAAAACTACTTTAAGTGTTCCAGTTTGAAGCGTAATTTATATTTTATCACCGTAAGTCTTTAAGATTTGAAATTATTTATCATGCATACATGTAGATCTATTAATAGTAAACATATTTTAATTGAAATATATTTTTATAAAACCAATAGTTTTCAAGCTATACGCAAATATATATATATATATTATATATTATATATTTTCCAACATTTAAGTAAAGTATCATGAACGTCAAAAAAATCTAACCCGAGATGTTGATGGATGTTGACGTTTCACTACTCCCAAACATGTGGTTTTTGCAAGCCGTCTGTCTGTATGTCTGTTGAAACCCTAAAATTTAAAGCAGTTAACTAAAGGGTGGAAAGAGAAAAATTCAATTTTCTCAAAATCAGCTCTATTAATTTTGATTAAAATTCGTATCTGGGCGTTGATTAAGATTATAAACAAAATGGCTTTTTTAATTTCCCATGAAAAGACTTCTAGGGTTATTTACAGAAGCAAAAATGTATTTATTTCTGAAACTATTAGAGATACTAAATAACTTATAATGTACAATTTTGGTACTATTAAAAATAAAAAACTCTTTTGAAATATATCATTACCAAACCAATAGTTTCTGATATATTGGCAAAAAATATTTAATACAATCTTGTGAGCTTTAGTTGTGAAGATATATTACCTAAAACTCAATAATTCTCCAATGCCATAGAGTAGGCAAATAAGTAAGTCTCTCAAGAAGTAGATGTTGTTTTTCCTTAAACTATTAGGGGAAATGTTTGTATACAAAAGGAACGAATCCAGGATTTTCGTGAGGGAGGTGATTGATGCGAGTCTCCCATTGGATTCAGGTTGGGGAGGGGAAAAGGAAAGGGACCTCAAGAAATTTTGACATAAAATACTTCAAAATTTGAGAGTAAATCTTTAGGTAATATTTTTCAGTGTGAATTCTAAACTTGAGAATAATCCTAATGAAGGGTATAACACGAAATTTGCGACTAGTATTGAAATTTATTAAAAGCAAATAATAAGAACATCAACAAATAGTGATTATTAAGAGGAAATAAATTTTTAAAAATTATAACATTATTATATTAATAGTTTTCTAGCTATTCAATCAATTAGAAAAAAATAGATGTTGCTATTCAGATTTTTGAACAAACCAAACTTTAACTCCACTCTATATATAGCTAGTTATTTATCTTTCTGAAAATTTAAAAATACACCTGGACACAGGAATCGAACTCGGGACCTTTGCCGAGTTCGATTCCCAATGCTTAACCACTGAGTTATCCAGGAATTTCCGTGCTCAGGGTCATTCTTCACTCATATTTTAAGGCAGAGTCTATGATGGACGTGCGGAAATCGTTGGCTACAAATTTGTGATATTATTAAAATCACGAGCTATCAGGTAACGCAGCCACCTATTATAATAATTGTACAAGTGGCCGCAATAAGCCAACTACCGAGTCAAAGGTGGCTGCGTTTTCTAATAGCTATTAAATTAAGATGAAAAGCACATCAACACGGGAATAACTTCTGTATAAAATTTTATAGGTATTTTAAATTTGATTTATTATTAGTAAAATTTGATAGCTGTCTTTGTTATTATATATTTAAAATATATAGCTAAACACTGGCCCTAAGAGAATGATTGAAATTAACGCTTAAAAAAAACATCAGTATCAGAAAAAAAAGATCAAAACCAGCATTTTGTATGAGAGTCAAGAGGTTCTTTCTCTTGATTAATTTCACCAGTAAAATTATTAATTGTTTCAAAAAATGGATTGTTGAGCACAATACTTTTTATTCAATGGAATGAATAATTAAGGGAGCAATTAATATGATTATTATTAGCACCCGTCTTACCCGTTTGGATTATACGCAATATTAATATATAAATCGTTCTGATTTAACCCCCATAAGGCCGTTTCAGCGCCAGTGGGCCATTTTCAAACACTTTCTTTACATATCTTAATATATATAATAAAATAAGGAATATTTTTTTCCACACATACAGTATTTGCTTGGAATGGTTAACTTATGAGTAAAAAAATAAAATATGTAAAACAAACAAAAAAAATTCTTAGAATCACGTATATAATTAAAATATATTTTCTAAGCTAATATCCTACTACTTTAAATAATGGATGCATGATATATTTTGGTCTTCTAGTGGTGCTGATTGAAAACCTTCGGTTATTATTTAGTGAAAAAAAAACACCTTTTGATGTTTTTATAGGATAGTATTGTAATAGCCTATGGTGTTTTTGGATAGTATAAAAACATTTAGCTTAAATCCTAAGGAATAAACTATGTCAAATAATATAAGAAAAATAGAATTCAATTTTAAGTGAATTTAAGTGGAACAAGTTGTACTAGATTGACGTGAAAGAAACATAAATATGTAATATAAATATAATATATATCACAATATTTAAATGATATTTGTAAAAATTTGGTAGTAAAATTACCAAATTATGGTACATTTTAATTATTAATATATTGAGATTGTCACAAATATTTAAAAATTAGGTACATTTTAAAGTATACATTTGAGTCAATTACACTTAAAACTACGTTGAAAGAATCAAAGGATGATGTGACTATATATTTATTGAAATGTAATGTATTACTCTTGAGAAATGACAGAAAAGTTATTTAATTTGAAAAGTAAAGAGTGAATTTATTTATTAGCTGTAGTTCCCTGTTCCTTTATTTGTGACTGCAAGAGATGCACAGTTATTAGGACGACATGTTTCAATGCCCCAGTGGCATCATCTTCAGGTCTAATGAGAAAGAGAGAACACACCGAATGAAATTTATAGTTAATGACACAATGCGCAAGCCAATATGGTATAACATAAAATTAATGAAGGTAAATAAATTAAAATGTTGAAAAAATAAATAATTATGAAACATCATATTTACCAGAAATTAAAACTATGTGCTTGAGTATCCCATGTCCGTGTTATTAAGGGAACTAATAGGATAATTACAATTAACGTGTATATAATATGAAGTGAAATAAGAACAATCTTGAAAAAAATTATATGAAATCAAAGATATTATAAAATAACAAAGTATTTCGTATTGTTACATTGTGGAAATGAGATAGTAGATAGATATATTTAGGATTTATTTATTCATGATAATTTAATTTAAATAAAATAAATTATATGGGATTGAAAATAGAATGACAATAAAGGAAATGAAAATAGGTTCAAGTCTTCTCGACACTGGCTCGAACAGGTCATTAACTACTATGGAAGGATGGGCGAAAGCAAACAGGAAGGGAGTTTTTTTTTAAATTTTGGTATGTTGAGGGAGTTTTCGTAAGGTGTTAATGAGTATTTGATTATCAAAATTGTTTGTTCATTTATTACATTTTTATTGTTTAATAAGGCTGTTTGAATAAATCTATTTTTAGCTGTGCTCATTGCTGTGCCTTTTGATGTTTTGTAAATTAGTCTCATGCTTTCGTTCATTGGGTTTGGTTGATGTCCTAACTGTTTGAGATGTTCAGAAAATTTTGATTTATTTCTATCATATGTGAAATCACTCATGTGTTCAGAAAATCTAGTAGAAATTTGGCGCCAAGATTGTCCTATGTAAACAATATTAGAGTCACAGGTGAGTTGATAAAATCCAATTTTTTTTCATATTGGTTAGTTTGGTTTAGGTTAGAGTTATTGATATGTTTTTTGGTGTTATTGTTAGTGCTGATGGCTACCTTAAATTTGTGTTTTTTGAAGATTTTGGTTAATATATTAATTTATCTCCTTGTATAGTTAAACTTGAGCCATTTGGTTTCGATATCTGAATTTGAATTATAATTACTGGGAGTGGATTTGTTGGTTAGTTGTGATTTTTTTTAAGGATTTCAAATGTTTTTCAAAAATATGTAAAATAAGTCAGTATCGTCTATGGACGAATACTCTCTGATACATAGTAAAACATGGACACAATATTTCAGTAATCTATAGAATACTTCGGAATATATTTGCCTGTCATCTTGTGAAGAATATATATATATATTAGTACTTAATATAAGAATATTATAAACAAACCAATTCAACTGAAGAATACATAAAATATAATCGATACAAATAATCTATGTTGATATTGATATTCATATTATGTATATATATATAAGTGGCCTATTTATCATATACATATTAAAATATATATATATATGTGATCAACCCGCTTCGGTGGTCAAATGGCCTAAAATTGATTGGTCTTATGATAGATTAGACCTGTCGATGACGGGGAGATTGGGGCTCCAATCCTGGCCAGACATAATAAGGGTGTGTTTTTCCAGAATGGTTTCCTACCCTTACTCCATGAAAGTGCAGGTACATTTCCTATAACTTATACTGTCCTCATACCTACTAGACTAAGCGTCATTAATGTATATGCGTTTAGACCAAATGAGTAATGAGAAGCCATAAGCATTAATCTATATTTTTTTATCACCACGTCTTAGCACCAATTAAAATTACACCATATTTGTTAATTACTCTAATAGAATAGGGATGAGGGACGAACCATTTGAAAGATAATCTACCCCCATTTACGCGGAAGGAGAGTGGGAAACTATTTAGGGAAAATCACCCTCAGTAGACCTGACCGGAATAACACCCTGATCTCTCCGTCATCAGCAGGTCAGTCCAGCACGAGAGTGACGCCTTAGACCATTCGGCCAATGAAGCGGTGGGAATAATTGAAATTTAGGTTGTCGCTGAGCCTGGCGTACAAAGGCTTATTAAACCGAGCTATCAGGTACAAATCCTTCCCCCAGTTTTATAAGCGATGATATAATAGGATTGAAGGTAGGACTACATTCTTCCTCAACATACCTTCCTTCATACGGGGTGAAGGATTAGACCTGTCATGATGAGGCTAATCCCAGCTAACCGCGCATCGTCCGCAGGGGCGCATCTATCAAAGAGGACCTCTCTTGCCTATAGTTGACAATTATACCACTAGGGGAGAGAGGAAACGAGGGTTAAGTAATATGCTCTGAGTGTTCAAAAGTAATATTGCTGAGAACCTCATCCTAACATACTTGATTTTTATTTAATTTATTCAAGGTATTTAGCGTGCACTTTTTGAACCAACTAATTATATCAGTACACGACTTATAAACTAACTTAAATATAGAACAAACACAACACACTTTCCTCGGCCATTAATTCATACCCTGTGAAAGGGGGAAACCACATTTCAGCCAATGATAAAATATTCGGCCATGGCAGGAATTAAGTCCAGGACCCTAAGCTTTTAGACGGCCACGCTATCGACTAAGCTAAGGTGTCGGACCACTACTTTATGGATCCACATTTGTAGGTTTCAGTGCTTGAGTTTGCGGACTTTTGATCGACAGATTAAGGGTGGTGCCGTAAAATATATTCTTGAAATTGTTTGCAATCTCATCATTGTTCAAGAGAAAAAACGTTGAACTCACATTTCACTTGTTTGTCATAAGCGGATAGATTTAAGTAAAATATCGGCTAGGTGCTACGGGGGATATTAAAAAATATGTGAATTATCACTACAAGGTCACTGTTTATTCTTCCACTCTAAGGCTACTCGCACATTGGAACCGACTACGTACAATTACGACAAAAGCCCGGCTACACGTGACTTGGTCGTACGACTGGATTCCGAACATTGAGACCGACTTCCTCAGGTGCGATCTGTCCTTGTATCTCTGGTTGTCGTTGAGTGGTGCATTATTTCAGTTTTTTCTAAATAGAGTGTAAAGTGAAAAATTAACTCTCAATTGTACCTCCTTGAAAATAATTTATTGATCTGTCAATGAAGAATACGTCGAAGGAGGAATGAATGGATCAAACAAATATACCATGCATCTCTCTGGACGTCTCTCTAATAGTAGTTGTCGTCTTTCTTTTTTGATCGCAAAGGCACTTGCTCTCGAAAACGAGACTTAGCAATTTTTCTGTTTACATTTTGAAAAATCTTATAACCAAAACACAGGGTAAATGACTAGTCAGGTCATAGGACTTTAACGAAAAATCCCAACTTTTTGGAATCCGGTCGTAGTTTGGAACAATCCTCACGTAGTTGGACGATTGAATCGCCTCCAGTGTGAGGACTCCCGTCTTTTGTCTCATGTTGGGATTGGTCGGGCGACTTCGTGCGACTACGCGCGACCTCTAATCATACGTAGCCTGTTCTAATGTGCGAGTAGCCTAATGTGAGCTATAATCTTCAAAGCATC
Organism: Timema podura; assembly: GCA_033556935.1. Taxonomy (NCBI): domain Eukaryota; kingdom Metazoa; phylum Arthropoda; class Insecta; order Phasmatodea; family Timematidae; genus Timema; species Timema podura. The sequence goes on along the minus strand of JAVRXN010000010.1, from coordinate 50,574,621 downwards.
CCTTCCTGTATGTTCCTTTTAAATAAGCTAGATATTAGTAAATATAATGTTGAAAGTATTAATTAAGAATAAACATTTACTTTCTTCAGTGGCCAAATGGTCTAAGGCGCTATTCTTGCAGTAGACTAGACTGCCGATGACGGGAAGATTGACGTTAGAATTTATCAGCTGTATTGAGGGTGTTTTTCCCAATATGGTTTTCCACTCTCCCTTCACTCAAATTAGAGTACGCTTCTTCTAAACATAACCTTCCTAATCCCTTTAACCACAATCGTAATTAGTACATAAGCTTACAACCCGAACGGGTAGTAAGACGCAGTGCGTTAAAAAAATAAATATTTGTTTACATGCTTGCTTCTTTCATAAAATGTACATTACCTTCAGCTAACCCTGAAAGGTAACAAGCGTAGTTTCGATAGAGCGTGCCATATAAAATAGCGCCATAGTGCAACACGTCAAAGTAAGCTTGCTTTGTTTTGGTGTAGACGGAGCTTACATGTGGGCTGGAGTTAGGTTTATATATACGGATTTTGGTAATAAGGGACATATAAAAGGCATATTTTCCCTTCTATAACCCTTATATAATATAAGATTTCACTAAGTAAAAAGGCCTTTCTAACAGCCAGTAAAATTATTATAATATAGTTCTACAAGTTCTATCCATAACAAGATTGATTTTTATATAATGTGCAGATATAATATATGTGCTTAAAAATATTACGTTGGATACCTTAGTTAAAATTACTAATTATTTCAAGGTAGACCCACTTCAGTGGTCGCATGGTCTAAGGCGCTACTCTTGCAATAAATTAAACTGCCGAAGACAGGGAGATCGAAATTCATTCCCGATCAGGTGTTCAGTAGGGTAGATTTCCTAAAAGGCTTTCCACTTTCCCTCCACGCAAATGCGGATAAACTTCATCTAAACTCAACATTCTTAACTCCTAACACATTAGTGTAATAATTAATACATAGACGTATAGCCTGAACCGTTAGTAGACACGGTATATAATTATTTGATTCAAGTAAAGAAGATATACTGACCCGCAAAGCATTCGTGCTACACGTATTTACTAAAGGGGCAGCACTTGCGTGAATTCTGGACATGAGGCCAGCAAGTCAAAGAATTATTTCAATACAATGGGATGAACTAAACAAAGCCAAACTTATATTAACGCTTTTCTTGATCAAAGAAATCTGGATTGTTCTATAGTGACTCTGACATAACCTTAGTTGGTCTGACTCAAAGGATATAAAACGAAATGCATGTGTGTAATTTTGATATGAAACTATTTAAAAAACAAATTAATTGAGCTGTGAAAAATAATTAAGAAGTTGTCGGATCAAGTAATCCTTACTATTATAAATGCGAATGTGAGTTTGTTTGTTGTTTGTTTGTTTGTTACACTTTCACGCCTAAACTATTCGACCGATCATCATGAAATTTTGCATACACGTTGTCATGGGTAGAGAAAAGGACATAGGGTATCTTTCATCCTGCAAATGTGAGTTTGTTTGTATGTTTGTTATTGTTTGTTACGCTTTCACGCCTAAACTACTCGCCGGTCATCATGAAATTTCGCATACACGTTGTCATGGGTAGAGAAAAGGACATAGGGTACCTTTCATCCAGAAAAAATACAAATGTGAGTTTGTTTGTTTGTAATTGTTTGTTACGCTTTTACGCCTAAACTACTCGACCGATCATCATGAAATTTCGCATACACGTTGTTATGGGTAGAGAAAAGGACATAGGGTATCTTTCATCCTGCAAATGTGAGTTTGTTTGTATGTTTGTTATTGTTTGTTACGCTTTCACGCCTAAACTACTCGACCGATCATCATGAAATTTCGCATACACGTTGTCATGGGTAAATAAAAGGACATAGGGTACCTTTCATTCAGAAAAAATGCACCTGTGAGTTTGTTTGTAAGTTTGTTATTGTTTGTTACGCTTTCACGCCTAAACTACTCGACCGATCATCATGAAATTTCGCATATACGTTGTCATGGGTACAGAAAAGGATATAGGGTACCTTTCATCCAGAAAAAATGTGAATGTGAGTTTGTTTGTTTATTTGTTTTTTATTGTTTGTTACGCTTTCACGCCTAAACTACTCGACCGATCATCATTAAAACTTCGCATACACGTTGTCATGGGTACAGAAAAGGACATAGGGGACCTTTATCCAGAAAAAATGCAAATGTGAGTTTGTTTGTTTGTTTGTTATTGTTTGTTATGCTTTCACGCCTAAACTACTCGACCGATCATCATGAAATTTCGCATACACGTTGTCATGGGTACAGAAAAGGACATAGGGTTACCTTTCATCCAGAAAAAATGAAAATGTGAGTTAGTTTGTTTGTTTGTTTGATTGTTATTGTTTGTTACGCTTTCACGCCTAAACTACTCGACCGATCATCATGAAATTTCGCATACACGTTGTCATGGGTACAGAAAAGGATATAGGGTACCTTTAATTCAGAGAAAAGGTGAATGTGAGTTTGTTTGTTTGTTTGATTGTTATTGTTTGTTAAGCTTTCGCGCCTAAACTACTCGACCGATCATCATGAAATTTCGCATACACGTTGTCATGGGTACAGAAAAAAAGTACTGTTCCTGACGGATAGAAAAAAATAATTGTTAGACGGTCGTCCAGCTTAACAACTCGGCCTACTGATCTGAATAAATTAATTGCAACATGATTCCTGGAGTACAGAAAAAGGGACCTGCGGTATCCCAGAAGAAAATCTGATATCCCGAATAAAAATCTGTTCCCGAGTTATTTTAGGCACCTCTATCTTAAAATGATTAAAAATGATTATATTCAGCTAATTAAGCTCTGTCTGTTCACCCCGTTATGGTAAATGATAAAATTGTCGTAAGAAGTTTGGTATTATTCATTTCAGCAAAAATAGCTCTCGAGGTATGATGCTACGACAATGTAAACTTTTAGTGTGGGACGAAAGTACAATGTTCCACAAAAAAGCTATAGAGGCGTTAAACCAAAATCTTCAGGACTTGCGAGAGAGGAGGAATGGTAGTTTTACTGGCTGCTGACTTCCGACAAACTCTACCGGTGATCCAGAGGGGCACACATGATGATGAAATCAAAGCCTGTCTCAAGTCATCAAGATTGTGGGCAAAAGTGAAAAAATTCAGCCTAACAACGAATATGAGAGTCCACCTTTATAATGATGTAGATTCAGGACATTACGCAGAGACACTATTGAAAATTGGCGATGGACGTTTGGACACGGATGCTGAAGGCTGTATTTTAATTACAGAGGAATTCTGTAATTTGGTGGAAAATGATGTGGATCTCATTGTTAAAGTTTACCCAGACTTACAACTAAATTTAAATTGTGATCATTGGCTGTGTGCAAGAGCAATTCTTGCACCAAAATATGAAATCGTTAACAAAATCAACACTGACATTTTGAAAGAGGTGCAGGGAGAAATAAAGGAGTATTGGTCAATAAATACAATCATGGACACAGAACAGAGCACCGCTGAGTTTTTAAATTCTCTGGAGCTATTAGGTGTACCCTCGCATAAACTACAATTGAAATTAGGTGTACCAGTTATGCTTATGCGAAATTTAGATGCACCCCTTTTATGTAATGGGACGAGGCTTCAATTACACAATTAGGGCAAAATATAATCTGTGCCACCATTTTAACAGGTGTGGGAAAAGGGGAAAGTGTAATCATACCTCGAATCCCAATAATCCCCACTGACCTACCATTTCAGTTCAAAAGACTTCAATTTACAATCAAACTTAGTTTTACTATTACTATTATCAAAGCGCAAGGGCAAATATTGCAGGTAGCAGGGGTGCATTTGGAAATGCCATGTTTTTCCCATGGCCAGCTATATGTAGCCTGTTCGCGTGTGTCCAATGCCCAGAATTTGTATGTATTTGTGCCAAATGGAAGGACATACAACATAGTATATAGGAGCGTCCTAAAATAATGATCTATTCTGTGCCCATGATTGCAACGGTCAAGAACAAGCGGAGTAAATAAGGGATTTTAATTAACTGTAAGTAAAATTTAAGATGGAGTAGAATCTTCCAATTCGTGGCAAGGCATAACCTGTGACTCTACTGACACACACTCCGCTACTTTTTTTTACTCCTACACTTAATCCTGATTTATATTGTGTAGTTTTTTTCTTTATCTCTACCTCTATTGACTAACAACCTCAATATGTTCATCGTTTTTATTGTCATATTCCCTGTGTCAATCGACAACCTGAATTTATTGATAAAATCTACATTAACGCGAGAAAAGCCGCGGGCAAAAGCTAGTAAATTATATATCAATGAGACCTGGATTGGTTGACAAGAGGATTTATTGTCAAGCTCGTCTAGTCTATTTTAACGGTGACGGGGAGGTCAGAGGGGCTTCTACTAGGGATAATAAAGTCACTCACCTTTAAGTAGATTTTCATATAGACGTGTTATATCATCCACTACTCAGAACCTATCAGAAATATCAATATATAGTCAGCTATTTGTGCACTCAAATTGTAGTAGTGGTTTTGCTATAGTTTGTAAATTTATATTAGCTGTTAGCCAAATTTGTTCATTTATTAATTGGACAATATTTTATACATCCTTGGAATTCATTATATTGGAGTGTGTATTCCACAAAAATATATACGGTATATAATACAATAATTATATATTTTATAATTATATTATTAAAAAGTGTGTATTGAAATAGTAAATGTAATGACTCATGTTTATTGTGAATCCTGATAAACGAATAATTGATAACCAAACATATATGTCTGTATATGGTTATATATACATATATAAATATGTATATGTGTATATGTGTATATATAAATATATATTTATATATATGGTTATATACAAATATAAATATGTATATGGTTATATACAAATATAAATATGTATATGGTTATATACAAATATAAATATGTATATGTATGTATATATGGGGTTATCAATTATTCCTTTATCAGGATTCACAATAAACATGAGTCATTACATGTATTATTTCAACACACAATTTTTATTAATATAATTATAAAAATGCTATTATTGTATTATATACCGTATATAATAATGTAATGAATTCTCATGTTAATGCTCTTACCAAGAATGTGTAAAATTATTATTATTATTATTATTATTATTATTATTATTATTATTATTATTATTATTATTATTATTATTTAGCACCGCGTCTTACTACCCGTTCGGGTTATACGCTTAAGTACTAATTACGCTAATGGATTAGGAATTGAGGATGTTGAATAGAGGAAGTGAACCCGCATTTGCGTGGAGGGAGAGTGGAAAACCATTTAGGAAAAGCACCCCCAGTTCACCCGACCGAGATTCGAACCTCGATCTCCCCGTCCTCGGCAGTTGGGCTCAACACGACTAGCGCGTTAGCCAACTACGCCACCGAGGCGGGTAATGCGTAAAAGATCGCCCAAATAATAATTATACAAATTTCGGTAACTATACTAAATTCGGTATATAAATATCAGTATATTTACGTATATATATATATTGATATTTATACATATTACATAAAGACTTACTATATGCAATCCGTCAAAATTTATTAAACTTTTTTTTTAATTATTATTATTATTATTATTATTATTATTATTATTAGCACCGCGTCTTACTACCCGTTCGGGTTATACACACTTACGCTAATGTGTAATGGTAGGGTGATTGTGAGATGAAATGGAGGACCTACAGTTTAACGTGGGATCCGAACCACGGTGGAGGCCTGGCATTCCTCACATTCACAAGTTGTGATTAATACACGTCTTGTCAGAGGTGAAGGAAGGGTTTGGCAATCAGATAAATCTGTACCGGTACCGAGGATTGAACCCCGGACCCTCAGCACAGAAGTCTGACACCTTACCCCTAGACCACCAGGTCACCTTTTTTTTTTTTTTTAATATAAACTATTTTTCGAATCAGTAGTTGTTGAGCAAAGCAATCATTTTTGCTTGATATCATAATATAACTCATCTTATTTTACAAAGATTTTAAACTAATTCCAATTTCAACCATCTCAATGTGTCGATACGAACTAATTTCCAATCCTTCTAAATTCTATTAAATTCCGAACCATTCGATAAAGTAAATATCCAACATGTGTCCGACAAGCACAGTTATTTTCCACCACGCATCTTACAGCTCGTCCGGGCTATGTGCAGTTTGACTAAGCCAATGGGGATAGGATGTAGGATGAGTGAGAGGAAATTTATAGAAAATTTAAATACATCTGCTCAGAGGAAAAGTGGGAAATTTTAATTTTTTCAAATCCCTAGTACACCCTGGCGGAATTCAAGTCCCGGCCTTGCCAATAACACCAGACTAGAGGAGCTCGAAATGTAGTTCGTTTGTTCATCGTTATGGGTGACTGAAAGAGTTGGCAAACACCCTGGAGAGCTTGACTTTGATAAATGAGGTGATAGTTAAAACATATAACGCAATCAATTTGTCCATCCATCAGAGTTTTAACCATTATTTATACATAGAGATGCTTTTTGATGTTTCTAAAATTCACACTTATAATCATGTTTCTTTATGTAATCCAGATTTATTTTCATATGAACCAATCAGATAGAAATATACGTACTTTAATAAAAGATAAAATAGAATAAAATCTGATCAGTTACTCAGGGTGTAAGCTGACCGTAGTGTCACATTTGCCTAAATGCTATTGAGAAACATTTACTAAGACCTATTCTAGATAATGTAAGTTTATCTATTGATATTTTTAAATACTTTTTCACATAATTTGAAATAGTAAACAGGACACCTACAAGGGGCTACGTGGCTTGGGCACGTTAATCTCGCAATAAGCTACCAGTGTCAAAGAGGTTCAAATAATATCCTTTTAAATTTTGCGGATACAGTGTTTCAAAATGCGAATCTTTCCTTTTTGAGATCACATCCCCTCTCCAAATTAATACGAGTAAACTTTTAAAATATAACTTATTATCTATTAATTCCCTTGCACAATGAATCTTCGCTAATTCCTATAGTCTTTGTTGCAGTTTATGTGATGGGTTATTTCAAGTGAAACTTGTTATCAGCCAACTCACCCTGTGGAATTCTACGAGAGAGTCGGAAAGAGTTTATATATTTTGCCGAAAAGGTACTTCCACAGAACTTACAGGGATGGATCTTTTACGTTTCACATTCAAAATGGGACCGACGACAGTCTTACTTGCCCTTCGAAGGAAGTTGTGCTACGGGTTTTTATGTCTAAGTAAATATCCGATGACCACGGCCTCGGCTTAGTTTGATCACACGGAAATCGGGTCATGACGCAAGCACTTTACCTCAAGACCATAGAGCTAAACTACATTACTCATCACTAAATACTAGTGTTCAACTTAGTAATTTAAAAACACCCACTTCAGTGGCCGCATAGTTAAAGGTGCTACTATAGCAATATAATAGACTGACAGTGAAGGGGAGATCAATCCTAAATGACTTCCCACTCTCTATCCACGTAAATTCGTTTACATTTCCTCTTAATTCAACCTTCTTCATCACTAACTCAATAGCATAATTAGTATATAAGCGGATAAACCGAACGGGTAGTATGACGTGGGGATAAAAATATATTATAAACCTACTAGCAACATTTGTTTGTATCATACTCTAATCATCTAAGACTGTGATTGAATTTACCCGAATGCATAGAATAGTATGTCCCTGGAAACATTCAGCGGTGTAAGTCAAAGCATAGGACTAGCATCTACTGTTTTTTTCACAGCGCCAAACTACTAGTCCGGGCTATCTGCATTTAACTACGTTAATTTGTGTAGGCCTATGTTTTAGGAAGGTTGAACTTAGAGGAAGTGTACCAGAATTTTCGTGGAGGGTGATTAAAAGAACCTTCGGTCCACCTGGTCGGAATTTGAAATCGGGCTTCCCTGTCAAAATCAAACCAGACTATGTGAGACTTATCTTTAATCCACGTGTCCATCCTCCTGTTTGATATTGGTCTATGACCGGATTATATTTGCACATAAATGTGATAGATAAATTAAATAAAAATTTTAGCTATCACGTTAATAAATCCGATGAACTAAAGGCTACCCGCTTCAATGGATGATTGGTCTAAGGCGTCACTCTCGTGGTAGAGCAGCCCGCTGAAGATGGTGAGAATGGGGTTCAAGTCCCTGTTGGGTCTACCGAGTGTGGTTTTCCTTTAGGTCTTCCCACTTTCCTTCCATGCAAATGCGGATAGATGACCTCTATAATACTTCCTTCCTCCTCCATACCCCATTACAATAATTATCATGTATGCGTATAGCCTGAACAGGTAATAAAACGCGGTGATATAAAAAAACTTGAGGTTTGAGAAAAATAGACAAAAATAGCAAAATACGATTTAACACGAAGTCTGAAATCTCTGCTCGACTAGAAGAAACAAAAACTGTCAACCTAATTGACGTGAACCGAATCCACGTGGACCGCTATCTCCACAAAAATACTCAGGTACCTATATCCCCCACTCCCCTTACACAATGACATTATGTACGAGCCACTCGAACATGACGGTCGGCCACCAGATGTTGATGGATTAATTCAGACCATGCAGGGATATACCTAGCACGTCCTAGAATGGCACACTCCTGTTACACTAGGGTTTAATAGCTTCACACGGAGAAAGAGAGAGAGGAATACCTTGCTCCGATTTCAGTCCCTCATTCTGTCGTGGAATTGCAGCGCGATTCAGAGCAAGGGTGAATTTTGGTCGTGGTAACAGTTTTGTGGTGTGTCGACCACACACGGTGGTCACGTGAAGGACATTAGCACACATTGAGGCATCCAACTGCGGCACCACCAACCTCAATAAATGGTTACGGTATTTAATCGGGATTTCCCAGAAAACCTAAGCACCTGTGTGTGTTTTTTTAAGGGATGGTGGTAATTATGGTGAGGTGTCTAAGAATACTATTTTCCATTCCTTATACCAGCAATTTATACCACTCTAAGGCCACAGGATAGGTTGGTCAATTTTGAAGAAAGTTCACCATCATTCTAACGGAGAGGGAATAGAGAAATCACAAATTTAAATAGGACCTCTTTTTCACCTAAATATATCCTAAAAGTTCGTCATTGGAAGAACCGCTTCAGTCTCGTCACGTATTGTTTTGTCATTGATGAGGAAGTAGAGGTCCATGTTTCCACCAAGTTTACTCTTACAATTTGCGCACCACGTCTTACTAACCTTTTGACCTATCCACATATTTATATAAAAAGTGATATATAACAGATATATAGAAGTTATATAGAAACATATCAACCCTATTTTCATAAAGATAAACGTCTAAAAAATGTCAGTGGTCACACAGTTTAAGGCCTCAAGTTCGCAACCAAAAAACACTGGGACTTTTGTGGAGAATGAGGTTGAAGTGAAAATCCAAGTCTTATATCTGAAAGTGATTTTCTACTCATGACTAATCACTGAAGCTATCTCATTCCCTCTACCCGCTAACGTGGGTGGGTCTCCTCTAATTTAACCTCCCTTTCCTTCTCATTAAAACAGGTCGTTAATAACGTTGGCGTTGAACACGCTGATAAAAAAAAAAGTGGCACTAATTTGATAACTAAATGTTACGTTGAAACAAATATATTTTCAGACACCTGTTAGAGGGTTTGTATTGATTTGAAACAATGACACTTGGACAGGGAATTGAACCCTCTCCGGGTGTCATTTGTCTAAGTTAAATATGACTACCCTCATCAGTGGGAACGTGAACTACTGTAAACGGTAGGTTCAGCTGGTCTGGTTTACAGGTCACTAGGAGGTCGGGGCTTATATCCCGACTGGGTATACTGATTATGGTTTTTCCTAAAATAATTTATCACTCTCCCTCTTTGTAAATGCGTTAACATTTACTCTTAATTTGATTTTATTCGTTCTTAGCTCATTAATATAGTTATTTATATAGCCCAACAGGGTAATAATATGCGTAGGAAGGCAAAGTAATAATGTAGTTATCTTACTCTAAAAGGTTTAACCTGATGTAAATACATTATAAATATCAGAGCTTGTATTCACTAAAGGGTGAATATTTTATGGTGAAACTTTAAAGGACGCGCCTTGATTCATATTTACTAAAAATAGCAGGGATTGTTTACGAACAAATTTGTTCTATATTATTGCACGCACCTGAATACGTTAAAATGGCGGCTTTCTATCACGATGCCTCAGAATAAACATAGCTAAGTACACCCCAATTTTTTCTATCATCGTTATCATTCTTATGATTGGTTTGCTGCAGCCTATACTGGGCTATTTTTTTTACAGCTTTGTATCATCTTCTGTAACATCCTTCTCTATCTGATTCATGTACTTCATTATTGTCTCCCTCTTGAATTTCTCCCTTCCAAATCTCTTTTTATAATTATCTTCGTTAAAGTATTATGTCTCAGTATATGTCCTAACATGTTTACTCTTCTTCGCTGTATACTCTTCCAAATATTCTTTTCTTCGTTTCCTTTTCTTAGAACTTTTGTATTTGATACCATCTCCATCCATGATATTTTCAACATTCTTCTAAACAATAGATTTCAAATGCCTCAAATTTTTTTCTCTCAGTTACACCAATGGTCCATGTTTCTCATCCTCAATGTACAACGGTACAAACATATGCCTTAAAGAACATTTTCCTGATTTCCAAATGTATGCCATTCGAGGTTAGTAATGCCTTCTTGTTATGAAATTTTTCTTCGAATGCGCTATTCATCTTATAATCTCTTTCTTGCTTCGGTTATCCTAGTTTATCTTACTTCCTAGCTAGCAGCATCCCATTACTTGCTATAACCTTATTTCTTCTAGATCTGTATTAATTTGATTAGTTTTGCTTTTCTGCACATTATGATTTTTGTTGATCCTCACATTATATTCAATTTTCATTATTTCATTCATCCATTTTTATATAACATAGAAATTAAAATAGCAGCTTCTTGGTAAGCACAACATTTATTCTAGTATAAACTATGATACAGTGATAACTATGCTATTACTTACTTGGTATTGTTGAATTTTACATTAATATAAAACACGATGCCATTTATTTTGTTACTATAAAAATAAACAGAAGCGAATAAAACAACAAATTGTTGAATAATTATATATAGTCAAGGAGGTTTTGTAATATTTACATATTCCCCTAAATGCCAAGAAGATTTGTCACAAAATATGGCTTGTATAATTTATTTTTAAAACATGTTTTTAAGTTTTGCAATTGTTTTAGTACTGAAATAAATGTTTGATAACTAAACATATTATATTTATATATATATTATTTTATTTTTTAGCACTTCGTCTTACTATCGTGCTATACGCTTATGTACTAAATACGCTAATTGTCTTTAGGAATTAGGAAGGTTATATTTAAAGGATTTGTACCCACATTTACGTCAAGAGAAGTGGAGAACCCTTTTTAAAAACAGCAGTGCACCAGACTGAGACTCGAACCTAGATCTCCCCTTCATAGACAGTTTAGTCTAAAACGAGAGAGGTAGCTTGGACCGTCTGCCCACCGATGCGGGCTATGAAATATATTGCTGTTGTTTGAAACACCCTCAAACATTTTAATTCAAGTACTAGCTTGCATGAAAAATGCCTATCAATACAGTATCTATTTGTGTCATTTTAAAAGAGTTAAAATAAGGTAACCTCGAATTTAGAAATTAATTATTCACAAAGAGTGAATCTTATGATGATGTTAGCTTAATTCTGACTCTTAGTTTGCTCTTTGTTTAATGAATAGAGAAATGGATAATTTTTGAAGGGCATTTTTACTCTTGCACCTGGAAACAGACTTGCACCATTTAATGAATCCGATCCCTGAACAATATACATTGGATTTACCAATATTCTTAACTATTTCATTATAATGGAATGCTGGTGACAAAAAGTTTGAGTTTTGAATCTCAGCCAGGTGAATTAGGGATCGTTTTCCATTAGTGAGTTTTGCCGTTATCTAATCCATCCTGACCCTCCTCGGTGGCGTTGTTGGCTAATGCGCTAGTCGTGTTGAGCTCGACCGCCGAGGACGGGGAGATCGAGGTTTGAATCTAGGTCGGGTGAACTGGGGTGTTTTTCCTATATGATTTTCCACTCTCCCTCAACGCAAATGCGGGTTCACTTCCTCTAAATTCAACCTTCCCAATTCCTAATCCATTAGCGTAATTAGTACTTAAATGTATAACCCGAACGGGTAGTAAGACGCGGTGCTAAATAATAATAAAAATAATAGTTTTCCATCCTCTCTCTCCTCCTATGTCAATGTATTTCTCTCAGGTTATCCTTCTACTAACCCTCCACCTGGATGAATTATTTAATGGGTGTTTTGACCATGTCACTGTAAAAATAATAGACCGTTTAAATAGATTTATATATTATGTTGGTAAACTTAAGATATGATTACTATTTTTTTTTTTAATATATGAGGGTGCTATTTTCACTGTTTTATTTTATAGTATGATATATTTTTGTTTATATTTTGACGTTGTTGAAAGGGGGAAGCTGTTTGATGTAATCATTTTTGTCTCTTTGTTGAAGATAGAGCATGGTTTCATCATGTAATTAGATTTACTTAGTTCAAAACTAATAGGACTAGACCTGGACACGGTAATTTAATTTGGTAGTTTATTTTAGAATTCTTAAATTTTTGGCTCAATTCCCCTCTATAAGATAAAATTTCTTTGTTTTACAGGATACTGCAAAAATTACTTGTTTATAATTTATAGCATATATATTTTTAGCACCTAGAAACTAAAAAAAAAATGGAAACATGTTTTTGTAATTTAAATTTAAATGGAATTTATTGAGTAGCCAAACTTTCAATGAATTAGCCTACATAATAGATTGTCATAACTAATTAAATCTTGGTGTCTCTTTTTTAATTATAATAAAATACAAACAACCAGCTCAGCCATTTCATTTAGAAAGCCATGCCAGAGTCAAACACTACAAACCATATATCCATTAGGTACGTAGTTCTAAGTCCGTAAGAAAAAATTCACTCTACAGTATCAGAATGATCGGCCTACAGAGTTTCAATTCTTAAGTTCATAATCCTAGCTTACTCGAATTGCGAATAAGGTACACCTGTCAGCAGATATTCATTTAGGGCCCACTTGAATTGCGGAATAAAGTATGCCTGTAAGCCGGTCCACATGAATTGCGGAACAACCTGCAATCCCATTCAACTCCTAACCACTAACCTAACCAATCCTAGCCTAGCCTAAAATAACCTAATTCAACCCAACCTAATATAACCTAGCCTAACCCAACCTAACCTCCATGCTCCATTTTGAATTTAATATTCACTCCGAAGTTCGTGTAAGGGTATTACGAAGCTCGGATGAGTTGTTCCAAAATTCCTGTGCACCCATATTAGTTATTCCGCAATTCATGTGCACCACATAATCCATAGTCTTCCATATAGTTTGGATCAACTTTAATTTTGCCTAAGGACTATTGTTATGGACAGATATGAATAACTAATTATATGTAGACAAATAAATGATTCTCGAAGGGCAAATAAATGTGAAAGCATCAGTGAGTGTAAAGGAAACGGCTGCCATTTTATAAACATATCACATTTTCTTTTATTTAACTTTAATATCATTTCCTAGAAAACTTCAATAAATAAGTTTATCGTTATTTTAAATCATCATCATTAAGTTATTAATCTTGAGATTGGTTTTGCCTATCATGGGCAAAATTTTCCTACATCTTTGCATCTTCTTCTGTCAACAGCGTGTGCTATTCGATTCATAAAATACAGTAACTAAAAATTCTAAACACAAAATATAATTATGAAAAGTTGACTATGGTTATAGAATTTGATGGAAATGATTTATTCCAATGAGTTTTACTGAACAATTTATTAAATTTGTCCATTAATTGGCACTATACCACGTGTTTAAGTACAAGGAGTGACAGCACAAAAATATAATTCATTCGAACTTAAGCACTATAAGGATACGAAAGAGTAGATGTGGTTTAATGATCCAGTTACGCATTGCCGTATTTTTGGATTTCTGTCGGTAACTACAAGTGTCTTAGAAAATAGAGACTTGAATTTAAACTCACATATTCGTGTGTGTATATCTGTATACACAAACGTCATTTTAAAATTTCCTGAATATAGTGGTAAATTACTAATAATTCTAGTAAACAAAAATAATGTCATAGTGGTTTCCAGTTACTGAAGCCTTCATCTCTCTTCACTTTAGAGAAAGCGCCCCTGGGGGCTGAAGGGCCAATTTGTACATGGGTGTAAAATGTGTTTGTGTGTGATGGGTGGGTATGGGGGGGGGGGGGGAGTGGGATGAATAGAAGGCAAAGGGGGGTAGGAACCTTGCCTGCGGCACTCCTACATACATGGACTGAGAGAGCGGAGCACATATATCAAACAGAACTGCCAGACACATGATGAGTTTTCATCTACCTGAGACTACAGACCTAAGCGCACCCCTCTCCCTCCTCTCTTTCGTCCTTTCCTTTCAACCTTCCTGCCTTTTCCTTTACCAAGGCTCTTTTATTTTATTTTCTATCTTCTCATTTTCACCTCTCTTAACCTACACAGAATTAGTTCATGGACATTGTCTCGCTAGTGGTCTATATTTCAATAAAATGTTATGTCTCACGTCTATCTTTATTTGTTTTGAATAGTGGACATATTTTACTATCTATGTCTCAACAGTAATAACATCTAAGACACATATACAAACCAGTAAATTGTATCTTTTGTAAACAATATAATGTATTTGTATTAAAAATTATAATATCTTATTTCAATCAGTTTTTAAATTATTTTACCTTATTAATATTAGATTCGACACCTTAGCTTAGTCAGTAGCGTGTCTATCTACTGAGCTAGGGGTCCCGGGTTTGATTCCTGGTATGGTCAAAAAATTTATAATTGGTGAAATGTGAGTTTACACTGTCACAGTGATAAATTAACGGCTGGGGACTGGATGTTGTGCCTGTTTAAGTCTTAAGTTAAATTATAAGACATATAAAACTACGACAGGCCTTGAAATCCGGTAGTGGAAAATATATGGCTTGAATAAAAAACTGACCCAGGCCACAGGCTGGAAACAGTAATGGATGTAAAAAAAACTTACTAATACTGCACAACATGTAAACAAATAAGTAAAACTACCAAAATTTTGTAAAACCTGAATAATTTACTAGCTAAAAATTAATATTAAATTATAGAAAACCAAATTTTTGATTCGAAAAATATTAAATATTCGTTTCCTTAAAGCTCTCCTCACCCTGTAACCTTAAATTGAATTTAGAGCCTTTCAAACAAAGTATGTTTGAAATAAACACATGTTTAATTGAGTAGGGTGAATGTATTGCGAGCATCACCTAGGTGGAAAACATTAAGAGATCGGGTGTGATGAATTCTAATAGCTAAACCAATTTGTCTACTTCTCAGAGCCACTCAAACCTGGTGGCATCAACATAATATGTTTCGCTGTAGAATAAAATTAGCTCTTATATTAAACATGCACAATGCAACGCTAATTTTAATCACTCTTTATAATGGCTTAGAGCTTATCTCAATTCACTAATAGTAAAGAGAATCAAAACAAAAATACACATTACACAGCCCAACCACTTATCATATTATTAATTTTCTTTTGATGTAGTTTTAGAAAGACACTTCAATCATATTCAGAGTGATTATCTTTATAAATTTATGCTTTAGAATGCAACTTATACACTAATTTAAATATGATAATGGTGGTTTTACTGAAAACTATGAGTGGGTTGACAGTGAATAAACAGCCCTTCTGTCCTACTCCATCAAGTGTTAAAGTTGCCTCCCTTTGTAATCCTCTTGTTTGAAAAATAAGAGCGATTCAATATCTATTATTTTAAACTGTAGATTTTCTCATTAAATTATTAATTGTAATTTGTGAATAGCCCAAATAAATAATAATAAAACAAATAAATAAAAAAATGTGGTGCTATTTGATGTTATATGATAAAAAAGTGTAATTTTATACTATCGACCAAGTGAGTGTATACTGTCATAATTTTATGTAAAGTACAGTACCGGTACATCATCAAAATTGGGTTTTAGTGTTTGAAGGATTTATCTTAAACATATTGTAATTATAAATATTAATAATATAGTTTCTCAATTTATTGTTGATTGATCTCAAATATAAATTACCGGTAGTTCTAATAAACAATATTTATTTCTCCATAATGAACTTCTGATGGTAATTGATTGTGTTTCTAATTTTAATAGCACTAAACAATAATACACTAATTGAAATGGGGACATTTATTGATTGAAACAAAAATATAATTTAATATCTGGCCAAATAAGGCCAAATAAGGCTTCAGTAGCCAAGATTGCTGTGATATAATCAGACAACGAACAAACTCTTTAGTGTAATTTGAGTTAATATAGTGACTTTTTTTATTAGTGATTTCAAAACTAAAATTATAAGCGATTTATTCTAAGAGTTAGGGATCGGAAGGGTAAATACACCCGCATTAGCTCTAAGAGGGGGTTGGAAAACTACTGTGATACATCATATGTAGCTGTCCAGGATTAAAACCTTAACCATCTCAGGCACAATAAATCAAGGCTTTTGAAACATGTCTTATCATACCATGTGACCACTTGTGTGTGTTTCCAATTTGGCAAAATATAAGTTCATTATTCTTTTTGTGGGTAGTAAGACATATAACAAAAATTTCGAAATTATTTACACATTCAAAATTTTTAAATGTTTGTAAATCAAATAAATGATAAAACTAGGCCATACTTATACAAAGCTCACATAGAAAATACTATTCACTTTCTGTACGGTAGGGCTGGAAATCTAATTTTAATGCAATAGAGAATAAATATCTAAAACAATGGCAGTAGCCTACTTTCTGACACAATGGGTATCCAAAAACGTGTTGGAAGGTTGAACAATCTAAAGCTAATTTTATTTTACTCACTTCAGTGGCCTTGTGGTCTCATGTTGGACTTGACTCCCGAAGACGGGGAGATTGGTGTTCGATCCCAGTCGGTTACACTGAGGGTGGTTTTCCCTAAAAAAAATTCCACTCTCCATCCCTGCAAATGTGTGTGCATGTCCTCTCAATTAAACCTTCCTAATCTCTGAACCCTTAGTGTAATTAGTACATAAGCGTATAGCCATGATGTGTAGTAATACATGGTGCTAAAATAATAAAAATAAATCTTAGGGATATGTAACTTTACTCACATGAAGAAACATAAGTGTTACATTAAAGTAAAGTATGTATGTATATATATATATATATATAAATTTAAAATTTATGAAAGTGTTTTTGGGTAGTACATAAATTCTATTTTTTATTTGATTATAACGTTTCAACATGTTTTTAAAGACGTGGGTTCTTGGGGTTGGATAGTACGGGGAATTTGGGTGTCTTGGTCCAGCTCCTTACCCAAACCCTCCTCTCTTCGAGAATGCATCTTACTGTGTTACTATTAGATACCTAGAGTTATTATTATTATTATTATTATTATTATATAGACTTTATATTGATCAGTCCAGTTACTACCTAATTTAGCGGTTTTTTTCGACTAAATTGAAAAATTAAATTACAGAAAGGCTGTGAATCATCTTTCCTTGGTTCTATTAGACTACTTAATACAACATTTTTGAAAATTTCATTTTGCTTTTCATTGGCTATAATTGAAGTGAATATATTAATTTCTTCACTTGATGTATTAATTTGCTTTGGCATCATGAAAAAAACTCTGAAGCTCTACTCTTGTTTCTGAAGTCTTTTTGATTATAAAATAATCTTTTTCTCAATAAAATTTATCCAATTAAACACTTTTCACCCATATCTGATTTTAAATGTGGTTCATTTATTTTCACGTGCCTTGAACAAAACATACGTCAGCATTCCCATTCAATTTAAGGAAGAGAAACAAAGTTAGAGCTAGTTTCCGTGACTCGTAAGTAAGTCTTCCATCTCTCTTTATGAGCGTTTCCTTGAGGTGTTATGTTCCAAGCCAAAGCTGACGAATGCAAAGTCTGCATTTTTTCATCGAATCGTATGGTTCGAGGTACAAAACTCTTTCATGTTCTATAATTTGTGTTTTCCACTTTTGAAAATTGAAACATTTTAAGTAATCTAAATATTGGTATTTATTTAATACCTTGCTGCCACCATTTGTTACGACCATTCACATGTTCATTTAGGTTGGGGCACACACACACACACTTAATAAACACTAGAGACGTACTCTTCTAAAACTGACTAATTTAATAACAAGGAATATAATATCAAATTATTTACAAAAGCCAATAACTCGAACATTGAAACTAGATCTAGCAGTGGTCCTTGATTTGATAACATTTTCTGATGAATTACCGGAAACAAATGAATGCTACACATTTAGTTTGTCCAAGGATGAACTCCAGGTCATTAACCGGCCATTCATCTCAACCAGGAATTTATATATCCACAGATCAGATTTAGTTATTGAAAGACTAATAATGCCATCGTAAACTAGGCGGACATCCTAAATCTTCGAATAATAATTCCCAGTTGCAGCTATGTTTTTATCTAGATGCGCATTCTTAATTTTGAGGATATCCGATTAAATCTGCTGTTCACCTTGCAACTCACACTTAAATAGATACATATTCTGACAAATAGATTAATTATCCCATTAAAATGCAGAATATATTAATTAAAATTGTATACAACAACCAGCATGTACCCGACTATTTAAATATTAACACATAGATTTCAATAAATTTATTCTAAATGGGATTTTTCGTTTGTTTGTATTTATTCGTCTCACTGACGGATAGATGGAAACACATTTAAGTTTTAAAGAACTATTATCATTGTTAATAAAATATCTGGGTCCATAGTGTTTCTCTATAAGCGGAGTTGACTGTGATTTATACTAAGATCGTGACGCCTTAAGCACCGATACCATCTGTGTGTGTGATTACAAATCCCAAAAAATAGAAAGGTGGCGCATTTAAAGTCTACCATGTGAAACCCAAAGGTGTATACCTAAAGTGTGTTTTTAAAAATAATGTATGTCAAACCTAGTGATTTAAATATCTAGTTAAATGGGAAGTAAATTTTTAAACTTAATTTACAGAGCAATTTTAAACTTTAAATAAGTAGCTGGGGAAAACTTTAGGGCGAGTACATTGGCTTCTTTTTCTACATCCATAGTGAGCCCCACCGCTACGGTGGCAGTATGGTCTAAGGCACTGATTTTGCAAGAGACTAAACTGCTGACGACGGGTAGATCGTGGTTCTATCCGAGTCAGCTGTACTGAGGTTAGTTTATCCTAAATAATTTCCCACTCTCTCTACGTGCCAATAAGGGTACACCTCCTCTAAATTAAACGTTCTTCATTCCTTACCTTTTACCCATAATCGTATAGCTCAAATGGGTAGTAATATGCGGTGCTAAATACACACAAACACAAAACACATAGAGAGCCTAGCACATTATACATTATGACTACCTACTCGGATAGCTAAACAACCAAGAAACATAAATAGAGAAATTGGTAATAATCACTTTCTTTGGGAAACCTTAGTTTTTGTTACTACATATATTTTGAACCTGAAGTATTAAACTGCGTGATTGCTGATGTGGAATGATGCTAAACAAAGGACCATGAAAACCATAAGATTTGAATAATTATTAGACTATTATTTAGGGAAATTAGGGTATGGGATTTTTTTAAATTTTACACTAATCATTATATAAAAATAGTCTTTTGTTTGTTAGCTTGTTTGGTTGTTTCTCAACAACGACCAAACCACTTTACCATTATTGTCCTGCAGAAATTTCTCAAGTGTATAGCATGTACTTGTAACAAATTTGCGGACGTAATGTATATATAAAATATACCAATATATATTATACATACATATACAAAAAAACACAAATATATATATATGTGTTTTTGTTTGTACATATACAAATATATATGTGTATTTTTTGTTTGTATGTATATGTGTCTGTATGTTTGTGGGTATGTGTGTAGATGCTATAACTCCAAAATCAAGAGACCAAAATGCCTTAAATCACAATACTATATAAAAATGGAATTTTGTCTGTCTGTTTGTTGTTTAAACATACCCAAACCACTTTGTACACTTATAATGAATACAATTAAGATAAATAGTACGGAACTCCGCACGGACTTTCTCACGCTATTGTTTAAAAATTGAGATATTTACTCAAAACTCGTAATATAGTGAAACTAATAATATACATTAGGAACCCCGACTTAAAATTGTTTTATACTTACGTAAAACATTTTTGACTCCCGTTTTTAAATTTTATCATTTTATTTTTAAAGAATTAAAATCCTCTTTTGTATATTGGTACCAATATACAAAAGATCGATATTGGGTCCACAAGGTTCAAAACTTCGCATTAAAATTTTGACTCCCAGTTAATATTTTCAACATTTTATTAGATGTTACACATATTATGGTTATCGAATTGTTATTAAATTCCTCATTTATAAATTTTGACCAATAAAATAAGTAAGTATTGACTATTGAATATAAAACGATAGAGCTAGATCATTACTGTACAAATATTTCCCCAAAGATATTAAAGGAAAAAGAACATAGAATTTTGAAAACTTACTAATATTTAATTACTCTATGGCACTAGATAACTAGTGCGTTAAAACTTAGGTAGTATCTTTGTATCTCTGAACAAATAAATTTCCCAAAATTTTAATATTTATATATGTGCCAATATCTCAGAAACTATTGGTTTTATAAAGATATATTTCAGATACAAGTTTATCATTTTTAATAGTACTACAATTTTGCAATTATAAATTATTTAATATCTCAAACAGTTTTGGAGATAAATAAATTTATACTTCTTTTAAGTACCCTAAAAGTAATTTCTAAGGGAAAATGAAAATATCTATTTTGTTTATAAATTTAATCAAAGCCTAGATACAAATGTTAATAAAATCATTAGAGTCGATTTTGAGAAAATCGAGTTCTTCCCTTTTCACCCTTTTGTAAAATTATCTTAATTTTAGTGTTAGACATATACACAAACAGATGACATTGCAAAAACAGTTTTTTTTAGGGTTCGGGGTGTCATGAAGCGTCGACATCCGTCAACCTCTCGGCTTGGATTTTTTTGTCGTTCGTAATACTTTACCTAAATTTTGGAAAAGTTAAAAAATATATATATTTGTGTATAGCTTGGGGCCTGTTGGTTTTATAAAAATTCATTTCAATTATAAATTTTTGTTACTATAAATAGACTTACATATTTGTAATGAAATGTAGTTTCATTTCTCAAAGACTTAAGGAGATACAATTAAAAATTATAATTTACGCTTCAGTATAGAGCCCTTAAATTGATTTTGACAAAAATTGAGAATAGCCATTTTGTTTGAAATATTGATCAAAGCTTAGAAATGAAATTTAATCAAAATCTTTAGAGCTGATTTTGATCAAATCGTTTTTCTCTCTTTTCACCCTTTAGGAAACTACCCTTATTTTTAGGGTTGGATATCCAATTCCAAAGAACCATCGGGGAAACCCTATGAAAAACCAAATACCAAGTTTTAGCCCAATCGGTAAAATAGTTAAGGCTCTAGCCCGAGGTACAGACATACAGACAGAAGGCATTGCGAAAATTACTTTTTCGGATTCGGGGGATCATGAAACGTTGACCTTCATCAAAATATCGATTTTGATTTTTTTGACGAACAAAACACTTGCTATGCCTGTGAGATAGCTAGAAAGTAAAATGCAATGAAATTAGTGGGAATGCTCCAAATAATCAATAATTCCTAAATATTTGAAATTTCTAAATGGGGGTTATATACATTTACAAAATTTATACACTAAACTACTTTTCAATGAACTGACCTCGGTGGCCGCATGGTCTTAGGTGTCACCTCGGAATAGCTGAACTGCTTATGACAGGAAGATTGAGGTTAGAATCCTAATAGAGTCCTGATTTTAGTTTTCCTAAGTGGTTTACCACTCTACCTCCATGTAAATGCAATTACACTTCCTTTAAATTCAGCTTCACTAATACCTAACTCATTTTACTAATTAGTACATACTATGCATATAGCCTGAACAAATAGTAAGACGCGGTACTAAAAGAATACTTCTCACGGTGGTAGAAGATTGAACTCCAAAAAATTGTAGTTTTAAATTTAATGACCGGGTAAGGGGTCCTCCCCAAAGATTTGCCAAACTAATAGAATAAAAGATTTTCCGTATGGTAGAACATTTTAATATTTAAATAAAATTAGAGAGACAACCTTAAGGTCTAAGCATTTATGCTCTTTGTTAAATTGTGATACAATTATTTCCAGCATGTTCTTGTATCAATGTACAGGGTTGGGCCGAAACAATTAGTCGATTAGTAACTTGAAAATTAACACTTTAATTGATTGATTAATTTTTCGTATGGATTTATAGAACCGCTTTTTTGATTCCTATGCAATTTTGTATAGTGTTGATTTTAAAGGGAAGGTATTAGGCTATTGAGCAAACGAATTAAAACAAATAAATTAACGTTTTCTTAAATATTAATCCTAGAACGTATGTTCACTGATTAACTCTACGATTGAATGTAGAATTCAATTGTTTCTGTATAGCTCGATTGCCAAATCCAAAGAGAAATATATTTGTTACAGAATACATTTTAATAATAAATCCAAAGAGAAATCACATTTTAGTTTAGCTGGTTGTTATGAATTCACAGATCTTTATAAAGTATAGTTTATATACTTATATGTTCACTTATAAGTAAATAACTACTTAATGGATTTGAATGCGGTACTTTTTCTATTATGTTTAACTACTCTATAAAGGCTATAATCTATTTAAAAGGGTTTTTGTCTTGTCTTCAAAGAGCTGAGCAGTGATGTTTAATTCAATACAAATGTGAATGTATGCTGTGGAGTCATTAGAGCTGACCAGGTCAATGCCTGCCTGAAAATATCCTACATACGCCCGGACGCTGTAAAAGTCTACCTGTCAACCAACATGCGCACCCGCCTGCTAGAAGATAAAAACTAGACTTAATAATTGTAGATATGCTGCTGAAACTTTCAATGGAATATTCGTAGAGCATGAAAGAAAGGTGTCCTTGAATAACTACCAGATATACTCCATTTACGTTAGGAACTACTCTCTGAAAGGTCTTTTTTCCTACCAATATCCTACTATATAATAGATTTCTGGTAGGGGAAAAGGCCTTTCAGAAAACAATTCCTACGCTGAACATACTTTATGTATATTTATCAAGGATATCCAGGAATTAGACTTTCGTATTCATTCCGATGTAAGTCTTCTCCAAAACAAGCCTCTTTTGAGGTTCTATAAAGCTATTCTAGCTCCAAAAATGAATCGGCTAGTAAAATTAATTACCGTATTTTTTAAGAGTTCGAAGCACCATTTTGCACTTACATGCCCATTCGGTTAACCCATCCACGCTCTACAATTAAAATTTAACCACCTATTATTTTTCTGCCTAATTTGCATCCAATGAAACTGTGTAATGGGGCCCGCTAACAAGTAAACAGTCTGCAAAACTTAATCATAAAGGCAACTGTCATGAAAGGTTGCACTAATTGAGAATGGTATTTGATACCAAATAAAAAAGTTACATTATAAATTTCCCGTTTAAAACACGGATTCACCAGCTAGATTTTTCTGCGCCATCTAATATTTTGTGATGTTTTTTTTTCCTTCTGGGTAGTATAAACGAAAAGAACACAAAATAATTAATTTGTAGAATGTTTGTCTGTCTGTCCATTTGTTTGTTTCTAGTAAACTTAATAATTATTAATTGGATCGAGATGGGATTTTTTCTGTTGTACTTCTTATTTTTCAGAGAATCATGGAAAGCTTTATACGATCACGTAAGATCATCAACAAGTGAGGAAGTGTCGAGAAAATCAGGCGTAAATAGTTAACACTTATAGTGACTGGTATTGAAGTTACGTAAGATGGCATGTGATATGAGCTGGAATGAAGAGGGAGAAGAAATCGGGAATGTCCGTGTTTATTCTTGAATCTTCTTATGCAAATTTGTTAATTCGAATGAAGCTACAGTCAAATGCCCGTAACTAATAAATCTAAACAATTCGATTTACTTGGTTCACTCAACAAAATAATAATGTTTTCTTTTGTTTTTACATGTCTTTTAAAACTACGCGTTTAGTTCACATTGGCTAATCATTTGGCACGTCAATGGCTTTCCAGTGTTGTCAGAATGAAAACTTGGTCACTAGTGACCAGCCACCATTTTAACTCGCAGTACGAAATAAATATTTTTAAATTAATACTGTTTTGACTCAACCTGCAGACTGGCGAGACCCTGGTTAGCGACTTTGCTCCTTTGCGAGTGTTTTTTGCATGTTTCAAAATTAGAGTTCTTGGTCTCCTCAGGTTAAAAATATGTTTTGTTGGATTTTTTATGGTTTGAAGTTGTTTAGAGAAACTTTTCTCCTTCTTCTCTATTCTCACTGCACCATGAGGTTTCCTCATTAATACCTGCTTCAGTGGTCATAAGGACTAAGGCGTCACTCTCGCAATATATTACACTGCCAATGACGGGGATATTGGAGCTCAAATACCAGCTGGGTATAATGTAGGTAGGTTTTCCAAAATATTTAACACGCTACCTCTATACAAACTGGGTACACTTTCATTAAATTCAACCTCTCTTATCCCTAGTATATTAGCGTAATTATTAGGCGTATAACCTTAGGTGTCGTCCTGATCGCAAACAGTCAAGATCACGAACACGTGGGTACCTGGAGAGGATTGTCTACTTTTGACATACGAAGAGTCCAAATTGCGGACACGCCGTGTTTTCTATGTCATACCGTACCTAATTTTGACAATAGGGCCGGCCCGGTGGTGCCTAGCAGTCGTTTGGCCTTTTATCCTTGTCAGTCTACATTTAACTAAATTACAAACACGTGTGTTTCTAGGTTAGGCTAGGCTACCGTTAGTTTGTATTAGGTTAGGTTGGGTTAGGCTAGGCTTGGTTATGGGGGATGGCCCCGATGGCCCGCGGGTGCTGCAGCAACTTATTCCACCATTGTCACCACCTTCACGTAGGAACTCTTGCGTGTTGCTCTTTTACTTGCTTGCAATCTGGACACTAAATATGTATGTGGCCATAACATTTTGGGTGTGTGAGGAATCTAGATGAATTTGACCCTGTTCGCAATCTAGACTGTTAACAATCAGGATACAACCTAACCTAAGCAAGAGGTAAAACGTGGTGCTAACAAAAATCTCATTCATCTCCCTCGTGACATTAAGTTGATCAGAACCGTGTCTTGCAATAGTAGTCAAAATGGATATTTTACTAACTTATTAAGGTCAAGCAAATATGTTAGGGGGTACGTGACTTACCACTGTGTTTGAATCTTAAAATATTTGTTGCCTATGCTAAATATGATAAAATAATTAACACATATTGTGTTAAGATGTCACGGGCTTAAACAAAACACATATTGCTATAGCTTGCTAGCAAAGATTTATTAAAATTTGAAACGACCGCTTATACGTTACAAGTAAGCAGAATTTATTATGAAGATTTGTAAGGAGTACGTTGTAAATTAGGCCATGGCCCCAAGACATGTGACAGGCAAAAGCTTGGGAATAATTTTCTAGAAAAAACTAGAAACACACCGATTTCTCTAATATATTATATTATATTAGGGTATGACAAACCAACGTGTCTATATATATTAAAGATAAATCCTAAGTATCTTGTAAATAAAACTCATAAATATGAGTGAAGTTTTGGAAGTAATGATTATTTTTGTGCTCTGGGCTTAGTATTCATTGAGAAAGGCATTGAGAGAAACTACAAGGTGATGAAGAGGACATGTGAAATGTACCAGAAAGTAAATCGCACCAACTGTCAAAGAGAGAGCTAATTAAACTCGTGGCACTGTAGGGGGTTTCAGACCTTGTGACATGTGACCTTCATGATGCACTGACCTAGAATCATAGGAGCACGTGTTTGTAATGCTTTGAAATGTTTTTAAATTTTAATATAATAATATTTTTAGAAATCCAAATATTTATATGATCACACCCTTTGGAAAATTACTAAGCTACTTATGTTTTACGGAAAGCTGAGTTGTGCAAAAACGCTTCAGTTATGAGGATTAAGTAAAACTAAATTAGAGTTACAAATTATTTCTATGACATAATCGTTTATCACCATAAGAATTTTCAATTGTGTAATGTTATTGATTATGCAATGAAAAATTTCAAATATATTTTATAAGTTCGAATAATTAACACCTAAAATCGAGCATATTGACGTAATTGCTTAACTATAAGAGGAGGTATATGAGTTTAAGGTTACATGTAATATCTTACAATAAAAATAGAAAAAAAACACTCCGGTTTCCCCATTATATAAGGCATCAATCTCGTAAAAGACTGGACTGCCAATGACAGGGAGCTCAGGGTTAAAACCCAGTCGTGTGTACTGAGGATTGATTTTACAAAATGGCTTCCCACTCTCCCTCCACGCAAATGTGGGTTAGCTTTTTCTAAATTAAGCATTATTATACCTAACAAAATATAGTAATTAGTACGCATGCTAAAAATCCAAACAGGTAGTAAGATACAATGCTGAAATAAAGAAAATTATAAACAAGGTGACCAATTAAGAAAGCAAAAATAATTTGAGTCAAGGCTTTAAATAGCAATAATAAATTATTTATTTATTTATAAGTAGAACTATTTATTAGAGGACTTAAGATACAATACATTTCTGACTTACAATTAGTTGTTGTGATTGAAATAAGAATTTTAATAGTGCCGAAAATATAGTAGTGTTTTTTTAAGTTTCCTAAAATCTAATTTATAATAATATTTTATGATTAATTTATGAGGATACACACTAAACTATATGTATGTGTTTACATAAAATAAACATTACCCTATAACCTAAAGCTCTATTAATACAATCTTGTTTTATAATCTTCAATCTAATAATACTTAGGGCAAAAGCATAAAAATGTATTATAATGACAACATAAGTTCACCTTTAATATGCATACTGATATGAAAAATAAGATACATATATATAAAATACCTTACTCAACTATGTAAGATAACGTAATTTTACACAGAAAATATTGAACTAAGAAAAGTACTTGCATTTACGTTTAGAGAGAGTGGATAAAGGCGGGTAGTATCTATAAGAGATTAGAAATCCGATCTACCTGCCATTAAAAATTATATAAGACAACATTCCAGTATTTTATCTCCCCTTTACACCAGTAAATATATATAGCTAATTGAAATACCATATCCGTAACTTATCTATCATAACTTTTAATTTCCTATATAAAAAACTTTTCTAAAAGATATTACTTTTCTAACGATTTAAAAAACTACCTTCAAAATAAAGTAAAAGTTGTCATAACAAGTATGAAATGTTTTCTATTAATTCTTACAACTGATGTAAGAAATATATATATAGATATACAGACTGTGTGTAAAAAATCTATATTTCATCTGCAGACTTCTACCGATTAGCAAAGTGATTGATTGACGTTTCATCATTAATCAATGTAGGTTCAGTGAGATATTCAGCTACTCAGTCAGTCATTCTCTCACCAGTTGGAAATACAAGTGTGGAACTAAACACAACCTACAGTCACAGAATATTAAATAACAGTCAGAAATTCCCTTGGGCAATTGATAGCGAAGTAACTCAGTCTGAACAGCGCCTCTGACAGTGAGTGAGTCATGGAAGCTAAATATAAGGAACATAGTGAAGAATATGACATTAAATCACAAAGTTAAAACGAATATAAGGATCTGGAAGCGTATTTTAAAGTTATAAATAATTTATCTACAAAATGGGTCAGTTAGCCCTAAATAAAATTAACCTAATGTTTACTATATATATATATATATATATATATATAGTAAACATTACACACACATATATATATATATAGTAAACATTAGATTAATTTTATATATATATATATACATATTTAAATATGATTCATATTTGTATTAAAAAAATACTAGCATTTGCCTGAAGCTTTTCTTGCGTTTATGTCAGTTTTAAAAATGTTCATTAAAACAAAACATTTCTTACAAATGATTTTTAATTTCTTACACAGAGAATAAATCACGCAACGTATTAAGAAGAAATTACCATGATGAAAACTTTGGCATTGATAAAAGATGTATCGTCAGAGTAAAAAAAAAAGTAGTTGAATTATTTCTGTTTTAAGATTATACACACAGAATATTTGTATTAATTGAAGGAAATAAGTTACAAAACTTAAGAAAAAATGTATTTGTACATGGCGTGGTTTTATCATCAGAAGCTAGTATTTACAGGATGGTGCT
Source organism: Timema podura (assembly GCA_033556935.1). Lineage (NCBI taxonomy): Eukaryota > Metazoa > Arthropoda > Insecta > Phasmatodea > Timematidae > Timema > Timema podura. Next base: position 50,546,163 of record JAVRXN010000010.1, on the reverse strand, counting down.
ATAAGTCTCACGGGAAAACATCACATAGAGTTATCCACGTGAGAAACCACTCACTGCGGAGATCAACGCCTGCCACCTTCAGTTTTTGTCGTTGCGATGTGTTGATGGTCATCGCAAGGCAAACTCTGATAGTATATTGTAAGCATTTAAACTAGAAGGGCAGGGCTGATGGAATCATGGATATGGATGGATATCCTCCCGTTGTGCAGCCTGTCATGACATTCACCTCTATGATAAAGTCTTGCAGACGATCTTAATGTAAGCGGGTCCCATTACAAGGTGGGCTCAAGTTTCTTAGAAAAATTATGGGTGCTCAAATTTTAATTGAAGAGCGTGGATGGGTAAACCGAATCGACTAAGAGAATTAAAACGATCATACAAGGAAGAGCCTCTAGGCTTAAAAGAGTAGAATGGCGCTTCGAACAGGTTTAAGATACAGTAATTATTTTTATCAGCCAATTCACTTATAGATCTAGAATAGCTGGTCCTGGAACAACGAAAGTTGCTGGTCTTGCAGAATACTTATGCCGGAATGAATAATAAAGATTAATACCTGGCTATCGTTGATAAGACGCATATCTGGGAGTTATTCAACGACTCCTTTCTTAAGTGCTCTGCGAGGATTCCATTGCCAAGTTTCAGCAATATATCGACAAATAAATCTAGTTTTTATCTTCAATCAGACAGATGCAAATATTGGTTGACAGGTAAACTTTCATGTCTGGGCATATGTAGTATATTTTCAGGAAGGCTTCGACCTCATTAGACCTAGTAACGCTTGGAATTGCATGTAGATTTTGTATGAAGTCTCCTGAGTACAATAAGATGACGCATCCTATGAGCACATTGTTGCATCTCTGAGCTCTCAGAGTTATATCTATGGCTTCAATTGAGCTCCTACAAGAAATTGTACTCTCATTTCATATTATGATATACAATTTTTAAAATAATTTAAGGTAAAAGTTTATTTAGATATGTTTTAAACGGCCATTTGTTCGTTATAAAAATGCAAAGGTAACCTAACTGTCGAATTCATTATTCTTCCCACTTTTAACAAAGTAGCGTCCATACGGATCCAATCAAGCCACTGCAAAAACAATGTACCCCCAAGCCTGAGCTTAGACAAGAATAATTTAACTATAAAAATATATCCTTTGCCAGAAGGCGCATCTTAAAAGAAAACTTTTTGTACTGGATTTCGAACACTCTATAATACCTTTTTGTATACGGTAAGTGGTTCTTGAGAAGATCAGGTGGACAGACATGGTAACAAATAAAGCAGTGCTAAGAAAAGTGGATGAGAAGAGAACCATTTTAGATGTGGTTCCTAGGTGCAAATCAAATTGGATCGGACACATCCTTAGGAGGGACTGTCTTCTGCATGACGTTGCAAAAAGAAATTCTAAGAGAAAAAGGAGCTCAGAAAGAGGATTCAAATATTGGATGAATTGAAGGAAATAAGAAAATTATAGGAGATGAAGGAAGAGGCAGAGGACAGGGAGTATTGGTGGTCAAAGCTTATTGACAAAAAGAACGACAAAACGCCTAGTAATAATAATAATATAATAATAATAATAATAATAATAATAATAATAATAATAATAATAATAATAATAATAATAATAAGTTGTTTTGTGTTGAATAGAGGCCTATTTGTATTCAAAGTTTTGAATAGATATGACCCATCATTTGTCTTCTCTATTAAAGAGTATTTACTTAATATAAATGCGTACAAATTGTTTGGTAGGAGATCCAACTCCCTCACCCTTTTGTCCAAAAGAGACCTTGCAATTTTGTTAACTCTAACCTGTATTAAAGATATATTAATTGAAGTTCAAATTATATACCGATTGCTCTGTTTTGAATCTATTTTCAATATAATCCCACATGCTTTTGCTGTGGGTGAGCCAAAATGCGAGAAGATTTTTCATGTATCATAAGAGCCAAAATGCGAGAGGATCTTACATGTATCATTAATGACATTATTATGATGGAGCGTAATTAATATCTGAGTAAGAATAACGACACAAAATGGCTATTGACAACGTACTATTACATTGTGTGTATTCCTCTAATTGTCTCTGTGCTTTAAATACCAATTTGTATGACGCGTAGGCCACGTGGTTCACTGTACGTAATCATACAAATTAATTTGGACTTTTGACACCTTGTAGCCGCATTCTCATATAAAAACATAATGTGTTATTAAGGTGTATGATATATACTCGGCTCAGGATATCACCTTTCATTACTCTGGGTGGGGGTGAGTTCCTCAACAGAATCACCATGATTTCTGCACTTGAATCTCTTAATTTTCCAAGCATTATATGAAGAAACCTCATTCTAAGTAAGCTTATTTGCAGAGGGATCTTCAATACACAATTTGAAAAAAAAATATTAGTGGTGTGTAGCATGGGTTGTTAGTGATGTCAGTGGCAAATATTGTTGTAAATTAGAGTCAATTTTTGACATCGACAGCTAAATGCGTAGCACCCTGGATAATCCCTACTGAAATTGTTCCAACTCATAGTTCAAGTTGATAGTAAACGACCCTTGATCCCTGCCTTTATTTATTAACCACCATATATACATAATTGATTTGATGGGACTACACACTTCCACACTAATTTAGGACTCGTACACTCTCTACAATTTGAGGTTTTGTCGGACCATCCAACGATTGTCTATCTCTATCTCTCAAGAATGGATCGTCACCAAACGCCCTCCATCGTCGGAATACCGTTTACGCTACTTGGAATATCCACTATGGACATCAACGTAGCTCTTTAAAACCTGTTTAAATAATTTTTTTTTGCATGCATGGGACGATCAACTCAAAGTCCATATGGGCCATAAACAAACATATAAGTACAAAAATTATCCTTTATAAATATATGTGAATCCAAAACAACCAACTAAACTAAACTTTGATTTTAATTTGGATCTAAAATTCAAATGTATGCTGTAATTACTTTTTGTATTTGGCAATCAGTCTTACAAAGAAAATCAAAATTCTGCATTTAATAGGAGAATTCATCACCGATCACAATTTTTAAGATAAATTCTTTGAAAAACATCAATTTTATTTGATTCAACAAGTTTGATCAATAGCTTAAAACCTTCCTGGTAAAAGTATACAGGCAATAAAGAAAACTTAATCACAATCAGTTAAGCGGTTCCAGAAATCTTAGGCAATATTCATACAGAGACGATTGGTTTTATAAGTTGTTGAGATCTATTTATTTGCCCTGAGTCAAACGAATCATCTTAAACAAAAATGGCATGTAAATGTATTAAAAGTATTTAATTATCATATTTTAACTGAACACATCCATTTGATACAGCAAAAAACTACGAATAAGAAATATATTTTCAAAATCTAGTTAAATATTTACATTCATATAATTATATTTATCCCAATATATCATCTAATTAGAACTCACTAGCTATGGCCCCAAATTATTATTAATGGACATATCTGACCACTAGGAAAAGGTACAAGATTTACTTTCGTGTATTCATACGCCAAGTAATATGATATGCAGTTGTAAAATATTCATTCAATTTATTTTACTAAAATTAACAATAAATAAATAGTCTAGTTAGTTTAATAGTGTGGAACTTAGACGTAGCCTAGAAATGTATCCAACATCCACTTAAGGCACTGTATTATTTTTGCACCACGCCTTGTAGCCAATCTGAGGTGCCCTTTGAGCTTAAAATCGACTTACTACATACCGTTTCATGCCCACAAGTGCTTTAAAAGACTGCATAAACACATATTAATCTTTCTTTACCGACGACTCAGTCTCTATTTCTTGTCCACCCGGACATCCATGTGACCTAGTATGTAAGATGGAAAGTAGGAATATATTATCATAATTGTAGTGAATGTTGAATCATACCCCCTTTTGACAATATTTTTCAGGAAATGGCTCGTAATTATCCTTTAATTATGTCATTACATACACAAATTGATTTTATATTAGTATAAAATGAAGATCCTCAACCTTTAGTAAATATGAGAGAGAAGAATTTTTTCTTCTTTTCAAATAAAATCATATAAGTTGCATGAAAATAACAGAATCGCTATCACAGGAAATGATTGGAACGAGCTAACCAAGTACAGACTCTCGTAAGTCGTATGGGATGTGATCAATAAACAAGTGATATCCTTTTTAAGAAAAAATCAAGAACACCCTCATACTTTCCCTAAAATTGGTGTTGCAAAACTACTAAATTTAAACCAGACCATAATTGGCGTCAATGTCTCGAATTAAATCGTTTCAAAACATATCAGGCCAACAAATAATAATTAGAGCCCCCTTTACTTAAAGTTTCACTACTCAATCATACAGCACGTGTTTAATGTATTGATTTTCAAATTTTCTTCATGTGGAGTGATGTGGTGTAGCTAGTTTGTCATAGTGTACATTTATATAAAAGATGTTCTTCGTCATTAAAATCCAAGCAATATAATTATTGCATCTAGCATACCATAATCCGTGCTATATTGCATAGCTAGGCACGTGGTAAGTAAGTCTCTACTTTTGTGTTAAATTGTTGCGGAATACCCCAAATTAATAGAACTGTAAGGTGGAATCTTAGTGAAAATCCATTCTATTAAATAAAAGATTATGTACAAATAAGTATACGTAACATTTTTAGATACTACAGGTGATTAGCCAAAAACTTTGAATTAAATATATTATTCAACCTAAAGATAATAAGTGATCCCTATAATAGCAGATAGCTCAAAAATAATGGAAAATAATATACAACATATTTCAGATGCAACTATATAATTTACTCAGTCTATGATCACTGCAAAATCTAAATTGTTCTTATAAATTACAAACCATGTTGAGATCATAAAAACTTTCAAAGACTAATTTAAGCTAGGACTAAGAAAACAAAGCGTACTGTACAATGGAAAGCTGGATTGAAAAGAAACATAGAACACGCCATTTTGTCATTTAGACGATAGTAACTATAACTCCTTCTATCAATTTTTTGTTGCTACATAAGAAGATAAAATAAAATATAAGATGAGAATAGCTGGAAATAAACCTGTGACTGAATATTATATTTCTATAAACAAGATCTAGTTACAGTATTATACAAAAATTTAAAAATAACAGAAACAATAGGTTAAATACGTTTTCTAGAAATAAATATAAAATTACATTTTAGGTGAATATTAATTTATATAAATAAATAATCATAATTTTATTGAAAAACATGATAATAATAAATAAAAGCATTGGTTTAATTTGGTTTTGAATAGGCCAAAATATATTAAACCCCATGTAAAAGCTTTCACATTTGGAAGTTGCTCAAAATTTATGGCCAGTTACACAAGGAAAAATAGCGGGCATCAGACCCAAAGTTTGGAAACTTTGAATAAATATTAATTTAGGCATTATAATTAAGCAACTTAAAGTCCTGATATTTTCCTACTTATCAAATTCCACCATCTTTGAATAATAGATGCAAATAATAGGTTTGTTTTACCTAAATTTCAGTGACAGTCAACTTTATCGAGATGGAGGTGGTTATAAAAATGCAAGATATAAGAATTAAGGAAAAGTTGTTTAGAGTTTTATTATAAGAATGTAATTTTAATAAATATATTGCTACAAACTTACAGCGAAGCTTAGAAATATACAGAAGGTATTTTTCGATGAGCTCCATTTTCGTTTAGTTCCTGTTAAAATTTAAGAAGTTGAATTTATTTATAATCTCCCCACAAAATTCAAATACCAAAAAAAATTACTTACGTATTGTAATTTCCCCTTTGTATGAAATATGTAGTGCCTGTAATGCTCGCCCTTGATTTTTCCACGTATTATCTTCACCAACAAAGAGTAAGGGAAATGAGTTGGCATCATCATGCTCATCAAGCTCGGTGTGTATAGTTGATGAAATGACAAAACACCGTCGTCAGAATATGGTCCTTCCATTTCCTCTAGACAGCATTGCATGTAAGGGCAGCAAACTCCATGACAATATCCACATATAATCGAGCATTTAAGTCCAAATTTTCTGCATCCTTTCTTGTAATTGCACGAAATCATCATTGATAGCAAAGAATACTGGTAACAGGGCATTGCCAGTCCTCTTCCACCCCCAAGTCTCAGCAAAATTTTCATGGCCGAACCACTTTAGTACCTGGTGGTACGCCCATAGGCTGTGTTTTCCTATGGCTGCTTTGTTTGGTTAGTGTTAGAAAGCCAGATCGACATTTTTATGAGTAGTAGATGTAACAAAATTATTATATTGGAGCTTATTTAAAGACGTCTCAGTAGTAGGTGTACCATAAAAAGCTATAATGAAACATTCTCCCGCTAACGAGATTTCTTCCCACGAAGCTTCCGTGCTGTTGAGAATCAATGCAACATCTCGTAAGAATGGCCGATTCTGTCAGTGGCTTGAAACACTTCAATTTTCCTTTTTTTGAAAAAGAATGAAGTCATTTTACAATCCTCGAATGCATGCAAGAATAAAAATAATGTTCTTTAATCGAGCACGGGATTGAAGGTCGCACGAAGAATACATTTTATTTCCATGTTGCATCTTCCTGATTTATGAGGCATTTTGCTGGAACCAAAGTTATTAGCAGACTTTATGAGTGAAAGATATTTCTAATGCTGTGTGTATTATCAACGCATCTGTGTAATCCATAGCCTACTTGGTAATGTAGCATTCCTTTTGAATTTTTTCTGATAACATCGCAATCAGTCGCTTCTTGTTTTTCGAGTTTGCCATAAATTTATCCTGTGACACAGTGGTAGTCATATTTTCATCAAAGCACACATCAGCACAGGCGCGTTTGAGTTCACGCCATGTTTGTTCAGCCAATTTTTGTATAGCCAGCGTTGTTAGAACTGTCGCTTTATGTTTCGGATGCAGTCATGTAGAGTCATCTATAATTCAATATATATAACTAAAATACGATCGTATTGTTATAAATACTAGTTTGATTTAAATTACATGAAAACATTTTACTGGATGAGTAATAATTCCAAACCATTTTTGTAGAAAATTTTGCTCTCTTTATTCTGTATAACAACATCAATCTCGATAAAATTTACAGTGACTGAGCTATAAGTAAAAAACAAAAATATACACGATTTGGTCACATATAGCAAGGGGCGAAGGTGAGTGAGAGTTTAATTAGGGTTGGTGATGGCCGGTGTATCCCCAACTGGAAGAATTACCCGCCACAAAAAGACGGAAGCAACAAAAATGATGCATCCTATCAGCTGCTTCTAATGACTGATGACGAAGTTTGTATTCAAAACCATGAGGGGGTCTAGAAGAACGATGGGTTTTTAGGTGATAAAAATAATTTGTTTGAGCGAGAGTAGGAATGTTGGCCAGAGTGACAGCTGGAAATTCCAAACAGAACAAAAACCGTAAATAGCTTTGCGATGCATTGGAAGGGCAAAAAACGTTGCCACCAGGGAAGAGTTGGTGATGTATGGACCAAGACCATTTTAAGGGCTGACGGAGTAGTCTCCAGGATCTATTTGCAGCCCCAAAGGCATGGTACCCATGATGGAACGGCTAGTTTCAGTGGTAGAAATTTTGAAGGAAATCCAATGTATCCAGAATGAGATGCATTATAGCCATGTTGAGAAATTGTCTGAAATCATGATGGGACATTATAGGACTGAGGAAACCCTGCACCAGCTAGTAGAGGTGCGGACAAGGTTAAAACAGAGTTTTAAATATATAAAAATGTAATCACCTGTATGAATTAGGAAACAGGACTTATGTCGTCAGGGCCATCAGATGGCAGAGAAACGCTGGCAGATGCTACCTACCATCAACGAATCCATATGGGAGGACAAAGATAGGTTAGCAACAGACGCATTTAACCTGACACCACGGTAGGACAACTACACAGCAATTCAGGACAGACAAGGTCTCACATTGATAACAGCATATAAAAAATGGTTATTCCTAAAAGCAACAAAATTCTAGTTTCTATCAATGGGAGGTAATCAAAAAGATCTTATCAATGGGACTAGGAAGCCGGCTCAAAAACCAACATGGTTTTATGGGATGGATCTTGGGGTTGTAGGTGGCACATCTGAGCTAATTGAAACAAAACATCCGGTTCAAGCCACAGCTCCCACAGTCAACAAAGAGTAGTTCATGCATCCAAGTGACCACACCAGATACGTGACCTGGATCCGGAAGTATAACCCAAAGTGGTTGACCTTCCCAGTAATAGAAGAAGAATGTCGTACCATCTAAGGAGAAGTAACCCTATACTCAATAAAAGCCATATTCCCAAATGTGTATGGTAGAAAGTCAAACAAGTCAGCAATTCATTACATAACGAAACTTTATAGATGCTTAAGTAGAATTTCTAGCAAGGTATTGCGCATCCAGTTATTCATTAGTGGCTCGATTGACCAATTGGCCTACTGGTAACATCTTTATGTGTTTGAGTGGATGGACTACTCAAGGGCACGAAGAATTTTCCTAAACAAATAGTGGTCACTGTACTATCAGAATTTGTTCCTTCACCTCTAGTTTAATGGGTTATACAGTAAACAAAAGGAGAAAATAATAATAATAATAATAATAATAATAATAATAATAATAATAATAATAACTTCTATATTTGGGCAAAGTTAAGGCCAGCAAATTATTTACACTTAATCCGCCTAATAATGAAGAATGTTCATTTAATACTTAGGTGCTTAAAAGAACTCTACAAGATATGTCCAAAAATAAAAATTATCAAAAATAAATTGTTCATATATATAAATGTACATTTATGAACATATTAAATAAAATAAATTATGAAAATTGAAATATATAAAGGAAGGAGGAAAATAGAAACATTAAATCACACAATCATTTACACACATATTCGCATGTGATTATACTATGTATAGCATATCTAAACATGATGGAGATAGCAAATAATTAAAATAAATGGTACGGCGCACCGCACAGACTTTCTCTCTCTTTCTATAAACTCGTAAGATTTCTGAACGGAATAATGTACATTGTATCATCACCACTCCACATAAGAACACGCATAAAATAATATATAATGATATAGAATCAATGAGAAAAGAGGCGCATCTTTGTCCACCTAGGAACATTTCAAACAGTTTAATGTCTTCCACAAGGGTCAACACTTCGTATTAAAATTTCGATTTCTGGTTAAAGTTTTAACATTTTATAAGGTGTTGCAGATCTTCAAGTCCTCGCATTGATATTTAATTATTCATTTATACATTTTGACCAATAAAAAATTTAAATATTGACTATTGAGTCTAAAATGGAGATAGATCATTGCTATGCAAACATTTCTCCTAAGAGATTTAGGAAAAATAACATACTTTTTTAGATACTTATATTTAATTACTCTATGGCATTGGAGAATTATTGCGTTAAGACTTAAGTAGTATATGTTTACAACTAAAGCTCACAAAATTGTATTAATATATTTGCAAATATCTCAGAAACTGTTGCTTTTATAAAATATATGTCAAATAAAAAAATTTTTATTTCTAATAGTCCTACAATTTTGCAATGATAGGTTGTTTAGTTTCTCAAATAGTTGTGGAGATACGGAAATTAACGCTTCTGTAAAGTACCCTAAAAATCATTTTCATAGGAAAATGAAAATAGCAAGTTTATTTATAATCTTAATCAACGCCTAGACACGAATTTTAATCAAAATCGTTTGAGCAGATTTTGAGAAAACCAAAATTTTCTCATTTCGCTCTTCAGTTAACTACCTTTAATTTTAAGTTTTTATAGACACACAGACAGACGGCATTGCAAATACTATTTTTTAGGGTTCGGGGGGTCATGAGACGTCGACATCCATCAACATTTCAGGTTAGTTTTTTTTTTTACGGTCGCAATACTTAAACTTTAATGTCCAAAAAGATAAAAAAATTCATATAATTGCGTATGGATTGATTTTATAAAAATATATTTCGGATAAAATATCTGTATTATAAATATATATACATATTTGTAATGCTAAGTAATTTCATATCTCAAATAGTTTCGGAGCTATTATAAAAAATGTTAATTGACGCATCAGACCGGAGCCCTTAAAGCCATTTTGCCGAAATATTGAGGGTAGCCATTTTGTTTGGAATATTTATTAATGTTTATATATGAAATTTAATCAAAATCGTTGGAGCCGATTTTGAGAAAATCGACTTTTTCTCTTTTTTCCCCTCAGTAAACTACCCTTAATTTTAGGGGTAGATATCCAATTCCAAAAACGCCTCGGGGCAACCCTATGAAAACCCTAGATATCAAGTTTCAGCTCAATCGGTAAAATAGTTTAGGCTCTAGTTGGAGGTAGAGACAGACAGACAAACAGACAGACAGACGGAAATTCAAAAACCACTTTTTCGGATTCAGGGAGTCATGAAACGTCAAAATTCATCAAAATCTCGAGTTAGATTTTTTTGACGATCACCATACTTTCTCTACCTTTAAGATAGAGAGAAAGTAAAAATATTCGATGGTGATAATACGTATTAACTACATAGGCCTATATGGGTGACCTGGCAGTCTAGGGATAAGGTGTCGGATTTCTGTGCTGGGGGCCTGGGGTTCAATCCTCGGTCCCGGCACGGGTTTATCTGCTTGCCAAACCCTTCCTTCACCTTTGAAAGACGAATATTAATCACAACTTGTGAATATGTAGAATGCCAAGCCTCCACCGTTGTTCGAATCCCACGCTAAACTGTAAGTCATTCATTTTCATCTCACGATCACTCTACCACTACACTTTAGCGTGCGTACAACCCAAATGGGTAGTAAGACGCGGTGATAATAATAATAGTAATGATAATGATGATAATAATAATAATAATAATAACATAGATAGATTTTACTCCACCCTCACTTTCCTACTGTAGCTCTAAATTTCTACTCAAATCGAAGATCAATACTCTGCTCGCAAACCTTGATCAAAGATTATGCTGAGGGAATTTTATTGTGGCAGCCATTTTAAAATTAAGATCAAGAGCATTCCAGGAACGAGCTCCAGTAACAGTTAAAAAGATAAAATAGAAGTTAGATTTCTGAAGAGGGATTGCAAGTGTGCACGTGAGCGGCTACCGAGATTATGATGATAATGAAGAACGACTAAACGTAAGGAGAGGTATTGATGAAAAGTATTAGAAATTGCTCACATAAGGGCTGTATGTGAGCCTTTTCTAGATGGGAAGGGGTTAGGGCTATGCTAATGAACTATTTGGTACTAGGTCTCTTACGTGAGGAGCCCTTTTAACAAAACCAAGAGCGGCAGGCCACGAAGATCAAGAGTAAAGTGGGCTCAATCCTATTGAATTTTTCACTAGACAATGGTTCAGATAAGTGCAATCATTCATGTTTGTTTGTAAGAATTGCAGACAAAAAACCTTTTACAAAAACTACCTAAGTTACCGGTCCAATGTGTAAGTATGGTCTGTATCAGTGGTATTAGGAACACACAAGTAAAGAATCAGGCACTACTCCTAGTATGATTCCAAGGGATCAGTGTAGAAATTCAATTTAATTAGCAGCGGGCCAAGTTACAAGGAACATATAAGGGACAGGTTGTACAATATAAATATGCAGTCCCAAAATAACATGTTAAACATACAGAGTTTTACTATCCATTTAGTTCATATAGAGTGTCAGGTTAAAGATTGAATTTCAGTCAGTAAGATCTGACAGATATATAGGCGGAAAGTTAGGGATACATTAATACATACCCTGTACCCTGGTATAAAATAACATTAAAATATTGGCAGAAAGAGACTACCAAACGAGGTTTCTATTTAGTTGGATGGCAAATAGGCCCAGTGAGCTAATTCATTTCAAGAGTAGTCAATACTCTACATTTAGCTTCTCAGAGAACTACTCTACTTAATAAACAAGGCAACTTAGGTCTTCTCTTAAGGGAAAGATAAAATACATTAACTGCATTTAGCGACAAGGGTCACAGTTATAAAGGAGCTATTTCAGAGAGTTGTATGGAGCACGTAAGGTGCGGTAAGGGATGAGAAAATACAAGGTGCTTAGGGATTCCTTCTCTAAGTGTCCTATTATCAAGTAGGGCTAAAGGCTCTTCAAGAAGTTACATCAAACCCTAGGAAAAACCACTAGAGTCTAGCTACACCACTTTTAGTCAATTCAAAAACGAGTTTTTATAATCTGTTCACTCGTGAGTCCAACTTACGAGCGCCGAGACCAGGGCTACGTCTGCTCAATATGTTCTTATGAACATGGGTGGTTAATAGCCCAATTGGGCATCCCAGAGATAGTAGAAATACTAGAGCGAGCTAGGTAAAAAACCTCAGAAACAGGTATACCCTGAAAATTGTAGTTTAATGCCCCGCAGACATCTTAAGGACGCCACCTACTTTTACATTAATATGCATACAAGCTAAATAAGTATAAGGTAAATCAGCTAAAAACTGCGTAATATGCTAAACTAACAAGTAAACTACACTAGAATAAAGATAGCTTAACTAAACAAAGCCAATCAGAATTATTAGGTTACAAACAGTTCAGAACTATTCATTAGCAACTAGGCCTGGGCGTCCTTGAGTTTCACTAAGAGATATAGTATATTGGCACATATTTTAACAAAGCATCACAATGCCAAGCTTACCTCGTCCAGATCAGTTTTATAGTAAATAAATGCAAATTACGATTGACTCAAATGAATACATGAAGTTCAATAATAAGACCATTTTGATCAAAGCAAACTAAGCTCTACACTAATTAGCTAACTTGATCACACCACAAATAAGCTGTCGATAAGCGACTTATACGATCAGTGTATGAACCGAGAGCTACAACATTTAAGCTCATAAACTTAGTTAACAAACATAACTAGAACATTAAAAAACGGGCAGTCGCTAAGCGAATATTCTGATTAACAGCCCAATCTGGACAGTAATTTAATCTTAAATCAAGGTCATAAATAAACATGGTTTAAGTTGACTAGCTGGTACTCTTGATCCTCTGGGTGATGAGGGCTATCTTCGCCCGGGTCTTCCGAAGATTCCGTCCACCATAATCAAATCAAGCCCCGGCTCGAAGTAGAGTCATGCGGGTGGTCTTCGGTAATATAAAATACACCAGCTTAGTAGAGTGATTTAAAGTATTCTGTCTTTTATTATTAGCGGGTGGCTCGTTTTATACGTTTCAAAACTAGCACAAGACTTAGAGGAAAGGAGGTAGGGAATATAACCAATTAAATCGAACAACCAATGCCAATGGTTTGAACTTGGAGTGGAGGGCATGATGTGACAACGCCGAGTTGCAGCACTGAGTTGTAGGTCATGATGGTTGATGGCATTAAGGAAAGAACCAGCCACGCAGAACGAAGGTCGGCCGCTGGACGTAAACACCAAGTGGGTTTCGGTGAGTCTAATGCCATCATTTGTCATAGTTTTCCTCGTAGTCTTACTGAGGGTTAACAATGTATGTATGTACGGACCAAATCCTAGTCGCCCAGCAGAAAATAATCGTTTTATTAGTACCTAACCTAAATATGGTGGACGTAATAGGCTCAGATTTCTTTGGTGAGAGAAGGGTGTTATTGACTAAGTACAGCGAGTAATCCTTTTCACGGATGAATATCGAAGAGTAGTGGTATCATTTATAAAGAAGGTGTCAATAACACATTTCCGCGCTAAGAGTAGAGGTAAAATAGATTAAATGAATTGACAATATATAATGGCTCGTGGTGGCCCAGTTTATTTATAGGCAGATGGCTACCTGATATGTAAATAAACGCGTAACTCTGACATGAATAACCATCATGGGGAGGAGAAATTGCCCTTATAAAAAGCAAGTAATTAGCTAGCTAATAGAGAACATAATACTGAAACCCATCCCCCTGAAACAAGTAGCAGTAAGCACCAGTCAGGACGGTATAGTTACAGTATGCCATTACCTTCTGCATAAGTGGCTATGGAACCTCCTATAAGCTTCAATTTAGTCCTAGCTATTAACATAAATGACACCAACGAAAATCCATCACTCAGGAAGAAAGAGAAATTGCCAACCGAGGCTATTAATAGTTAAATCCATTGCCAAAAGTTTCGAGGCAGGCATTAAAGGTAGAAAGCAGCAATGATTAGTAGCTATCTTCAAAACCTGTTAATATGTGTTCATTTACCACGGCAGGTGAAAGAACTCATTATTTAAAAGGTGAGCCGACTGTCCAAGATAAGGCAAGAAATCACGAGCAAGGGAATGGAGATTGGCCACAGAGAGACAGATAAGAGGAGTTAACGAATTATAAGACCTACATGAAGAGGTGGAGAAGAAAATTGCAACTTTTGAAGGATTGACACACGTAGAAAGAGAACAGCTCAGTTGAAACTGGATTGAATGCTCTACAGTATTCTTGGAATGGACAGGACTCAACAGGAAATACTCGTGGCATCTCCAGGTATCAAACCCCTCACCCTTTTACCATGACCAAGCTTGAAACGTGAGGCTTACAATTATAGGAATCTGTAGATCTGTTTCACAAATAACAAAATAGTACTTTGTCAGGTACAGCTGAAAGAGCCACGGCGGAGAAATTTAACAACATATAAAAAAGGAACTCAGGCATCAATGCTTTGCAAAAAATCAACAGAGCTCTTCGAGGGGAATATAATGAGGATGGAATGGGTTAACTTTTACAGAGATTCCCAATTCAGCTTTTTTCCCTTATTAGTATACCCCAAGCCAATACTGCTGAAAGTTTTCAAATTCAAAATTTACCGGAGACTTTTATCTCTGTATACAAGATTTTTTAAACAATAACTGGTAGTGATTAACTCCATACAATCTTGAGAAATATTTACTTGTCGATTTTAATCAGAACCACTATCAATAATATGTTTCAATTGGCAAATATAATTAACTGCGATCGATCCTTGTATTTTCTTACTATGCATATATTACCGTCCTCCATGCATATTTATTCAGTTTTAACTTTATATTTGTATGCATATTTTCCTAGTTTTTCGTTCATATAAATCCACAGCCTATTAATATGATTTTGTTTGATCATTATAATAAAATAAATATATGTGGGTGTGCAAAACTTGTTAAACCGCTGTTTACTTTTCATAACATACTTGTCACCAGTTAGGATAAGGGTGCACTGGCTTGCTTAACATTGTTGACTACACGGACCTACCGGAAAGTCAAGAAAGTTTCTCCCATGTTAAAGTTTTTTTTGTTTTAATTGATGACTTTTAATATTTAAAATTCAAACACACCACCATATATTATTATATAATTCTAAATATAGTCTAACATTTAAAAAAACTCTCAAAGTAGTATATTTTTAATTGTCTACAACCAGAATACTCGTTTTATTCACGAAAGGCATCTTCCTGACCGGATTTAAAATTGGGAGGTCTGCATATGTTTAAAATAGAAAACAAAATAAAGTTAGTTTTTAAATTTAAGTTAATGCTGTATGAGAATAAATAG
The DNA here is from genome assembly GCA_033556935.1 of Timema podura. Classification (NCBI taxonomy): domain Eukaryota; kingdom Metazoa; phylum Arthropoda; class Insecta; order Phasmatodea; family Timematidae; genus Timema; species Timema podura. The sequence continues at coordinate 50,530,671 of JAVRXN010000010.1, read as the reverse complement.
TAGAGTGAACGTTTATACTCGTCGGGAAAAGGGGGGTACTGTTATCAGCAGATAAAACAGGTTTCACAAGGTGAGCTAATCACTTTATTCCCTGCTTTTTCACCTCTTACATTAATGTTTAAGGGCGTATGCTAGAACGAGGCTAAGCATGGCCTAAGTACCAGTCAAGCACAGGCAAAGCAAAGAAAAGTCCAGGTCTAATTCTATCAGATGCCTTGCTATAACGTCTGATAAGCATTCTTACACAGAGCTACCAAACCCCGGTGGTAAATGAAATTCTCTACATCCACTGCCTTTTTTAATGACAATTTTGCTTATAACGCTATCAAAGTTGATTTTAAATGTACAAAGATTTGTTAAAATATTGAAAACACGGTTTTCATTGTGGAAGAACCAATACATTTATTAAAAATATCAATAATCATACGATTTCAAAAAATATGAAAACTGAAGTGGTACTATGGTAACCGAACCAAGAAAAGAGTATGGGAAGAAATAACCAAGAATATTTTAACCCTGCCGGTAATATCCAAAAGGTGATTATGGTTTGATTACTTTATAATTTCTTATTGCATCGTTTCTTGGAATTGAGACGCTCTATAGTCCTAGCAAGAAAATCCAAGCGTCTTCTACTTGTACTTCTGGCGTGCTTAACATAGTGATTGCATACCACCCTGAATGTTATAGTGCTTAGTGGTAATTTGCTTTAAGTTATGATACATTACGCTTCGTCAAATAGTTTCGATTCTACCAACTAATTAACGTCCTTGATTCAAACCTAGACAAGGCTTTATTTTATTCTTTTTGTCTTACTACCCTTTAGGAATGACACATGTCACTACTTTAAAGGGGTAAGAATTATTAAGGTTGGTTTTAAAGAAAATATACCCACATTTGAATGGAGGTATAGTGGGAAAATATTTGGGTTGTAAAAAGGCCTCACTACACCCGTAAGAGATTCAAACCTTGACCTCTCCCTCATTTGGCGAACCAGACTATAGATGCGCTTGACATTAAGTCCACAGGGCAAATTATGTGGTTCCGAGGTTGATTTAGTTGCCCCAGTGAACTGGTGTGGCCTTGCAACGACGGGGATTAGTATAAATATTCTCATTAAGATTTCCCGTGATAAAATATTTATGAATGCTTGGTATTCAAGTAAACACTATAAAAGAATTTAAGAATTTTTGTTAATGGATGAAATATTTCAAGTTGATCTAGATTTTAGTAATAGGTACAATGTGACATCATCAGAAGATAAATGTTACTTAGCGGAAAATTGTTTATTATAATATGATCAAGTACTATCATGTTTATAAATTGAAATTTTAGATCTTAAATTTAAAAAAAATTATTCTGTTAATTATTATTATAAACAACATTTTACATCATCTAACAGCTTTTTTGATTTGAATATCATGGAAATATAAGATAATTTTTTAGATTTCTTTTAAAATTTTGACCATTTAACATTTTCAAAATTATGAGTACCATAAATTAAAAGTATTACTAAACTCATGTATTTAATATATACCAGTTAGTGAGTAAAAACGTATCTGATATACAAGTGTAATTATAATTTATTTAGATTATGATTTATTCATATAAATATTGTTTTAAATTTCTTAAATTTTAAGTTTGCCACTGGTATGCTCTACTTATAGTGCTGGTAAAAGTATAGTTTTAAATAGATTAATAATTATATAATTCCTAATAGCCTATATTAAATTAATCATAGCCACAAATTAAAAAGCACACTTTACAATACCCAATATAAGGTCCTACATCTAAGCCGTATGTATTTATTCAATATCCCGTACTTGAGTCCATATTGCCCAAACCTTTCATTTATAGCACGCCTCAAAACAAGAAATGCGCAATTTCCTTTAGTTATAAGCTCAGGTGAAGGGAAACCATTTCTTTTTCAATAGGAAATTAAGGCAAATTTCCCAGCAGATATTGACAGAATATCATAAACCCATTTTTATTTGTAGCAGGAAAGTTTTCCAACTCACTAAAGTAGATTACAACTAACCTATAAGAGTGATTTAGATATTTTAGTAAATAATTCATCATATATAAGGTCAAATTATAATGCAAATTTAAGACTTGGCCTTTCATAGTTCTTGTGCCATTTGTTCAGAACTATAATTAAATAAATTAATAATAAAAATAATATTTAGCACCGCGTCTTACTACCCGTCGGTTAAACGGTTAATAAATTGAATTAGTTTCTGTTGTTCATTTATAGATTATCTTTTTATAGAATGGCAACTTTCTAAAGGCTTAAACTCTTTTTCCACGAAAATTATGTTACATTTACGTTAAATTATACCTTTCTTATCCCGGACTCACTAGTGTAAATATCAAATGCTTACAGCCCAGACGTGTAGTGAAACGTGGAGCAAAATAATTAAAATATTAATCTCATATCTACATTATTGTAGACTCGTAGGTCCGTGGCTCACCTAAAGTACGCATTTTGTGTCATCAATAAACGAAAGGTAAAAATTAGTTTTATGTTTTCTGCAGACACGAGAACTCTATTTAAATCCTTTATATTTATGAATCAAAGCGAGAAATATTGAAGTGCATATGTAGTGTACTCTGGTATCTTATTGTAAAAAGTGTTAGTGCAAACAGAAGCGTTTTTAGCTGAGTGGTTGGAAAGGCTGATCCATATTTTATATTATATTTCTGATATCAAACATGGTTAACTCACTTATAAGTTGGCTTTTAGTTCAATATTTTAATTAATTTCCTTTTTTTCGTAATCTACATATCAGGATTTTATCGTAAAGTTAACATAATTATATAATTAAAAGTATTAATAAAAGGAACGGGTATTAATTTGCAAACCTTTTCCAAAATTATAATGGGAGGGGCCCCAATGAAATATAAAATGTATAATTTATATGATACAAACAGTGTGTTTATAAAAAGTAATTGAATGCATTCAAGGTCCAAGTTTAAATACAAAACTATTAGGTACTGTGTGTCTAAGCCAGTCGCGGCTCATGGATTTAAACATTGGCAGGGCTGCATCTGGGGAGGGGGGAATACCGGAGGCTCTGGGAGGTGGGGGGTGGAATTTTTAAAATGTAAGGCCTAAAAGTGTATGTTTAAACCCATCCTGAGCTTCTGAAAATAAGATATAAAGTAAGAAAGCTCCCTCCCCCACCACTCATAGAATTCTACATATTCTTAACTTGCAACTGTAAAGATCACTACTATTACACTGCTACAATATTTTCGATTTGCAAACACAATTATTGCAGCCCAACAAAAAATGCGCACCGCGTGACACTCGGCTGGGCACATAAACTGGATGTCTGGGCTGCATTATAGAACAGCCCGTACAAGCGCCAAATCACGTGACCCTCTCCTTACCCCACCTTGGAGTTCATCGCCTAGTGACCACCACGAGCACATGCGCCAGATAGTCAGCTGGACTGCTCGAGACCACAGCCCAGCACGAAGAAATATTATTGCGTTTCTACTTTCTACCCCATTGCTTGGCAGGCACGCAGAATAAGGTTTTAGTGTGTAGCAATCATAAGTGATTAAGATTTAAGAGGAACTTTTATTGTAATATTTAAGCAGATAGCAGCCAATACTATGCTGATCATGATTATACTGTTATTCACAAATAGTTCAGATAATTCAGGGAGGGCCGCAGGGCTGCAGCCCTATGAGACGAGCCGCCACTGATCTAAGCAATAAAAATCTAACATGTTGGCACCATTGGGCAGGTAGAAGTCAGCTTTCAGTTAGGTTGCAGTTAAGCCACATTCAAATATGTTTTCATGTGCTTTATTTTCACTATCAACAAAGTCTTAAAACTTAAAAGACTTAAACCTGATTTATCTATGACTTTGCCTTGAGTGGAGTCGTCATCAATCATTAAATAGATGTAATAAATTACCTTGATAGGCTTAATACCAACACAATTATGGCGATAAATAAATTAAAATAAATTAAATATTTGAAACAAACAGTATCCAGCTCATGTGTTTAGCAAAAAACTGCGTTCACAAACAAACGCATTCCATAGACAACGCAATCTCTAAGACTTATCATAGGATAAATAAAAGGAAGTAATATATATTGTTACTGAAATATATCGAAAAAAACATGTCAATGTTCACCAAAGACCATAATAGTTCATTGCGCTATATCAGCAGTCATTATTTTTAATTGTTCTATCACCACTAGCTAAGCGTATTCTCAATTGTTTGTTTAATAACTGCTACACTTATTCATTCCCCTTTTCAATAATATTTGGGTTTTTTTCTGTCTCCACATAAAATTAACATATTCAATCTTATAAAAAATAGAATAGAAAAATTAATGTTATCAAAGTTTTTTCTATAAGTGTTGTGGATTTCTATAGCCCACCACCCATTTTCTGCCCACCATTTGAATTATATAAATTAAAGAATTTTATGATTATCTAAGGTGATATATTATGAAAATTTCAATCCCCATTTGAAGCCATCCATTTAAATAATGTATTCGCTTATTGACCATAAATATTTGTTTTATAAAAAGGTTTTCAAATCATCTATCTTCTTTAAGCTTAATATTAGGAATGGTGGTTTTTTTCGTTAATCAAAATACTGCGGGGATATGCCAAAATATAAATCAAAATTGGAAATAGCCGCTTATGTAAAGTAACCTCTAAGATAATTTCCCGAGTAAACAAAACCCGCCATGTAATTTATTATGTTAAAATATCCCATATAGATGGATAAAAGTTTAATCAAAATCACTAGAGTCGATGTCTAGGAAATCGACTTTTTCTCTTTTAGCACTTAAGTAAACTACCCTTATTTATAGTGGTGGATCGATAGTTGTAAAAAAACGCGGTAAAATTTATGAAAACGCTATATAATAAGTTTAAGCCCTATTGTTGAAATAGTTTAGGCTTTAGGACGATGGATGGACACCAAGACACATAGACAGAGAGATGGTATTGCAATAATCACTTTTTTGGGTTCATGAAAATGTCGAGATCTAAAAAAATCTTTGATTCAAAATTTTGATAGTCAAAATACCTACTTACTCTTTCCAAGGGGTCACGAGAAAGTAAAAATTAATAAAATAATTTGCAAAAGAACACCATAGTACCCTCCTATGAACGCACCATGTGATTAAATACCTAAATCTTATATCAAAGTCGTCAACCTGTTTGTTTTCTAAATGAACTAAGCTTTGAGATCTCTAAATGCACAACTAATGTATTCATTCCTTCCTTCTCCTTACCTCTAACAATGTATAATATAAGTCAAACATAAACTTTTAAATGTGTCCCTAGATTATTGAGCAGCGTCCGCGCACATGCGCACTAGTGTTTCCCCTCCTCTACCATACCTTACAAAGGTTAGGCTTATTCGGGCCATCAGTACATAACTTATATCTGTGCAGATCTCGCGAAAAGTCTCTTGGCGTCATGAATGTGGTTTTCTTTAATAGATAGTTTTTTTTTGTTGGGATTTAATGCACAATCCTAGTAATCAATTTCATTAGTATGTTATAGTGTACTAGCTTTTTCCCGCGGCTTCGCTCGCGTTAATGTAGATTTTATCAAAAAATTCTGGTTGTCGATTGACACAGGGAATATGACAATAAAAACGATGAACATATTGAGGTTGTTAGTCAATAGAGGTAGAGATAAAGAAAAAAACAAACTACACAATATAAATCAGGATTAAGTGTAGGAGTAGAAAAGAAGTAGTGGAGTGTGTGTCAGTAGAGTCATAGGTTATGCCTTGCCACGAATTGGAAGATCCTACTCCATCTTAAATTTTACTTACAGTTAATTAAATCCCTTATTTACTCCGCTTGTTCTTGACCGTTGCAATCATGGGCACAGAATAGATCATTATTTTAGGACGCTCCTATATACTACGTTGTATGTCCTTCCATTTGACACAAATCCATAAAAATTCTGGGCATTGGACACACGCGAACAGGCTATATATAGCTGGCCATGGGAAAAACATGGCATTTCCAAATGCACCCCTGCTACCTGCAATGTTTGCCCTTGCGCTTTGTTAATAGTAATAGCCAAACTAAGTTTGATTGGAAACTGGAGTCTTTTGAATTTAAATGGTAGGTCAGTGGGGATTATTAGGATTCGAGGAATGATTACACTTTCCCCTTTTACCACACCTGTTAAAATGGTGGCACAGATTATATTTTGCCCTAATTGTGTAATTGAAGCCTCGTCCCATTACATAAACAGGGTGCATCTAAATTTCGCATAAGCATAACTGGTACACCTAATTTCAATTGTAGTTTATGCGAGGGTACACCCGATAGCTCCAGAGAATTTAAAAACTCAGCGGAATATGAAGTGCTCTGTTCTGTGTCCATGATTGTATCTATTGACAAATACTCCTTTATTTCTCCCTGCACTTCTTTCAAAATGTCAGTGTTGATTTTGTTAACGATTTCATATTTTGGTGCAAGAATTGCTCTTACACACAACCAATGACCACAATTTAAATTTAGTTGTAAGTCTGGGTAAACTTTAGCAATGAGCTCCACATCATTTTCCACCAAATTACAGAATTCCCCTGTAAGAAAAATACAGCCTTCAGCATCCGTGTCCAAACGTCCATCGCCAATTTTCAATAGTGTCTCTGCGTAATGTCCTGAATCTACGTCATTATAAAGGTGGACTCTCATATTCGTTGTTAGGCTGAATTTTTTCACTTTTGCCCACAATCTTGATGACTTGAGACAGGCTTTGATTTCATCATCATGTGTGCCCCTCTGGATCACCGGTAGAGTTTGTCGGAAGTCAGCAGCCAGTAAAACTACCATTCCTCCTCTCTCGAAAGTCCTGAAGATTTTGGTTTAACGCCTCTATAGCTTTTTTGTGGGACATCGTACTTTCGTCCCACACTAAAAGTTTAAATTGTCGTAGCATCATACCTCGAGAGCTATTTTTGCTGAAATGAATAATACCAAACTTCTTACGACAATTTTGTCATTTACCATAACGGGGTGAACAGAAAGAGCTTAATTATCTGAATATAATCATTTTTAATCATTTTAAGATAGATGTGCCTAAAGTAGCTCGGGAACAGATTTTTATTCGGGATATCAGATTTTCTTCTGGGATACCGCAGGTCCCTTTTTCTGTACTCCAGGCATCATGTTGCAATTAATTTATTCATATCAGTAGGCCGAGTTGTTAAGCCGGACGACCGTCTAACAGTTATTTTTTCTATCCGTCAGGAACAGTACTTTTTTTCTGGATGAAAGGTACCCTATGTCCTTTTCTGTACCCATGACCACGTGTATGCAAAATTTCATTATGATCGGTCGAGTAGTTTAGGCGTGAAGGCATAACAAACAATAAAAAACAAATAAACAAACAAACGCACATTCACATTTTTTCTGGATGAAAGGTACCCTATATTCTTTTCTGTACCCATGACAACGTGTATGCGAAATTTCATGATGATCGGTCGAGTAGATTAGGCGTGAAAGCGTAACAAACAAACAAACTCACATTAGCATTTTTTCTGGATGAAAGCTATCCTATGTCCTTTTATGTACCCATGACAACGTGTACGCGAAATTTCATGATGATCGGTCGAGTTGTTTAGGCTTGAAAGCGTAACAAACAATTACAAACAAACAAACAAATGCACATTCACATTTTTTTTCTGGATGAAAGGTACCCTATGTCCTTTTCTGTACCCATGACAACGTGTATGCGAAATTTCATGATGATCGGTCGAGTATTTTAGGCGTGAAAGCGTAACAAACAATAACAAACAAATAAACAAACAAACTCACATTCACATTTTTTCTGGATGAAAGATACCCTATATGCTTTTCTGTACCCATGACAACGTGTATGCGAAATTTCATGATGATCGGTCGAGTAGTTTTGGCGTAAAATTGTAACAAACAATAACAAACAATCAAACAAACTCACATTTGCATTTTTTTTCTGGATGAAAGGTACCCTATGTCCTTTTCTGTCACCATGACAACGTGTATGCGAAATTTCATGGTGATGGGTCGAGTATTTTAGGCGTGAAAGCGTAACAAACAATAACAAACAAATAAACAAACAAACTCACATTCACATTTTTTCTGGATGAAAGATACCCTATATCCTTTTCTGTACCCATGACAACGTGTATGCGAAATTTCATGATGATCGGTCGAGTAATTTAGGCGTGAAAGTGTAACAAACAATAACAAACAAACAAACAAACTCACATTTGCATTTTTTCGGGATGAAAGGTACCCTATGTCCTTTTCTGTAACCATGACTTGTATGCGAAATTTCATCATGATCGGTCGAGAAGTTTAGGCGTGAAAGCATAACAAACAATAACAAACAAATAAACAAAAAACTCACATTCACCTTTTTTCTGGATGAAAGGTACCATATGTCCTTTTCTGTACCTATGAAAACGTGTATGCGATATTTCATGATGATCGGACGAGTAGTTTATGCGTGAAAGCGTAACAAACAATAACAAACAAACAAATAAACTCACAATCACATTTTTTTTGGATGAGAGGTACCCTATATCCTTTTCTGTACCCATGACAACGTGTATGTGAAATTTTATGATGATCGGTCGAATAGTTTAGGCGTGAAAGCGTAACAAAAAATAACAAACAAACAAACTAACTAACATTTGCATTTTTTCTGGATGAAAGGTACCCTATGTCCTTTTCTGTACCCATGACAACGTGTATGTGAAATTTTATGATGATCGGTCGAGTAGTTTAGGCGTGAAAGCGTAACAAACAAACAAACAAACAAACAAACTCACATTCGCATTTATAATAGTTAGGATTCCTAGGATAAAAAATATTGTAAAATTTTGTAAATTTGAAATAAAATCACTCAAAAGAGATTTCATTGAACCAATTAAAAGCAATGTATTAGAATGATTATTATTTATTTTGTAAATTTTTCTTATTTCAAATAATAATTCTGTATCTAATACTATGCCTGTTTTAATTTTCTAATACAAAGAGAAGGTAATGTAATAGTGAAAAATCAATCTCGATATTATGATGAATATTTATGTTTTATGTGAGCTCGAACCCAAAAAAGTGGATTTTACAATTCTGTCCTTCCCCATATCTGTCTGTCCGTCTGTCCCTGACCATGAATATGAAACTGTTAGTTAGATTTGGTTGATAGTTATATTTTATAAGGCCATACCTTAATATTTTTTTTTATTACACCCCTAGCCTTTAGATTAATTGTAGTTTACTGACATGGGATTTTTTTGAATTCAAATTTTTTTGAAATGGCTGTAGCGATTTTGATTAAAATTTATATCTAAAATTTGTTTGACATAATATAACCAATAACAATGTATCATTAGTTTTAAGCAAGAATTGGTTGAAGGGTAGTTTACTGATTGGAAATATTTGAAAATTCAAAGTATTTTGAAAATACCTTTAACAATTTGATTCCAAATGGATATCTTGATAGTATTTGTCATGGAAATTTGCACTGTATGGTTGTTTTAGATAAAAAAATGTATTAAGGAAAGTTTACACAATAAGGAATTTTAAAAATTTGAACTTTTTAAAACTACTATAGATTTGGCTACAAATGAGTATATTGAGAGTGTTTGACATGACAAATAGCATTGTATGCTTGTTTTTAAGTAAAAATTCGTTAACGGGTCGTTTACTGATAAATGATTTTCAAAAATAAGAAATATTTTTAATATGGCTCTAACAATTTCGTGTAAACTATACATCTGGGGTGGTTTTACATGACAAATAAAACTGTATATTTGTAATATGGGGATAAAATCATTTAAGGGTAGTTTAGTGATGAAGTTTTTATATTAGAATATTTTAAATAATGGCTGTAGCAATTTTATTAAAAGTGAGTATTTAATTAATTTTTAGATTATAATTAATAATTAGATACATTGGTTTTCAGAAAAAAGAATAGATTAGCTTACAGAAGATCGATTTTTGTAAATTTTGAATATTTAAAAAAATATATTTATATATATATACTAATTGTGTTCATGATATCGGGAACCTATTTTATATGATAGTAAATAATCCCTTTGTTTTCTAAAATGAATAAATTTAATTGTTGTTTACTTACGACAAATAATAATAGATATAACATTTTTTGAAATTGATCTTAAAGACTGAGTTCAATCTTTGATTAATTTTTCATGAAAAAATAAGTAATACCTTTTCCTGTTAGATGACATTATTAAACATTTGAATATTAAAAATAAAACTTGATTTTCGGGTCACTGACGATCCCAGTTATGAATTAAAAGATGTGTTAAAAATAAATGCTTACCAGAGTTAAAGAGGACTTTATATTAACTGTGAAATTATACATAAAATTTATAAAAAATAATTTTAAAAATTAACTTCATTTTTAACTTGATTAATGTTCATACCATTTATCCTATACAATAATATATATTAGGTTCACTTTCTGAATACAAAGTCAAAACACATGAAAAATACTCATGCAACAAAATACAACTCAATATTCTTACTACTACACATCCAAATCTATCGCCAATAAGTATACAGTACCACTCACTAACGCTTTTGCCAATAATTCAATCCGAATTTCAATGCAATCCAGCCATGATTTGTAACCGACATTGTTCACACACTATAACAAAATATAACAAGCTAAGACATTTAATTAAAAGTTTAACTAGAATATTCATCAACTATAATTGATAGCTTTAGCTACTCTATGAGGGTATGAGCTCTATATATTACAAAAATAAATATAATTTGAAGGTCATATCAAGAATTTTATAGTCCACTTCAGTGGTTAATGGCATAAGGCATCACTCTCGTGTTCCACTGACCTGCTGAAGACCGGGAGATCGTGGCTAGAATTTCGGTCATGTCCATTGAGGGTGTTTTTTTCTCAATGGTTTCTTAATATTCTTCCACACAAATGCGGGTAGATTACGTCTAGAATTCTTCCTTCCTCATCCCTACTCTATTAGAGTAATTTATCATAAATACGTATAGCCTAAACTATTAGTAAAACCAGGTGATAAAAAAAGTGTGTGTGCCTGTTTACGTGTTTCATTATTACAATAATTTGGGTATTCCACTTCCTACAACTCATCCTGGTTGTCCAAATATTTACACTTATTGGATAGGTAGTATAAAGGTAGACCCTAGAGAAAATGTTTCTCCATTTTCTTGGAGGGAGAGTAGAAATCCCTTAAGGAAAAAAAAAAACACTCAGTAAACCTTTTCAGAATTCAATACAGACTTATCCATTAACGGCTGATAGGACCAATCGAAGTTGTAGCCCTTAGCCACATGCTCGGAGATACATGTTAAGCCCTTATTATTTTGTATGTGATCAAAGGTTTTTATCTAAGCTTGGTGCACAATTAAACATCAACTCTGAATCTCCTGGTAATTCACACATATCTCTAAACTATAAAATATATAATGTTTTGAAAATGTTCTATTGACTTTACGGATTAGCTGTACGACATTTCTGTGACAGGGCCTATGTTCAATTCCCATTAAAAAAATTAGTATTAGGTGCCGATATACTTCTTATACTATTTACGTACACATGATTGTTGATATTATTAAAATAATTAAATTTCTTCAGCATTTTTATATTGTTTAGTTTTATAGGTATAATAGCTAAGAAACTACCTTTAATATTTACCAATTTGTCAAAGTTTAGTGATCGTAGAGTACAATATAGTAGTGAGTTACTCTTAATAATGGTTTCACATTTATATCATCTTTACTAACATTTAAAACAACACTGTTCAAATAAAAATAACATTTTTAAATTATAAAAAGTGCGTCCAAATGTTAAGGTGAAAATTTTATATTATATATTATAATTTTATACATATTAATACATGCATATATACATTACCTTGGTTCTCGATCCAATTTTATATATAGTAGGAATATGATAGGAATAACTTAAGCTGAAATTTTCCTAAAATATTATCATAAATTGATAATTCAATCATGTAATCTACAGCAGTGATATTAGAACATTAGATATATAGTACCAGTACCTATAAAAAATAATAATACTAGCGTAAAATGTTGATATTCATTGCTTAAAGAGAATATTTTTGTTGTTTAAATACACTAGAATCCAACTATGCCTCTCTAGCTTTCCCTTCCAGTTTAAAAATAAATGCCATAAATATTTACCAACTACCAAAAGTTGGTTGTTGTTATTTTATTCCTCCAGACACTTATCATAATTTAAGTGGAGTGTTCTAGGATAACACTTCTTGTGAGCCATGAACAGCTCGTGCCTCCCTTGTTCATGAGATTGCTTCACCCCACGGGTAGAGTGTAACTTAATCAGGTGAAACAGTTCCAATCAGGCGTCGCGTCGTAATGCAGTTCTCAGGAGTTTTCATTAAGAAACAGTGGATTTGAGAGAAGAGGTAACATTTTACCATCTTTAAAAATTAAAAAAAAGGGGAATGGTACAGATTATTTTTAAATGTAAACTTATTTCACTTATCTCAATTTCATTGTGAAATAAAAGGTACGGAACACCGCACGGACTTTCTCGCTCTATTGTTTAGAATTGGAGATATATTTTACTAAAAAAACTAAAAATATATGTGAAATCAAATAATAGGCCTGTAGGTCTACACTAGCATACACAAGCATAAATTGCACTATACTTACGTAAAACATTTTTTGAGTACCCGGTTTTAAATTTTATAATTTTTTTAAAATTATTTTATCTTTATATTTGGACCGATAAAAAAAGAACAATATTGGGTCCAACAGGGTCAACACTTCGTTTTAAAATTTCGAATTCCGGTTAAGATTTTCGACATTTTATTAGGTATTGCACATCTTCATGTCATCGGATTGCTATTAAATTCCTCGTTTATAATCATTTCAACCAATAAAAAATTTAAATATTGACTATTGAGTCTAAAATAGAGATAGATCATTGTTGTACAAACATTTTTCCTAAGAGTTTTAAGAAAAAATAACATAAACTTTTTGAGAGAATTACTTATATTTAATTACTCTAATGCATTGGATAATTATTGCATTAAAACTTAAGTAGTATCTCTTTACAACTAAAGCTCACAAAATTGTATTAATATATTTGCCAATATCTCAGAAACTGTTGGTTTTATGAAAATATATTTCATATGAAAGTTTTTTGTTTTTAATAGTACTACAATTTTGTAATGATAGTTATTTAGTATCTCAAATAGTTGGAGAGATACGGAAATTTCAGCTTATGTAATGTAACCTAAAAATAATTTTAATGGAAAATGAAAATAGCCAGTTTATTTATAATCTTAATCAACGCCTAGATACGAATTTTAATCAAAATCGTTAGAGCTGATTTTTAGAAAATCGATTTTTCCTCTTTTCACCCTATATTAAACTACCATTAATTTTAAGTTTAAACAGACCTACAGACAGATGGCATTGCAAAGACCACTTTTTAGGGTTCGGGAGGTCATGAGACGTCAACATCCATCAAAATTTCCGTTAGATTTTATTATGGTTGCAATACTTTACATTTAGTGTTTGAAAAGTAATATATATTATATATATATATATATATACATTTGCGTAAGGATTGAAAGTTATTGATTTTATAAAAATATGCTTCGAATAAAATATTTGTATTGTAAATAGATCTACATGTTTGTAATGATAAGTAATTTCATATCTCAAAGAGTTACGGAGATATGATACAAATTATAATTTACCCATCAGACTGGAGCCCTTAAAGTCATTTTTTTGAAATATTGAGCGTAGCCCAAACTTGTTTTTAATATTGATAAATGTTTTGAAACGATATTTAATAAAAATCGTTAAAGCTGATTTTGAGAAAATCGACTTTTTCTCTTTTTGCCCTTCAATAAAATACCCCTAATTTTAGGGTCAGATATCTAATTCCTATCGGTAAAATAGTTTAGGCTCTAGGTAGAAGTACAGACAGACAGACAGACAGACAGACAGATGGACATTCAAAAACAACTTTTTCAGACTCGGGGATCATGAAACGTCGAGATTCATAAAAATCTCGAGTTAGATTTTTTTGACGATCACAATACTTTCTCTACCTACCTGTAAGATAGCAAGAAAGTAAAAAGGTAAAAAACCACCCTTCAATGTGATTCTTAAGTTTTTAGAGCAATCTTGCAATTATTTCTTCTTATCAGCGTGTCTTACTACCTGCTCAAGTTATACACTTATATTATTATCTGTTCGGGTTATACACTTATATGATAATTACTCTAGTGGGGTAAAGATGAAGAAAATATTCTATAGGCAGTCTATCCTCAATTGCTTTGAAGGAGAATGGGTAAACATTTAGAATAAACCACCCTCAGTAGATCTGACCAAGATTTGAACTCCGAGCTCTCCGTTTCTAGCAGGCCAGTCTAATAAGAGAGTGACGCCTTAGACTTTTCGTCCACTGAAGTGGGTTAGTCATTTATCTAATTCCTTGTTAATCAAACGTTATATAATATCTTAAACACAAACAGTAACATAATTCCCTATCCCAAAAGTCTTACTGTCCGTCAGGACTCGCCAGAACTGAGATCAGCTAGTAGGCCTATATGAAAACAAGACGAGGAGGGTGATTATAAAGTAATTTGGTCTGTATTCTCTTTTGGAGAAAATGTACGCTCAGCAAATGTAAATAAACACCTGTCCCTTCATTGGGGATTGAACCTCAAACTACTAAGTTTGATTCCAACGTCCCCAAGACATAGTTAAGCTCTTCTTTCCTAGACTGGGCCAAATACATTTAAACTACACAAACTGGGTATGTATGAGGACTTTAGAGTTTATTATAAATGCACCCCCATTTGTGTGAATGAATAGTGGGAAACCATCTATGTAAAACACTCTCGGTAAATCTGTTTGGAATTTTAAACCTAACTTCCTAGTCTCTAGGAAAACATACCAGATGACCTTTAATTCGCACGACTGCCGAAGCAAGTATTCGGGCTTTAATTTTAAAACTAAAGGATTATTTACGGGTGGTGAACGTAAGTAAGTACCCCAACTGGGTTTGAACCTAAGAAGTTTCGATTTCCAGACATAACATTTACCAAAGTAGAGCGTTAGTACGGATAACGTTGAGACTTTTTACCTTTATTTCGTTTTTTATGGAAGCCACTGATTGAACCAGTAACATGCGAAGGGGTAGCAAGACGTCTCTGTTGTTTTTTAGGTTAGAAACCACCTGCATATATTGGACCCTTAACGGACCCCATCCTCTTAAAAAAAATATATTAATAAAAACAATGTGGTGGCGGACATTTTGGTTTATTACTTTTGACCCTGAAGGTTTTTTACTTCGTCCTTCATAAACAAAAGCACGATAACAAAGAAAGGTAGAGAAAAAAAAGGATCCACTAGACTTAATAACTTGTAGAAGGACTTTAGTTACAAGTCATAAGTTAGTGGGGGGCTAGCCCTCTCCTACCTAACCCCTCCCTATTGAGATGACTCCTGTTCACGGCATTGTTTTGAACAGCAAAGAGTGGGCTCACTCTTTGTACGAGCACACTCCCGACATATCACTTTAAAATGTAGGATTAATAACAATAAAAAAAATTCGTAATGCTGATAAGATCGGTTCAAAGTTTAACTAACACATTTGGAAGGGTTTGTTGCGATATTATATTTATACCGCATCCAAATTTATGTTTTCTTTATTTTAGATAGTTACCATAGTTTATTGTTTTTATATAAATGTATAATTAACTGAAATTCACTTCTGTGGTTGGATGGTCTTATAACTAGCACACCTTCGCAATAGACTGAACTGCTGATTACGGGGAGATTGGAGCTCGAATTTCATTTGGGTGTACTGAAATTCTTTTTTTCCTAAATGGCTTTTCACTCTTCCTCCACACAAATAGGGGTAGATCTCCATTATTTTCAGCCTTCTTCATCTCTTAACACATAAGCGTATCATTTAAATATGCGTACAATCCAAACGTGTAGTGATACATGACAAAAAAAAGTAATAAATGAAAGCTTGTTCAAGATATAAAGAAATCGATTCCCGTATCTGATTGGTCACATTTTGACTTAATTGAATATTATTATTGTACTAAGTTTTAGTTCTGTTTACTACAGGTTGCTTATAATATTAATCAACCATATAAAATCGAACATTTAATCGAAAGTTTTGGGTTCTAAAAATGTATTTTTTTGTCGTAAGAATGTATAGAGTGAGAGTGAGCTAAAGTTATTATATTTTTATTAAATACATTTTAAAAAATGTTATTTGAAATGGTCAAGTACAATAATTGGCCATAGCTGAAAACGAGCTTAAGCGGATTGATATCAATCATGTGCAAGGTTTGACCTAGTACCTAATTAATAGTAATTGAGAACAAAAGTTTATCTCGGAACTGCACCCATCTAAAAGGGGATAGTAGGGTCTACTGGCAACCTCGATTGTCGGTAAGAAACATACATTCCCTTGATATAAACTTCTTGAAGTTGTTGCATGAACTATAGAATTGTATACAATTTGGTCACTGTTATGAAATTCCATTAGATAGGGCCCTGTTTATTATTTAAGTACCCAAGGAGATTTATTATACAGGATATTTTTTAAGTTTAACTCAAGTTAAGTAATTCCTGAGGGCGTCAAACTATTTAAAAACTCTACAAAATAGTTTCCTTTTTCCCACTCATCCGCACAGTCTACTGAGTTCAAACAAATGTAAAATTGGACCTCGCCTTCTAAATTACTGGCTACTTCCTCCTTTATTTGTGCAATTTGGTCATTTTGTAGACACAGAATGCTCATTAGAAATATTAATTGGGCTCAGCCTATTTCTAAATTTTTAGTGAGCCACCTATTCGTTTTCAATATTTTCTAACTGCCACTTCTATATTTTTTTTTTCTTTTAAGCTGTCTTTTTTTCAGTTTTCCTTCACTCAACTGCATTATTAAAACTAGAAGATACGTTCAATTTCCCATTAAGACTTCGTTATTATTATATATTGATAATTATTGTAAGCTCCTTCCACAGTTAAGTTGTCTGGAAGATCTATGTCCTACGAGTATGTGTAAGAATTGGTAAACACTAGCTGAAGTCATCTCCTAAAAGTAAATCATTTATTCCAAAAGGGAAAGGATTATTTATAATAACCAATTTTACAGCAAATGATTAACTGTATCTTTTGCATGGCTTGGAGCCATTGTGACTCATCATCTTTAAGGCAGTTTGATCTCTGATGTAAGTTGCATCATTCAATGCCATCCTAAATCTCGTTTTTGTTCAGCGTTCAACACTAAGTACATGTTGCTGCAAATAATTTGTTCCTTGTTCATGTCAGACATATCTTGGATGATTTCAGCAAGGTAATATGGCGGTTTCCTCTAGTTAAGGTTATCCCACTTTCTTCCATGTAGAATCAGTATGTTCTGTCCTATATATCGGTGAGTCAAATTTTCACAATCAAAACATCAAGCAGTATGATTGTCGGGTTTCTGGTAAAAGTAGTCTGTGAAGATTTTAAAGAACGTTTCTCTCAGCTTCTTAGGTTCAACCAATGAATCAAATGCACAGAATAAGAGAAAGATCTGTCTGAGAGACTATGACATTCTCACCCAAACAGCTTCTTTCTTTCAATGTATTCTTCCACACACTTTCATTTTTAAGATGCCTTTTAGTTAGAGTAGTCATTGAAGATTTGTGAAGATTTGTCTGTATACGTATGCATATAACTGTAATCTTTATTTAAATAAGCATGTTGAACGCTACCTGTGTAGTTTTTATTTGCAAAAGAAACACTTTCTTTTTATTAGCTAATATGATTTTGCAACAACAAATAAAATAATGAAAACATGTCATTGTATTAGAATCTGAAATTTCTCTCTGGATATGACATTAGAACTTCTATTCTTGTTTCTCCTTGCTTTTGAGTTGGAAATAACATGTCTACGAATTAAAATAATTAAATAAATCAAGTTTTTAATTGCTACTATTTTTATTTTACACCCATTTTTAAGTTTGAAAGCTTTGCGAAACTCCTTAGAGGTACACCATTACATTTTAACATAGGTAAGGACTATTCCTGATAATAGCACTCATATACTAGATACCTACATTTTAAATATATTTGTTTACATTTCATTAATAAATATCAATTAAACTTGTACTATTGGGAGGTGTGAGGGGAGGGTAGTGGATTAGTTACAGTTAATGCTCTCTCAAAACAAATACAGTTCTTACAATCTAGAATAAACCACAAAACAATGTTTCTACTAATCGAAATAACTATACCATCCTTCAAATAGTTCTTACACAATATATTTTTGTCAAAATGCTCTAAACGACATCCGCTGAGAGTTGTCAAAAAGAGTTTTGATTTTAATTTCAATTTTTTGCTGGGAAAATATTCACACGCTCATTATTGACAAACTTTATGCTAAAGTAATCATTACGGTGTAAAGAAAATACAAATTATTTCTTAGCAAAGAGACAATTTTAGTTATAGTTTAAAGCTCACTTGAACATTCTTAACACAAATATTAACTAAATTGTATGACTAAGTGTTTGTATTATCATAAAATCAAATTCAATGCGTTTATTGAAATTTTATTAATAAATCAATCAGGCAATTATAAATATGACACTGTTGATTGAATATTAACGAAAATATTGAAAAAGGCCCCCAAATTGGTTTTATATATATAATATAACTAAATGGTGATGCTGTACATTCGGTTATATATATATGTTTGTTTGTTTCAGTAAACTCAAAAAGTACTCATCGGATCGAGATAGTACTTCTTAATGTTTTACTCCTTATTTTTCCAAGAACGAGGTAAGTTGCATACCATCATGCTATCTCATCAACAAGCGAATTAGTGTCAAAAAAACGGTCGTAAGCAATGAACATACGTCACGGCTGGTGCTATGGGTACATAAAATGGCACGTGATATGAGTTGGGGTGTATAGGGGTAGGGGAGTTCCATTTTATTCGTGAATGTTTTTACGCACATAACACACTGCTCTCAAATATGTTTCCTTCTTTTATAACACTTGAAGTTGTCGAATGGTTTGTTGTCATGTTTAATGTGAGCTAAGCCACGGTAAAATAAAGTTCTAATTAAATATTGTTAGTGAAGAAAACACAAATGATTCCCTGACAAAATGAAAAAGCTAACAAAAAAAAAGTTCAAAGCTAACTCGAACATTTTGAACATCCCAAGTGTATGACTAGAGATTACTTAGACTGCGAGAAATATTATAGTTATCTGGCAATGGTCGACCTATCTTATAATAATTTTCATTATTTTATCAAATAATAGTATAGACGTATCTCACGTAATATGAGACACATTAACTATTTAAATCTGCACTAATGGTAGGATATTATAAAGTGTTCTTAATTTTCAATTTGATATAGTAATAAATACACACACATATATATATATATATATATATATATATATGACTGTAATTGGAGGAAAGTGATGTTAAGGAATCACAACTTCTTCCTTGTTGAAAGTAGGTCCTCAAAGGGTAATTAGGGTATTTAACATTTTATTACGATTTCATTTTAGAAAAGCGCAGTATTTGACATCAAGAAACTTAGTGAGTGTAAGTGCCACCAAGTGTTTTCAGTGTACATATAACCTCTGGTGTAGAAACTGTTCAATTTGCCGACTCCCTTGTCTATAATGATAAGTGGAGACAGACCAGACCTGTGGACGTACTATCCCACTTGTTGCAAGGTAATCATTTTGAAAATGTGTTCCTTGTTCAACCCCGCCTAGCAATCACTACCTTATAAAAAAAAAGAGGTAGTGCAAGAGTAATAAAAAGGGATAGGTGAAGTAGACGGTAGCCAATGAAGCAGCGAAACCGTACTCTCAGTAGTCCAACACGGCAGCCATCCTTAAGATTGCCATGTAATCACATTCGCCGCCATGTTTTGTCCGAATCCAACTGAAGGAATTCCTTGCCTCTTCTTTCATTTTCTATACAATGCTACTACGACCATAAATCATTACCTTACAATGCTATAAAAGTCCTCTCAAAGTTTCTCCCTCCTCCCCTCTGTTCCCCTTTCAAAATTTTCATTAATCTAATTTAAATTAGTCATGGCTGTACATCCGACCGGTATCGTTAAATCTTGCACGTCACGCTTTTCAAGCGATTCTTTTTAATTCTTTCTTTCTTTCTTTATGTTATTTTTATCAGCTCCTCCTTTATTTTTAATTTTATTTTTTTGGCTCCTACAAGATACAGGTAAAGGGGCTGTTTCAGTTTTTATTTTTTTTCATATTTTTTTTATTAGCTCTTGTTGTTTTTCCATCTTACCGTTCTCAAATGTTGCATCACAGTTACCCTTATGTGAAAGAGATTCATTAGTGTTAAAATGTTTCATGTAACTTCATTAAGCAGTAATTGCAAACAAGGAATACTTAGGCGTAATTAATGCCAAATATTGATAGACCTTAAGTAATAGCTATTTAGTCTGAAATCAATTAATTTTGACACTTGCTCCGGGCATGAAATAAATTTATCTTATAATACATTAGTTCCTATAGAACGTGGTAATATAATGAATATATAAAACCCATAGCCCTTATCCAAATGGACCTATTAATTTTGTATTCTAAATGTTTTAATTATTATAAAAATATATAAATATTAAACTAATTTCAAATCTACATAAATATAATTATAAAGATAGGAGATTTATTTTTCCATAATTTAATTATAATGTATTTGGTTAAAACTGTGTGTTTCTGGTATTCTCTAGTTCCATTAACTAAAGTGAAGGGTGACCTGGTGGTCTAGGGGTAAGGTGTCAGACTTCTGTGCTGGGGGTCCGGGGTTCAATCTTCGGTCCCGGCACAGATTTATCTGATTGCTAAACCCTTCCTTCACCTCTGACAAGACGTGTATTAATCACAACTTGTGAATGTTAGGAATGCCAGGCCTCCACCGTGGTTCGGATTCCACGTTAAACTGTAGGTCCTCCATTTCATCTCACGATCACCCTACCATTACACATTAGCGTAAGTGCGTATAGCCCGAATGGGTAGTAAGACGCAGTGCTAATAATAATAACTAATAACTAAAGTGAATATATATAGCGATGATATCAAATGTGTCCATTAGAGTTTTTCTAACAATCGTTGAGTAGCTAAAACCAACCATTGCTCAAACTGTTTTTTGAATATACAAAATAAGGTTTATCAACTGATTTACACTTACATCTGATTTCTGATCAATCCACTAATAAATTATTGTTTATGCAACCAGCCCAAAAAATGTATTCTCTAATTACCTCAAAGTATAGACAAACCTTTAAGCCTCAATAAATTTATTTAACATAATCATGATTGTGCTCTCATCTGACTAACAATAAAAATTTTTATTTTCGTTAGTAAGCACCAGGAAATATAGGGATTTGTAGGGTTTAGGGATAGAGAAACAATTAAAATAGACCATGTTAATAGTATATTAATATGTATAGGCTTCCTTACTCAAAACAATATTCTTTTTAGAGACAAAAAAAATTGGAAGAATCTTATTTTTATTAAGTTTCTGTTGTGAACTATATTAAATTAATTCAAATAATGAATACCATTAAAACTAAGCTCACCATACAACTTTGTAATCGCATGATATTTAGTCTACATGTCCACGTTGTCAGACAATTTGTTCATTTAAGCACATAGAGAGAAGTGGTTACTGTAATAAATGTAACAAAATATTATATTAATCCTTGACTATCTATTCAACTAAACATACTTATACTAAAATTGGCCTAAGCTTACTTTTAAATTAATTTACAATCATTGTTTTATAGGCTTTTAACACATGAGTAATATATTAGCCCCTGCGACTATAATTAGAACCAAATTCGAATCGCTATTACACTAGGTGCTTTCAAAGAAAAAAGCCTCCCAGAATCTCTTAAACATAGATTTGAAGCTCAACGCTTTCATGCTCTTCTTTATGACTTAGGTTTTTGCAAACGAAACTATAACATGCAAGTTTATTAAATAAATAGTATGATACAATCGACAAACTGTGTAATATTGTGTAATATAGCTTCAAAGAAAATCTTTAAAAATAGGTTACTAGCACACTACTGTACCTTTAGTAATTTTTACTCATAAAACGAACAAATAATCTTGTTACTCAAAGTTATTAATTTATATATATACATTTTAAACAAACTGTTAAAATATATTTAACAAATTACAAATGTTTAAAAATAAATTACTTGTAAACTAACCTAAAATTATTAATTTTTTGTAAAAAAAAATTTTTTTTCTTATTTATAATGGAAAACCATTCAGAGATTCCCATTTAAAGCTCAATCTTCAAGGTCAATTTTCAAAAGATTTAAACTTTTTATAGGTTTTTGTAAGTGAACTATCTTTAAATTAATTTATTTTGGATAAATAAATATACATTATTATTGATATGTGAGTTTCCCGACACAAATTTTGAATGAAATTCCTAAATAAATTTTCTAAAATATTCTAATTTTAAAATCAGTTGTTAGAAAAACTACCCGTAGCTAAGTTTCTCCTCCCCTCCCCCCCAAATATCTAAACTGCTTTTTTGGTATGTTCATGTCATCCCCAGATATAATTTTAAGCAACCGCTACAGCCATTTTAAAAATAATTCGACTTTTCAAAAATCACTCCTCAGTTCTTTATCGAATTTTTACCCAAAACAAGGTATACAGGATAATTTGTCATGTCAAACACTCCCATGATACCCATTTGAAACCAATCATATTGCCATTTTAAATATATTTCCTGTTTTTGAAAAATCAATCATTTGGAAACTCCCCATAAATAAATGATTACCTTAAAAAAAAGCAAGTAGTCACTTTTATTTGTCATGTCAAACAATCTCAAAATACACATTTGGAACCAAAACATTAGCGCAATTTTTAAAATATTTCAAGCTTTTGAAAAATCATTCATCAGTAAAGTAACCTTTTACAATTTATTTGCCCCAAATCCAGATATATATTATACTACTAGCTAACCCGACAGACGTCATTCTGTCAAACTCTATTGGACTGTGGCAGTTCCACAAACTTATCTTTTCTGGTCAAGTTCTGGTGATGGCGTCGTTTATAAAGTGCACATGTCATGATGACATCTTTAGTTTTCAGTAATGGTCACCAGGACAATTAAGTTTGTGATACTATACAGTCACAAATGTGTAATTTAAACATAAAATTGAATATAAACGTATTTCAGAGTGATCATTTTATTTATTTACTATCAAATAATTACCGTGGAATAAACAATAAATTTGCATAATGTTAATATACTTTTCTATGTATTTTTAATGTCATAATCATAAACAACAACTACTTACAAAATTCAGTTTTCTATTTCGTACACTGCAATACCTTAGTAATATTGTGTTAAATGATTTTTTCATTGTAATGCTTTATGGTACACGATAATTTTTGTTTGATTACCTGGCGCGTAAACAAACAAAGCTGATGGTTTTCCAACACGGGAACAGGCAACATACAATTGTCCATTCGAGAAACATGGGTTTTCAAGATTAATGCCGCAAACACTCAATGACTGCCCCTGGGATTTATTTATGGTCATAGCGAAAGCAAGCCGCACTGGAAACTGCAGTCGTTTAAATTCAAATGTATGTCAGTCGGAATCATTGGGATGCGTGGTATCAAAACTTCATCTCCTTTATTCTTTCCCTTTAGAATGGTTGCTTCGATCACGTTGTTTAGTAATTTTTTCACCGCTAGCCGTGTGCCGTTACAAAGACGCGGTTGGTTGATATTTCGTAACATTATGATCACTGATCCGACCTTTAATCGAAGATTGTGAGGCGGCAATCCTGGCAAATCCAGCTAGTTCAAAAATTCGGGTGGATAGTTGACGACATCATCTTGGTTAGTAGAGGAATCAACTGATTTGTATGTCCTCAATTCACCGGCAATTTCATTTTGAATTTTGAAATTTAATTCATTTACATCAATGTTTTTGGGAGCCAATATAGCTCGTTCGCTCAATCAAATATGATCTCTGTAATTTTTAGCAAAGTTTGGGAACACCTTTTGAATGAGTTCGGTTTTTGAATCAGTAAACTGACAAAAGTTGTCAGGAAAGTTAACGCAGCCAGTGAAAAAGTTTAAAGCGAAGTTGCCATTACCTATGTGAATGAGTTGATTTGAAAATATTTCTCTAAATCGATGATTTTGCAACTCGACACGCATATTCTTGCTTAAATTTAGTTTTTTTACGTGTTTCCACAAAACGGAGGACTTTAAACATGCATTAAGTTCATCAGCTGGCGTTGACCGTGGAATCACTGGCAATGTTTGACGAAAATCTCCTGCTAACAAAATCATCGCACCACCAAATCGGTTTTGATTGTTCCGCAGATCTTGCATGGTTCGGTCTAATGCCTCCAAAGACTTTTTATATGCCATCGTGCATTCATCCCACACTATCAATTTACATGGCTGCAAAACCTTTGCCATTGCAGAGTTCTTCGAAATGTTGCAGATCGAAGTTTCGTTGCTTTGCATATTCAACGGCAATTTTAGCGCTGAATGGGCTGTTCGACCGCCTTCCAACAATGTAGCTGTAATGCCTGATGAAGCAAGTGCGAGTGCAATTTCATTGTGTTAGCGAATTGTTGCTAAAATCAAAGAAATTAAAAAAGTTTTTCCTGTACCACCGGGAGCGTCTAAGAAGTAAATCCCTCCACTTCCATCATGTACAACTTCCATAAGAGTATCAAATACATACTTTTGTTGTTGGTTCAACAGCGGAAGATTTATTCGAACTGATTCTCTTAAAGCATCGAGATCGTACAGTTTTTTTCGTTTCAACTCTTGATTAAAAGCGTCGTGCATCGGGCGATTGGGCGTGGCCATGCCTAATTGAGATAATACTTTGTTTGTCATCATCAAGCACATGTCCTCAATTGATATTAACGCCTCGTTGTAAATTTCCTCACTGACTTGTAAATTTGGATTTCCTGTTCTAATGCGCATTTGATGCAAGATATCGTCACACATATCATCTATGTATTTGATCCATAAATCAATTGGTTTTGATGGGAAACATGTTGATATAATTATAGAAAACAATGTTCGTATTTGATGATCTTGTGAAGAAATTATAGCATCATTGAGAGTTTGATCCCACTGACCGTCATTTTCTAATAGTTGCAAACGTTGACAGGCCTCTCTGTAAGAGCCACACAATTCACCATTAACAGTTCGTAAATGTTGGAATGATGTTGGGCCTCGAACATTGACTAATAGCAATCACATATAAAAGCACTCATCATTGCTTGGATGGACTGAATAAATTCGACCTATTGCATCGGTGGAATACACATTTGGGTAACCTGGAACTGGTTTTCCTTGTTTCCGTGGTTGAAATTTCTTTGAGAATTGATTCCACAGTAGCGAAGCTGCGTATAGCCCGAATGGTAGTAAGACGCAGTGCTAATAATAAAAACTAAAAAACTAAAGTGAAAATATAAAAGCGGATGATATCAAAATGTGTCCCCAATAGAGTTTTTTTTTTCTAACAATCGTTGATTAGCTAAAACCAACCATTGGCACAAACTGTTTTTTGAATATAAAAAATAAGGATTATCAACTGATTTACCACTTACAATCAGATTTCTGATCATCCACTAATAAGTAATGTTTAGTGCAACCAGCCAAAAAATGTATTCTCTAATTACCTCAAAGTAATAGACAGAACCTTAAAAGCCTCATAAATTTATTTAACATAATCATGATTGTGCTCTCATCTGACAAACATAAAAGTATTTTTATTTCGTTAGTAAGACACCAGGAAATATAGGGATTCCTGTAGGGTTTAGGGATAAGAGAAACAATTAAAATAGACCCATGTTAATAGGATATTAATATGTATAGGCCTTCCTTACTCAAACAATATTCTTTAGAGACAAAAAAGAAATTGACAGAATCTTATTTTTATAAGTTTTCTGTTTGTGAACTATATTAAATTAATTCAAATAATGAATACCATTAAGACTTAGCTCACCAACAACTTTGTAATCCATGATCCTTTTTAGTCTACATGTCCACGTTGTCAGACAATTTTGTTCATTTAAGCACAAAGAGAGAAATGTTACTGTAATAAATGTAACAAAATATTATATTAATCCATGACTATCTATCACCTAAACATACAGTATACTAAAATTGTCCAAAGCGTACTTTTAAATTTATTTTACAATCATGTTTATAGGCTTTTAACACATGAGTAAATATTAGGCCCCTGCGACTCATAAAATAGAACCATATTCGAATCGGCTATTACACTAGGTGCTTTCAAAGAAAAAGTCCGCCCAGAATCTCTTAAACATAGATTT
Organism: Timema podura; assembly: GCA_033556935.1. NCBI lineage: Eukaryota > Metazoa > Arthropoda > Insecta > Phasmatodea > Timematidae > Timema > Timema podura. The sequence continues at coordinate 50,504,255 of JAVRXN010000010.1, read as the reverse complement.
GGAAGCTCAACGCTTTCATGCTCTTCTTTATGACCTTAGGTTTTTGCAACGAAACTATAACAGCAAGTTTATTAAATAAATAGTATGATACAATTCGACAAACTGTGTTAATATTGTGTAATATAGCTATCAAAGAAAATCTTTAAAATAGGTACTAGCACACCTACTGTACCTTTATAATTTTTACCATAAAACGAACAAATCAATCTTGTTACTCAAAGTATTAATTTATATATATACATGTTAAACAAACTTTAAAATATATTTAACAAAATTACAAATGTTTAAAAATAAATTACTTGTAAACTAACCTAAAATATTAACTTATTTGTAAAAAAAAAATTTTTTTCTTATTTATAATGGATAACCATTCCAGAGATTCCCATATAAAGCGTCAATCTTCAAGTCAATTTCCAAAGATTTAACTTTTTATAGTTTTTGTAGTGAACTATCTTTAAATTAATTTATTTTGGATACATAAAATATACATTATATTGATATAGTGAGTTTCCCGACACAAATTTTGAACGAAATCCTAATAAATTTTCTAAAAAATTCTAATTTTAAAATCAGGTGGTTGTTAAAAACACGACCCCGTAGCTAAGTTTCTCCCCGCTCCCCCCAAATACCTAAAACATGCTGTTTGGTATGTTCATGTCATCCCCTGATATAATTTTAAGCAACCGCTACAGCCATTTTAAAAATAATTTAATTCGACTTTTCAAATCACTCATCAGTAAAGTAACCTTTTACAATTTATTTGCCCCAAATCCAATATATATTATACTACTAGCTAACCCGACAGACGTCATTCTGTCAAACTCTATTGGACTGTGGCAGTTCCACAAACTTATCTTTTCTGGTCAAGTTCTGGTGATGGCGTCGTTTATAAAGTGCACATGTCATGATGACATCTTTAGTTTTCAGTAATGGTCACCAGGACAATTAAGTTTGTGATACTATTACAGTCACAAATGTGTAATTTAAACATAAAATTGAATATAAACGTATTTCAGAGTGATCATTTTATTTATTTACTATCAAATAATTACCGTGGAATAAACAATAAATTTGCATAATGTTAATATACTTTTCTATGTATTTTTAATGTCATAATCATAAACAACAACTACTTACAAAATTCAGTTTTCTATTTCGTACACTGCAATACCTTAGTAATATTGTGTTAAATGATTTTTTCATTGTAATGCTTTATGGTACACGATAATTTTTGTTTGATTACCTGGCGCGTAAACAAACAAAGCTGATGGTTTTCCAACACGGGAACAGGCAACATACAATTGTCCATTCGAGAAACATGGGTTTTCAAGATTAATGCCGCAAACACTCAATGACTGCCCCTGGGATTTATTTATGGTCATAGCGAAAGCAAGCCGCACTGGAAACTGCAGTCGTTTAAATTCAAATGTATGTCAGTCGGAATCATTGGGATGCGTGGTATCAAAACTTCATCTCCTTTATTCTTTCCCTTTAGAATGGTTGCTTCGATCACGTTGTTTAGTAATTTTTTCACCGCTAGCCGTGTGCCGTTACAAAGACGCGGTTGGTTGATATTTCGTAACATTATGATCACTGATCCGACCTTTAATCGAAGATTGTGAGGCGGCAATCCTGGCAAATCCAGCTAGTTCAAAAATTCGGGTGGATAGTTGACGACATCATCTTGGTTAGTAGAGGAATCAACTGATTTGTATGTCCTCAATTCACCGGCAATTTCATTTTGAATTTTGAAATTTAATTCATTTACATCAATGTTTTTGGGAGCCAATATAGCTCGTTCGCTCAATCAAATATGATCTCTGTAATTTTTAGCAAAGTTTGGGAACACCTTTTGAATGAGTTCGGTTTTTGAATCAGTAAACTGACAAAAAGTTGTCAGGAAAGTTAACGCAGCCAGTGAAAAAGTTTAAAGCGAAGTTGCCATTACCTATGTGAATGAGTTGATTTGAAAATATTTCTCTAAATCGATGATTTTGCAACTCGACACGCATATTCTTGCTTAAATTTAGTTTTTTTACGTGTTTCCACAAAACGGAGGACTTTAAACATGCATTAAGTTCATCAGCTGGCGTTGACCGTGGAATCACTGGCAATGTTTGACGAAAATCTCCTGCTAACAAAATCATCGCACCACCAAATCGGTTTTGATTGTTCCGCAGATCTTGCATGGTTCGGTCTAATGCCTCCAAAGACTTTTTATATGCCATCGTGCATTCATCCCACACTATCAATTTACATGGCTGCAAAACCTTTGCCATTGCAGAGTTCTTCGAAATGTTGCAGATCGAAGTTTCGTTGCTTTGCATATTCAACGGCAATTTTAGCGCTGAATGGGCTGTTCGACCGCCTTCCAACAATGTAGCTGTAATGCCTGATGAAGCAAGTGCGAGTGCAATTTCATTGTGTTAGCGAATTGTTGCTAAAATCAAAGAAATTAAAAAAGTTTTTCCTGTACCACCGGAGCGTCTAAGAAGTAAATCCCTCCACTTCCATCATGTACAACTTCCATAAGAGTATCAAATACATACTTTTGTTGTTGGTTCAACAGCGGAAGATTTATTCGAACTGATTCTCTTAAAGCATCGAGATCGTACAGTTTTTTTCGTTTCAACTCTTGATTAAAAGCGTCGTGCATCGGGCGATTGGGCGTGGCCATGCCTAATTGAGATAATACTTTGTTTGTCATCATCAAGCACATGTCCTCAATTGATATTAACGCCTCGTTGTAAATTTCCTCACTGACTTGTAAATTTGGATTTCCTGTTCTAATGCGCATTTGATGCAAGATATCGTCACACATATCATCTATGTATTTGATCCATAAATCAATTGGTTTTGATGGGAAACATGTTGATATAATTATAGAAAACAATGTTCGTATTTGATGATCTTGTGAAGAAATTATAGCATCATTGAGAGTTTGATCCCACTGACCGTCATTTTCTAATAGTTGCAAACGTTGACAGGCCTCTCTGTAAGAGCCACACAATTCACCATTAACAGTTCGTAAATGTTGGAATGATGTTGGGCCTCGAACATTGACTAATAGCAATCACATATAAAAGCACTCATCATTGCTTGGATGGACTGAATAAATTCGACCTATTGCATCGGTGGAATACACATTTGGGTAACCTGGAACTGGTTTTCCTTGTTTCCGTGGTTGAAATTTCTTTGAGAATTGATTCCAAGTATAATATTTTGGCATTTCGGAGTATAGCAGTGTTCGGGTGAAATCATCATTCTGACACATTTCAAAAAAACAGGTCAAGGTTGTAGATGGTGGTTGAACAGCTCGTTGTAATGCGTTCTGTGCCGTGAAATATACTCTTTGACCATTTTCTAAGAGTATGGCTAAGTGAACAACAGTGGGGTGTCTTTCATGAATGGGAAAAGAAAAAATGCGCCAAATTGCTTCATTACTGATTGAGAAGCGAAGATTTAAAAACAACCAAGAAAATAACACGCACTAATTGAGAATCTACTGAAAAACTGTCAGTCAAATTGTATAAAGTGTCAAATCTACGGATGCATTCAAGTAGTTTATATTAATTTTAAGGTTAAGTTCATAATTATAAAGTTACTAATTAAATTTCAAAAGTTTTTCTTTATATTATTGTTTGGTACTCTTTTGTTTTATTTGAATAAAATGAAATAATAAGTAAATGTGTTGATTGAGAAGTGAAGATTTAAAATCAACCAAGAAAATAACACGATTTAAAAACAACCAAGAAAATAACACGCACTAATTGAGAATCTACTGAAAAACTGTCAAAGTCAAACTGTATAACGTAGAAAGAGAAAGTGTCAAATCTACGGATGCATTTAAAGTTAATAATTAAATTTCAAATGTTTCTTCTTTATATTATGGTTTGGTACTCTTGTTTTATTTGAATAAAACGAAACAGTAAGTAAATGAATTGAAAGTCGATTTTAGGGTGTCTTGAGATCGATTCACTTAATCGATTCATTGCTCAAATCGATCTTCACGACCCAAAAAAATCGATTCTTCGATTAATCTATCTCAGTTCGCCATCCCTATAATTGACAGCTAAAAACAGTTTGAAAAATGTGGTTTTTACGTTTTTCAATGCAATTTTTCCAATTTTTCTCTTCATAAGAACCTTCCACGGACTTCAACGAATATTAGAAAAAAAAATTAGCCAAATTGGTCCAGCCGTTCTCGAGTTTTGCGGTTAGCAACACATTTAGCCATCCATTTTTATATATAAGATATTTCATGTCAAACAAATCCTAGGTATGCATTTAAAAGAAATTATAAAAGCCATTTTCAAAAAATTTGAAATTCAAAAAAATGTATCAACAGTAAGCTACTCATAATTAAAGGGCTAGAGTAAAAAAAAAAGTGTTATAGCCCTATAATATCCAAATACCAAGTTTGAACAAAATCCATATGACCGTTTTGAATCCGTGACCAGGGACAAAAAGACAGACTGACTTTGGGACAGACAGAGATGTAAAATCAACTTTTTTGGGTTCGTATTCACATTAAATTCGTCATAATCTCGAGATTTTTTCGAGATCACAATACTTTCTCTTGATATGAAAAGGTAGAAATTTGGTGCTGGAATTAAACCTATTTAATCTTTAAATCTTAACTTTTGGATACCATCACCCATCCAGCCTACCTTATACAATCCCTTAAGAACGCAAACGAGAAAAATAATTTTTTGGGCTATTTTTTTTTGTCTAGAGGTAGGATAAAATAGGCTATTTACAAAGAAAAGCACCTTTTTGGATACAACCTCAATCCACATCACAAGGCTGTCAGTGACCTTACCCATTAACGGCTATCGTGTACAAAGCAAGTCTTTCGCTCCAGACCACTCAGCACACAGAATAACTCAAACGTTTAATGAAGAAAAAAAGGATAATATAGGGTAGCACCCTTTATAGCTTAGATGATTGGAGTGGCTAAATTAAATGAAACAATAGAGTTAACACTTCCCTTACCTAAGCCAAATACTTAACTCAGTCATCTGTGCACTTTCTTACTTATAGACCTATTATGGTATTAAGTTTCTAGTGAGGGAATAATGCTGTGAGATCTAGTAAGTTTTTTCTAAATGACAAATTATCTTTCTGTTGTCTGATCAGCGTCAATAATCTAGTTTTAAGTTAGGATAGGATGGAAGTAAAAAGTGAAGTCAATAGGTGCTTGGATGAAAATAGATTCCTCATTTCTTTTATGAAGTTATTATGTATTTTTTTCAGTACCCTTTAGTTCTAATGTACAGGTCAATGGCATTTCTTCTTAAACAAATTAAAATTCAAAGCTATCAAAAATAAAGCAGATAATTAAGTTAACATTTTGTTAAAGATGACAAATTTATTTCTAAAGTAATACAATCTAGGACCTATCTAGAATCTACCTCTAGCATTTATTTTTACCATTACATCTTACTGCCCGTTTGGGTTGAATACCTTTGGACTAATTACGTTAATGATTTTATGGATGAGGAAGGTTATATATAAAGGCAATGTACCTACATTTGCGTCGAGAGAGAGGGGATAACCATTTTGGAAAAACGACACTCAATATATCCAACCAAGATTCGAATCTCAATCTCCCTGTCATTGGCAGTCTAGTATAAAGTGAGAGTAGCGCCTTAGACCATGCAGCAACCGAAGTGGGTCTCGAGAATGTAAATTTAGTAGGGTGACTCTCCTCCGATTTAGCAGAGGTGGCGCACTCCTAAGACTAATCTTTGGTCTAGGCCCCGGCTGGACATTATGTAGGGTAGGGTGCGAACAACTTTATTCAAAATTTTAAATTGAATTTGAAGAAATAGCAAAATACAACTATGTACTCAATAGGGATCACTCTTTTTTTTTTGCAGGTAGTGTTTTGTTCACATTCATTAGAAAACATGTTTTGTAACTAACCCTAAATATAAGACATTCACTACTTTATCATGGCATTTGTAATAGTGATGAACAGGGTTCTTATTTCTTCTTGTCAAAACTCTTGTCACCTCATATATATTCATTTATTTACGGTGATCTTTTTATCGTATATTAAAGAAGCTCTTTGAATTGTGAATGATTTTGCATAGCCATTGACCCCCTTGGGTGCGTAGTTGGCTAACACGCTAGTCGTGTTGAGCTGGACCACGAGGACGGGGAGATCGAGGTTCGAATCTCGTCGGGTGAACTGGGGATGGTTTTTCTTAATGGTTTTCCACTCTCCCTCCACGCGAATGCGGGTTCATTTCCTCTAACTTCAACCCTCCCATTTCTAATCCATTAGCGTAATTAGTACTTAAGCGTATAACCCGAAGGGGTAGTAAGACGTGGTGCTAAATAAAATAAATAAAATACATAGCCATGTTAAAGAATAATATCGTCACGTTATTTCCTAAATAGTTTCTTGAGATAAATACTTGAAGGGGGGACAAATCCTGCATATATAAGTTTTTTATTAAAATATATGTTACATAAATAATCTAAATGTTAGAAATACAGTACTCTTCTAATATCAGTGTTAATTATTATTACACATGATTATGTTTACTCTTTAATAACACTTCCGCAAAGGTATTTTTAAGTTGCACTCTTGAAGTTGTATCCACGCTGGATGCCATCACGAACGTTAGTGGCAGAGGGGTTCTCAACACACTTCACAAGGCGACCCAGACCTGGCAGTGCTGTCAACCTAGTGTCACGAGTAAAGTTAACAACACTCGGCCCTTCTGCAAGTCTCATTGTCCTCAATGAAAGTGATAAATCAAGATGAAAGCTTATGTTTAGATGACACATAACTAGAACTATTTATACAATTTGAAGTAGCAGTAGTGTCCTCACTTATAGGCCTACTTCAATACAAAATCATTCAGATGAGAAGTTGGAAGTGTCTTCTGTGTAGTATGAATAATTTTACAATTCACTTCAGAAAACTAATTGGTGTCCTCATCAGGTGGTGATTTCCATGTACACGGGGAACTATTCAATTTGTTCTTCAATAATCTATTCATCTGAATAATCTCCATATTCAGCCTCATGATCTGTGATTTCCTTACCACCCCACGATATCAACTGTGATACGTGTGTATTAATTGCATAGAGTATTTTACTGTTGTCCTCATTTAGTTCACTTAACCGATAAAGGCTGCCATTCAAAAGTACCTGAGTCACTACAAATGGACCTCTATATTTGGATTTACCTTTTGTAGGGTCTCGAGTGTGTATTGGTGTTCGCATCATTACTATGAGTTTCCAAACCGTAAGTTCAACACCTTCAAATCTTCATTTGACGATGTAAGTATTTAGGTGTAATTATTAGAAAAGTATTTTGCAATGCGCTTCTTCTTGTAGTAGATTGGACGGTTACCATGGATTGCTGTCGCTCACATCTGTAAGTTTTCTATGGGTGCCATCATCGTATTTTAGACAATAAACACTCAGTATTTCAAATGATATCTTCCCAATGGCCCTGTTTACAGCAAAATTAAGGTATTGCTTTATTTTCTTAACCTTTTTGTCCCCATCTTGTTAATAATATCGTTGAATACTAATAGAGACCATGGGGATGATGGTTTGGTTGACACGTTCCACTTGACCATTTGTGGGTGTGTCACGAAGCGTTAAGAATATGATTAATGCCATGTGACTCACAAAATTCATCAAACGTATGGGACGTAAAGCTCGTACCTCTATCAGTTAATATTTCCTCTGGAAATCCCTACTCATAGAAGAACTCTTCAAAATGCTTCAAAGCACTATGGGTTGATGTATCTTTTGTCGAATCAATATTAACAAACCTAGTAAGATGGTCGATAACAACTAATAATTCTGAATTTCCTCTGGATCTTTGTGGAACGAATGGTCTACATACCTCTTTATTATAAGAAACAAAGAATTTTACTTATCTCTGCTATTGTACGATCCAGAGCAAAGTGTCCAGAAAGATCATGACCCTTCACAACAATAGATTTTTGCATTCTTCTTGAATTACATAAATCATCATTATTTGATCGCCTTGTGATTCTCTTTTGCACGATTTTCCTTCAATAAGTTCAAAGAATTTCACCTTACATTGTTTTAGCTGAGTTCTCTCTAAGGGTCAAGTTATATAATGTAAATGATTGTCCTTTAATTCGCAGTCACTGATCTGAATAAATCATAATTGGTCCTTCACGATTAAGGTCAAGAATACCTCAGATTGGTCACCATATAAATTCATTCATTGAAGCATTCTAATCCTCTGCAGGTGCCCTACTTAGATTACAAATTTCAACACATTTGTTTCAGGTCTAAGATTAATCTCAATTGTGTATTCTTAAACTAAAACTATCCCAAAGAGAATATAAGGGTTGGTTGTGCATTTGTTGTTCCCAGCGCTAGACAGTCTGCAGCAGCAGTAAAATTTATGTCTATTAGAAATTATCTATTGGCTCCATAGACCACACTATTGACATCGACTCTAACTTGATCAAATGCTCTGCCTCTGTTGTCTTCTTACTAGTACAATACACCATATACATTCGCCCATCTTTACATTTTTGCAACAACATTCCTGACCAAAATATGGAACTGGCATAAGTGTGAAGCTCTGAAGTCGCACTTGGAACATACAACTTCAATACAGGTACTTGAGTTAGAGATGACTTCAAGTAGTCAAATAAAATGTCTTGATCTTTAGCCCAATGAAACGGATTATCTTTCTTAGTAAGTTTACTGAGTAGTTCAGCCCTTTACGCATAATGAGGTAGGAAGGGTAAAGTAACAAAATTGTCTAGGCACAAAAATATTCTCTCATTATGGACTGAAACACTTAAAAGGCAAAAGCACTTAAAATTTAAATTTTTTGGGTTCCAGGTGACATTTTGTTGTCTTCAGTCACAAACCCCCAAATATTCAACATTTCGCTTGTCGAATTCACAATTGTTAAGTTTGAATGCAAACTTGGCTTTCTTCGGCACTTATTTCACACTTCTCAATCTATTGAGGATTTCTGTCCAATCTAATTAAGGGCCGATTCTTTTGATCAAAGTAACACATAGCGATTGTATTGCACAGTTCACCCAAAGCATTGTTCACGACTATTTGTAATTCCACGGGACCATTTGTTAGGCCAAAACCATTTGTTCAAATAGTAAAGTTTCATCTAGAGTGATGAAAGCAGTTTTTCATTGGCTTCATCTGTAAGAAAAATCTGTAAACAACCATGAACAAGGTCCAATATGGTAAATATAGTACAGCCTGATAATTTTTCAAATTGGTCGTCAATATGGGGGAGTTTAAAATTATCCTTGATGGTCTGCTGGTTTAGCCACCAGTAGTCTACCACTGACGTTTCCTCTCCTGTTTTCTTCCTCACTGTAACATTAGCAATAGTAGCTAATGCTACATTGTTACTACCCACCCCAAATAAGCCAATACATATAGACATCATGCAATAGTAACACTAGCAAGACTAGCTAGTTTACAATATAACTACACACTCCGAATAATGCCGATACTCACAGACATCCTGCAATATCAAAGATTACTATGTCTAAAATATGTTCTTTACTCACTCATTGTATCTTCTGGTTTTGCACGAGTTCCAACTTCCATGACCAATCTGTTCACACCGAAGTTTATGCTGAAGAGAAGACTGACAAGTGATGAACGATTGTTCAACAAGATATTTCAATAGGAGGATCCAGAAATGCGCTGATTGGCCCAGCCGGTCGACAGGCGGACACACACAATCCAAATGGTCAACTCAGCAGGTGTTCGGCCTACGTGACTTGATGTCGTGCCAAGTTTTAACTGCCAACTCTCCAGATGTCCGGTCTACGTGACTGGATAGAATTACCAAGATTCAACGGCCAACTCACCAGGTGTCCGGCATAAGTGAATTGAGCACGTGCCGAGTTTTAACTGCAACTAACCATGTGTCCAGCTCACGTGACTTGATGTCGTATCAAGTTTTGGCACTGCTAACAAGAGAGTTTTGCTGTTTGCACGTGCTCGCAACGTGGAGTTATATTTTTAATATGAAAATCTCCCACCTCTTTATCCATCAACTAGACCTATATATAATTTACGCTCAGTTAGCATGGTAAACTATTATATACGACACTTCCGCGATAAGTCCTCGTCTGAACTTGGACGTAATCGCTCCAGGATGGCAATACATAAAATCTATATATTTTATTAAATATTTAAAATATAAACGACCTTTAAATGGGTTTGGGTGTTTGAACACTAAGTTAATTATGTGATTAAAATCGTTCAGTGTAGGCGTCTGTAATTTATCACTAGAAGATTTATTTTTAAAAGTAAATTTGTTTTATTGAACACGTTTCCTTTTGCCACTAGTCTCTTTGTAATTTATAGAAATGTAAATCGGTAGCCACTTTTTGATTCTTTTTCTAGCTTTGAATATTTAGTTTAAATATAAATTTTTATTCCACTTGTGGTTACCAATATTTGTTTGAACTTTGAAAATGTATTATTTTTCTCTTATAGGTAATATTTTGCAAATATATTTTCTATGAAGAAATTATAAAAGTAATTTATTTTTGTTGATTTGTAAGTTATAACTTTAACACTTACCAATACGTATAGTGAGAAATTATCAGTATTCTATGTAATATTGCTTTGCTTTTTATTGTAGTGTTAAATATTAACAAGTCGGAATCTTATCGATTACTTCAAAAGTATTGGAAGTAATAGTCGCATATAAGTTCGAGCTATGTCAGGAAATCAAACCTTTGTGCAGTTTATTTGTATCAGAATTGAAATTGAAATTGAAATTTATTCTTAAAATTTAAATTTGTTTAGTCTGAATTTACAATGGTGATGTAGACGCGTTGTTAACCATTTAAAAGAGGCTCTTTAAGCTCTTTATTATTATAGTAAGGATTCAAAGGTTTAATGTTTTAAAATATTTCTTTGGATCAGAATTCACAATGATAATTCAGGCACGTTGTTAACAGTTTAAAAGAGACTCTTTAAGCTCTTTATTATTATATTAACGATATTTTATTATTATTGGGTCTCTTTTAGACTAATTCATATAAATGAATAATTTACTTTGAGATTGTAAAATATATTCTCAAATGTACTGCGCATGTGCATTATCTGCCATATTTACATGTTTTTCAATACTATTCAGTTTGCCCTGTGAGGCCATGTATTTTTTATTTACCTCTGTTGTTTTACCTTGAATAAATAATTCAAATTTTTCTTAAACTTGCTTTTGTTCTTATTTTTTGTTATAATTAATTCCTTATATATTCCGTCCACCCTCTTATAGACTATTGTGGCCTCTATCTGTTAAGATTGGAGGTGGAGAACGGTACATCACTAAAAAAACAGGACTTGGGTATGGTGACTTTTTCTCTTTTAAGACATAATCATTTTTCCATTATCTTACAATCTTCTGGATTGATTCCCTTTCCTTCACATTAGTTCGTTATGGTTTACTTGAAATTGGTATGCTGCCAGGTAGCTCACTTTCCAAGTTCGTACAACCTAGTTCAGATAGCTTGGACGCGAAACATTTACTATACTAATTCACCAAACTCACCGACCTGTCCAAATCTTGCCCTTCAACACTAATGTCAATTAACAAGTCTTATTTCTTAAGGAGTTTGTACTCATGGTGTCCAGCACACACTAAGAACCATTGAACATTAGCAAATTATTGCCCGATGACTTCACATCTACTCTTACAACGTCGACACTATTAGCTTTCATGTTGTTTGCTGCTGTTTACGCAATTTATTCACGTTTTCATCGGTCATTTGGGCATATTTAATTGATGAAACTGCTGAACTGCTGAAGAAGCATGTAATTTTATAAATAGTGTTAGATGCATGCAGAGGTTAGGCAAACCACTTCCATCTTTTTAGCCACCAACAAATCATTTAAGGGATTATTTTTTTATTTACAAAGGTGTTCTTAGATAATCATACTTCATAATGAATTTTATCGAAGTGTGGGAAAAATATTTTGTATTTCTCAGCAATCAAGTGTATAGATTTCTCATGTGTAATCATTTTACTGGCATTGTGATAAGCACTTATTGCTTCACTTACAAAGTCATTCTTAATATATGAACGTTCCAATTCACCAACCACATTTTCAATGAGCTCAATTAGATTTTGTTTACACTTCCACATCACAGGTTATTTTTGCCTCCTTGATGTTATTGGTAGGGGTGATAGTATAATATATCATCTATAAACTTGATTGGCGGTTCGGTTTTCCCAAAGTTTTTCTTTAACTGTAGTTATTACTGCATTTATTAATCCTTGAACTGCCCCACTACTTTATGAAGTAGCATGGGTGCCCTATTTTATATCTCCAAAATCTCAGAAAATATCATAAAATCAAACACAATATTAAAATTACAAAACTGGCTTGGAAGTCCCCCGTCCTCTGTTGTTTCTTTTTAGATAGACGATATGGACAAACCTTCTAGTGCTGCTTTAGTTGAAGCAAAACGTTTTACAAAATAGATAAGGTGGACTGAGCTTAATTGGATCACAGGGTGGATTGGATTCGACTAAGCTTTGAAATTTGTTTTGGTCATTTCTATTTTTGAACGTCCTATCTTGCTGTGTGTGTTTCCTACGCGTTATGGCCCCAATAAAGAATGAATGTGGCTGTCCAAAACGTATGGCCCCGAAAAATTATTTTATGTCAAGCTGTTGGTGGTTATGAGGTTCAATATACAACTTTACAGAGTCAAGTTGCTGCTATTGGAAGCGTTTTTAAAGATTCGAGTGAACAGCTTGTCATGAACAGTATGCCCAAGAAAAAGTTTGCTGACAATTTATTTATCTGGATACTCGTGCTTTCGGTCTCACGCTGAATAACATACGTCAGTATGCTTTTGATTATGCTGTGCGCGTTAATTTTGAAACACAGTTTCAATACAGACGCAAAGAATGCAGAAAAGTATTGGTTTAATGGATCGGAAACTGGATTAAGTTCAACAAATGTGAACTGTGTTGGCAGAAAGTGTAAATAATTGCATTTTATTTGCGAAATATATTGAATACAAATTTAATCAAAATATGAAAATATTAAGAGTTTATTTGAAATAGTGTGACTGAAAAAAATTAAATTTGGTTTAGAATGTAACTGGGGATTCACTTCTCTCTCAATTTTGGGACGAATCGTATAATTTCCATCTCTTGATTATTTAATTGTGAGAATGGGAAACATATGTATACACATTGTTTTATTGCTTAAATTCTTATCCAAAGGTGTTTATATTAAGCTATTATAGTAGAATGTAAATAAAACTTGTCTTTGTTCACTATTTTTATCACTTAAGAAATAAATTGTACGGCGCACCGCACAGACTTTCTCTCTCTTTCTATAAACTCGTAAGATTTCTGAACGGAATAATGTACATTGTATCATCACCACTCCATATAAGAACACGTATAAAATAATATACAACGATATAGAATCAATGAGAAAAGAGGCGCATCTGTGTCCACTTAAGAACATTTCAAACAGTTTAATGTCTTCCACAAGGGTCAACACTTCGTATTAAAATTTCGATTTCTGGTTAAAATTTTAACATTTTATAAGGTGTTGCACATCTTCAAGTCATCGCATTGATATTTAATTATTCATTTATACATTTTGACCAATAAAAAATGTAAATATTGACTATTGAGTCTAAAATGGAGATAGATCATTGCTATGCAAACATTTCTCCTAAGAGATTTAAGGAAAAATAACATACTTTTTTAGATACTTATATTTAATTACTCTATGGCATTGGAGAATTATTGCGTTAAGACTTAAGTAGTATATGTTTACAACTAAAGCTCACAAAATTGTATTAATATATTTGCAAATATCTCAGAAACTGTTGCTTTTATAAAAATATATGTCAAATAAAAGTTTTTTATTTCTAATAGTCCTACAATTTTGCAATGATAAGTTGTTTAGTTTCTCCAATAGTTGTGGAGATACGGAAATTAACGCTTCTGTAATATACCCTAAAAATCATTTTCATAGGAAAATGAAAATAGCCAGTTTATTTATAATCTTAATCAACGCCTAGATACGAATTTTAATCAAAATCGTTTGAGCAGATTTTGAGAAAACCAATTTTTTCTCTTTTCGCCCTTCAGTAAACTACCCTTAATTTTAAGTTTTTATAGACACACAGACAGACGGCATTGCAAAGACTATTTTTTAGGGTTCGGGGGGTCATGAGACGTCGACATCCATCAACATTTCAGGTTAGTTTTTTTTTACGGTCGCAATACTTAAACTTTAATGTCCAAAAAGTTAAAAAATTCATATAATTGCGTATAGATTGAAAGTTATTGATTTTATAAAAATATGTTTCGAATAAAATATCTGTATTATAAATATATATATATACATATTTGTAATGCTAAGTAATTTCATATCTCAAATAGTTTTGGAGCTATTATAAAAAATATTAATTTACGCATCAGAACGGAGCCCTTAAAGCCATTTTGCCGAAATATTGATAGTAGCCATTTTGTTTGGAATATTTATTAATGTTCATAAATGAAATTTAATCAAAATCGTTAGAGCCGATTTTGAGAAAATCGACTTTTTCTCTTTTTTTCCCTTCTGTAAACTACCCTTAATTTTAGGGGTAAATATCCAATTCCAAAAACCCTTCGGGGCAACCCTATGAAAACTCTAGATATCAAGTTTCAGCTCAATCGGTAAAATAGTTTAGGCTCTAGTTGGAGGTACAGACAGACAGACAGACAGACAGACGGAAATTCAAAAACCACTTTTTCGGATTCAGGAAGTTATGAAACGTCAAAATTCATCAAAATCTCGAGTTCGATTTTTTTGACGATCACCATACTTTCTCTACCTGTAAGATAGAGAGAAAGTAAAAATTGATCCGATTTGCCTCTGTTTACTTTAACTCCCTTGAATTTCCTTACCCATCGTGTATCACTTTGAAGAGTTATTTAATATGCTTGTTCCAGGATAAATATCCTTTTGGGCGTCCATAAACTTTTCATGATGCAAAACTGATAGAGAATGAAAGGCCTAAACAGCCTCTAATAAATCAAATATGTCACCTACAACGTCCAATCTTGACGATACATCAACTAAAACTAAATTTAAACGAGGTGCATGAAAATGGACATAAACATAAATATATGAACAATTAGTCGAAATAAGTGTAGGACAGTGGCGGATTTACCAACAGGCTGGGTAGGCTGAAGCCTAGGGTGGCAGATTTTAGGGGCGGCAAATTTGGGGCAAAAAAAAATTATTTTTTTTCTTACAGAAATTAAAATGATTCATATTTATATACCTAAATGAAATGTTATTAGGTCCACACAAACAATTCAACATGTAATATGTTTCACCACTTAGATAAATTTTTCTACAATTTGCGTAGTCGCGTTTGGTTGCGGTGCGGGAACGAGTGACATGACCGTTCGCTAAGTGTGTCTGGCCGAACCTGACTGCACGAGCGCGGCGTGGTGCGCCGGAGCCGAAGCGGGGTCGTGCTGTAGGCATACGCCACGTGGTGTTGGTGGCATTGAGTTCAAGAGAGATAGATATAGAGCGGCGATACAAACGGGGAGGTCCCGTCCCGTATTTACTTCAAAAATTATTTAATTACTTTTACCGAATGTACATTATTGTGTAAGTAGTATTAAGGCATACCTTACCCCGCTTTATTAATAGTACATGATTGAGCTTTTTTTAGCTCAGAAATATACCCAAAAACTATTTCTTGTGCAATCTTAACTAAATCGTTGGATTGTAAAAATAATCTAGGAACTGACACATTGTAGAGGTCGGTAGGGGCGGCAAAATTTGAATAGTCTACTGGCAGCAAATGTGTAAATCCGCCACTGGTGTAGTATTCTATTAATGCAGCCTGACATCACTTAAGCACCATCATACGATTGTCAAATGCATATTTTAGGATTCAATCCCACAGTAGAAAATTGCTCGTAATTTCTATTTGACAATGACTTCTGTTAAATGATCAAAGCCAATAAAAAGTTATTATATATCAATTTGAGCTAAATGTCTAATGCATACGACATTGGTTATACTTTCCTTCCATCTTTCTCTTCATATAATATTAATTAAAACAAATCCACGGTTGAATTCATTAGCCTCCTCTACCAGACGAGTCGTTACTATACTGCCTCCTACATCAAGAAGCTCATTTTGTGACAGCTTTGATGAGTAAGTCGCATTCCCATGCAAACTATTCAAACAATCTCTAAGTGATTCATTCTCTATTTTTACGAGATTTAAAATCTCCTAATAGTTGCTCATGTTTTTTGCTGAATCATTTTAATCGACAGTTTCGCGATGGCTTCCAAGAGCAATATCTTTCCTTGCACATGTCAGGACAACCCTTGTCAACTTAGATACGGCTTTGTTCTGTTGATAAAAAGCAATTCTATTTTGTGATTGGTAACTTGGAATTAACTCTAAGCATGCCTCGAAATATTTCTGCCATTTTTCTACTATTACAAACGTAGTAACAGCATTGCCAGTACTAGGTCAAAAGAGCGAAAGAAGAAATATAACATGGCCTTTTTTCCTCTGAATATTCTATGAATTTATATTTTTCATACCAGCTACTACCGAAACTTATTTTTTGTCATTTATCACATTTCGTTTTCAAGATGACTTTCTTGTTAGCATTGGGACATTGCTAATACATATACCATTAGGTGAAATTTTTTACTTGAAGTAAAGTAACCTCTAATTCCACATCATTATACTCGATTTCACTGCATCCTTATTCTGGATCGAACTTAGATCGCTTGGACAAATTTCCAAACATATTAGATTGAGGATCACGTTTTGAAGTATTCTTAGGTGAAAAAATTCATCAAACTACATTGTTTACCTTTGTTTATAAACAATATTATGATACATTGACAAAACTATGTCATCCAGGTTCAGAGTACACCTAGCTAACAGACTGCCCGACGACAAGACGTTGGCTTCAAGCCAACCTTGAACGTGAGATGCGGGTGCAGCTGTTTTTGAACCTGTAACATGAGCTCCAAACACAGCCGAAGCCGCAAACGCAAACGCTGCGCCAAACGAATCGAGTGAACGAGTAAGGATATCAGAATATGATCGTCAGATGAAATTTACTGGAATCACATAGCATACCTATTAAATGAAAATCGCTTCGTACTTTCTCGTAGCTTAATGCTATTATATAAATCATCTAAATTAATTATGCATTGATTGTAATTACAAAACAAAGTACAATTTTGTTTGAGAAGTCCCAGGCTCCCCAGCCTCTGCATAGAAGCGCCACTGTCGCCTTTGATATACAAGTTAGCTGATCTAAGCCTACGTGAAAGAGTGAATGATACCCATTGTTGAGACACACTGGTCAGATTGATATTTCTTATTTACTAAACTTGTTCAGTGAAAATGAAATTTAATGTAATGTGCATCTAGGTCATTTAATTTATTATTTTACTTAACACTAAGCTTATTAATATCCTAATATAATGATAGGCTGTGGAGGGTTGTTTGGAAGAAAATTGTCTCATACTAGCATGGAGAGGGATTGGGAAAAATAGTGTGTTAAATCACATGTAGAAAATCACGCCCATCACATGAGTTTCATTCTACCGAGAGCCTGAAAATTTAGAACTCATGACCAACAGCTTAAGTAGAGTCAAGTGATTGCTATATATATTCACTGAAAGGAAATAATATATAAAGTAGAGGTCCTGCAACACATAATGTGATTATAAATAACTAGGTTATTTAATAAATTAAATTAAAAGATTAGTTTATTTTTCAAGGGTTTTTTAATATAAAAATTCCAAAGGTGTATTAAAACATTATGCTTTGACATTTATTTGACACAAACATAAAAAAAACCCAGCACAATAATATCACCAACTGTAATTTTTAGATAGATTTTGAAATTTTTTAGGCAAATATCACACTTTACTATAATATTATTTCTGCAAAGTACGTACAATAAGAACTTAATAACCTTATAATATTAAATATTTTAGGAATATTATAAAGAAATATATTTAAAAATAAACTGTTTTAAATAGTATTTATAAACTTATTTCCCCATGGTCGATGAGTGAACCTTGGCTTCTCAGGTGCGAATCCTATAGCTTACCAGTAAAAACAATGATACTATGGATGTAGAGTATTGTTAACACCAAGAATAGATTATTGTTTTGTTATTGTTATTAGGGGAAAAATTATACATAGGCTACTTGTATATTTGAAAATATTTTTACTCATTTTGGAAAGTTTGATAAATGCATTGTTGGGCTACTTACAACCAACTGGTGTTCACTCCGAAAAGAAATTTCGGTTTTCTGCTTCTTATGAAGTTAAATGCTGCAACATCCACTACAGATGCAGCGTGCCGTGTCGCACGGAAGTGGCTTACGGAATTTCTGTGCTAGAATTCTAGAGGTTCCTGAACTTTGCCCTTTCGGTGCACCTGTGTTTGTGGGGGTGGAAGGAAGAAACCACTCGGGGAATGGGCTTTCGTGTCATTCTGACACCACTTGGGTGCGTTGGTTTGGTGCCGGAATGCTTCGTACTAAAACACTTGTTCATTTTCGTTGTGAGTTGATGAGCGTTTTATCTTCTATTCTCTCTGTTCATTTTGGTAACTAAACCGCACGTTTATCTTGAGGAATATTTAAACATAAGCGCCATCTAAAAGCGTGTTTTAATTGGTTTTTTCCTTGTAGATTTAATTAATTTAAAATAAGGAATTAATGTAGTTAACAAAAAGCATATATTTACTCGAAAATTTTGACCACATGAAAATTATACAGCAAGCTTTTTAATGAAATTTTAAATACAAACCAAATAAACCTTCCTGATTGACCCAGAGTGGCGTGGTGCGGTGTGCTTTGATGGGTGGACCTACAGAGAAAGGCGCATGGGATTTTCTACACGGTTGTTCAGACTGGTGCGCCTTAGTGGGCGACAAACTTAAGTTCTAAAATAATTATATTATGAATCAAAAATTATATGTTATGAATTCGTGAACTCTCCTTTCCATTGGGAATATATAATATTTTTACAATGATTCCACATTTTAAACATATTTCTATTTATACCATTTGGTACTCACACATTTCTAAAAGTAGAACTAAGTTTTATTTAGATATGTGGCATTTTAAATGGTTTTTCTATTTAACGTATTTTAATCCAACAATTTACTTCATCTACACGTTTAAAAAGTGTAGAACAAGGTAGTGGCAGGTGGTCTAAATATCAAGCTTATAATTATAGTCTGGTTAACCAGTGATGGGGAAGTCAGGGCTGCAAATCCCGTTTGGGTGTATTGGTGGTGTTTTTACTTTCTCTCTATCTTACAGGTAGAGAAAGTATTGTGATCGTCAAAAAATTCGAACTCGAGATTTTGATGAATTTTGACGTTTCATGACTTCCTGAATCCGAAAAAGTGGTTTTTGAATTTCCGTCTGTCTGTCTGTCTGTCTGTCTGTCTGTCTGTCTGTCTGTCTGTCTGTACCTCCAACTAGAGCCTAAACTATTTTACCTATTGAGCTGAAACTTGATATCTAGGGTTTTCATAGGGTTGCCCCGAGGGGTTTTTGGAATTGGATATCTACCCCTAAAATTAAGGGTAGTTTACTGAAGGGAAAAAAGAGAAAAATTCGATTTTCTCAAAATCGGCTCTAACGATTTTGATTAAATTTCATTTATGAACATAAATAAATATTCCAAACAAAATGGCTACTCTCAATATTTCGGCAAAATCGTTTTAAGGGCTCCGGTCTGATGCGTAAATTAACATTTTTTATAATAGCTCCGAAAACTATTTGAGATATGAAATTACTTAGCATTACAAATATGTATATATATTTATATTACAAATATTTTATTCGAAACATATTTTTATAAAATCAATAACTTTCAATATATATGCAATTATATATATATATTTTTAACTTTTTGGGCATTAAAGCTTAAGTATTGCGACAGTAAGAAAAACTAACCTGAAATGTTGATGGATGTCGACGTCTCATGACCCCCCGAACCCTTAAAAATAGTCTTTGCAATGCCGTCTGTCTGTGTGTCTATTAAAACTTAAAATTAAGGGTAGTTTACTGAATGGCAAAAAGAGAAAAAAGTCGATTTTCTCAAAATCGGCTCCAACGATTTTGATTAAATTTCATTTATAAACATTAATAAATATTCCAAACAAAATGGCTACCCTCAATATTTCGGCAAAATGGCTTTAAGGGCTCCGGTCTGATGCGTAAATTAACATTTTTTTTAAATAGCTCCGAAACTATTTGAGATATGAAATTACTTAGCATTCCAAATATGTATATATATTTATAATACAGATATTTTATTCGAAACATATTTTTATAAAATCAATAACTTTCAATATATACGCAATTATATGAATTTTTTTTAACTTTTTGGACATTAAAGTTTAAGTATTGCGACCGTAAAAAAAAAACTAACCTGAAATGTTGATGGATGTCGACGTTTCATGACCCCCCGAACCCTAAAAAATAGTCTTTGCAATGCCGTCTGTCTGTGTGTCTATAAAAACTTAAAATTAAGGGTAGTTTACTGAAGGACGAAAAGAGAAAAATTTGGTTTTCTCAAAATCTGCTTAAACGATTTTGATTAAAATTCGTATCCAGGCGTTGATTAAGATTATAAATAAACTGGCTATTTTCATTTTCCTATGAAAATGATTTTTAGGGTACATTACAGAAGCGTTAATTTCCGTATCTCCACAACTATTGGAGAAACTAAACAACTTATCATTGCAAAATTGTAGGACTATTAGAAATAAAAAACTTTTATTTGACATATATTTTTATAAAAACAGCAGTTTCTGAGATATTTGCAAATATATTAATACAATTTTGTGAGCTTTAGTTGTAAACATATACTACTTAAGTCTTAACGCAATAATACTCCAATGCCATAGAGTAATTAAATATAAGTAAGTATCTAAAAAAAGTATGTTATTTTTCCTTAAATCTCTTAGGAGAAATGCTTGCATAGCAATTATCTATCTCCATTTTGGACTCAATAGTCAATATTTACATTTTTTATTGGTCAAAATGTATAAATGAATAATTAAATATCAATGCGATGACTTGAAGATCTGCAACACCTTTTAAAATGTTAAAATTTTAACCAGAAATCGAAATTTTAATACGAAGTGTTGACCCTTGTGGAAGACATTAAACTGTTTGAAATGTTCTTAGTTGGACAAAGATGCGCCTCTTTTCTCATTGATTCTATATCATTGTATATTATTTTATGCGTGTTCTTATGTGGAGTGGTGATGATACAATGTACATTATTCCATTCAGAAATCTTACGAGTTTATAGAAAGAGAGAGAAAGTCTGTGCGGTGTGCCGTACCATTTATTTTTCTAAATGGGTTCCACCTCTCTCTACCTAAATATGCGAGTACATTTCCTCCAAATTTTCCATAAACCATCGTTACGATATTAGCTTAATTTATGTTTCCGTACAATCCAAATTGATTATTAGGCCCAATGAAAAAAAAAAGTATTTTAAAAATTATAAATATAATTTTTTTTAAGACAATACATTTATAATTGTACTAATATTTTATTATTATTATCTGGTATTGGCACTTTCTTTCAAAACTGATCACGACCGGTCCTTTAATTTTAACCATGCTAATATGAAATTAGCTCCTATTACTTTTGTAACTGATCACTACTGACCTTCTTACCGTTATCTTACTATATTTATAGAGAGGTTATGTACAGTAACAAAGAATTAAAATGATAAATTTACAGGCATTATATTAAGCTTGCCATAGGAAAAAAACTAGAATGGCAGTTATGTAAGACACTTTCTATAATTTCAAAGAATAATACTATCCTTATTAACCACTCACTTTCTACATAGTTTGCTTTATAAGCTATTTAAAGTGATATTTGTTTACGCAAAACTTAATTTCATTAATGATTAATTAATTTAACTACAGTATTATTTATGCATACATACATTATTTATTGATACGCTTAACGATTACTTCGTAAAAATCTGGATGAATTCCTTGGGTAAAGACAAATTCACTTATTATTTTTCTACCTAAAATTAAATGACCTAAGTTTATCAAGTAGAAAATAATCTTATTTATAATACATAGTAATTAGTTTGTACACCTTCCCTACGCTTATAAAATTGTATTAAATCATTTTCCCAATTCTGATCATATTTCTAAACATATCTTGTCAATGTAGTCCACTTTTGCAGACAAACATCTTCCTTGTTGATGGCTGAATGTTGTTGTGAAGTTGAAACCATGGACGCCCTGGATTTTTGTTAGCTGACATGATTTTTTTTTTGTTATGGAGTGTGGCCAGGAGATCTAACAACGCGGGTCCTGGGTTATTGCCACGCCTTTCCATGAATTTCTTGACACTAGAAGGCCGCACTGTAAGCCTTCAGCATGACAAGAAATTCAATTTCAAAACCATTTATGTCCATTCTATCTATATTTTTTATCAGCTTAACTTAATATTTTGGATTATACTAACATATCAATCACACTGATGGGAAAGAGATATGTAAGGTAAAGTTTAAAAGGAAATGTACTTGATTTTGCATGAAGGAAGAGAGGGAAACCATTTAGGAAAACTCCCCCTTAGTACAACTAGCTGGGATTCGATCCCCGATCTTCCTATCACTAACAATCCAGTTTGATACTAGAATGACGCGTTAAGCCATGATGACATCGATCCTGGTTCCACTTAATTAAGAAATTAATAGTAATATAACAAAAGCTAATAGAAAATAATATAAATATTTTTTTAAATTTTACCAATGATAGCGTAATATTCATTTAATAATATTGTAAACATATATAATTTTTAGTTGAATTATGAGTTAGTGATTAAATGCATGGAAAGATTCTTGGATAACTTAATGGAAGAGCATTCACGCACCAAGTCTAAAATCCCGATTTCAAATCCGATTTTCATGTGTCATAATTAAAATATATTTAATTTCGATGAAGTAATTACACTTGTGCACCACTATACAATTTAGTTTTCACCTATTGAGATACTAGCTTGACAAGTTGGTTGAAAACAGATAACATAGGAAAATTAATGGAAAAATATAAATAATATTTCATTTTTGTGCAAAATCGTGCTCTAACCCAAATCATTCAGCCCACATGCGGCCCACGACCTGTTTTCTTCTGGCTCTCTAATTTACACGGGGTTTTAAATTAATAATAGAAAAATACTTTGCCTTGATTTATATTATTTCATCAATTACGCCAGATTGATTTTAAAATAAACATATAATCACAATAGTTCTTTATCATATTTGTATACTAGTTTTAATCATAAATAAAAGTTTGTAATTGAATAAAAAAAATTGATCATGTATAAACATAAAGTTTAATCTTCTTCAAATGGTGATATAAAATGTTCTTGAATATCTCTAATGTGAACCGTGGCATGAGATACATTTTAAATGATACGAATTTATCATTAAATTCCAGAACACCCTCGACATTTTTTTACGGTTAAGGTACTCTTCAGCGTATTTGTAAGGCATATTAGAAGTGAAGTTTCCAAGAATTAAACTTTTCCATATATAAATCGTATTATACAAATAGCAGTGTCACCCTTTCCTCGTACGGGTAAGCCGCATTAAAGTTTTATAAAATTAGGAGATTCAAGGTCCAGCTGCCAAAACATTTTATAAAATCTCCTTGTACAATAACTATCGATGGGAATACCAAACCAACTCTGTCAATCAACAAGTTAGAGTAAGTTGAATTTTTGAAATGAGACAGGTATACAACCCACGTGTTTCACAACAAACTAAGTGCAGAAACGGATGCAATCTATAGCAATATCTGTCTAAGAATAAACAGAAGTCAATAAATAACATAAGAAAGGTAAAGCTAAATAATATTCATAGTGACATAAATATATTTTAATAAATAGTAGGGTTTGACAAACAATCTTTCTCGCTCCTTTACCTAAAAAGTCGTGGATCCATTCATTCATAACTTGTAAACTGCGAGGCATTCATTAATTATCGTAGTAGTGACAGTCTTAAATAACTTTTATCTGGCAGAAAACAAAGTTTTTCAGTTGATCCATCCTACAAAAATCTGTGTATATCTTCCATGTACTATTTAACAAAAATAAGAAAAGTAAGTATAAGAAGGAATGATGACTAAAATACTTCCTCTTTCATCCAAAGAAGAAAACTATACGCCAGAGGTCCCCAACCTTTTTGTACCTTAGAGCACATTCAAAACTAACGGTAGTGCGGCGGGCACCAATAATTTTTTCAACTACATTTATAGCCAAACATAATTCCTAATGCAAATAACACACACACACACAAATACAAACTGTTAAAAAGAATTGTGAGTTTAAAATTAATTTTTTTTTTTTAAACTCGCATATAAAATAACACAAATGGTACACACGCAAAGTTAGTCCAAAACCTGTTTAAACAATTGAAACAATTTTTACCCAACCAAAAGTCAATGTAAATAAATAAAAAAAACTGCTTTATTTACGATTTTAACAAGGCCAAAATAAATACACAAGGAAGTATTTAACTACTCACCACCATTTTTGTGCTTAGGTGCGTGTTTAAAATCTATATTTATTCTGTGTTTATTCAGGCAACAAAGCTGGGTAGACCCATGTCAAGATATTGACAAAGGAAATAGGAAGTATTAGCATGGTATTTGTGAGTAAAATGATAGTTCCGAGTAATAAAGTACACTTTAAAAATGAGCCGGTAAAGAAAGAGAAATGAGAGGGAGGAATTGGAAAGAGGGTGGCTTTCAACCACCAACATCTTGAGAACAGCATACCTGGAGAGAGGCACAAACTTGATTTTTGTTGGAAAAGTG
This sequence comes from Timema podura, assembly GCA_033556935.1. Taxonomy (NCBI): domain Eukaryota; kingdom Metazoa; phylum Arthropoda; class Insecta; order Phasmatodea; family Timematidae; genus Timema; species Timema podura. The sequence continues at coordinate 50,479,336 of JAVRXN010000010.1, read as the reverse complement.
ACAGATTAAATTTATTTGTCAAGAACTTTTCAGCTGTGGTCAAAAAGTGGTGGGCAGACAAAAAAGGTTTGGCGGGCGCAATGGTGACCGTGGGCATAGGGTTGGTGACCCCTGCTCTACGCTGTCGGAGGAACGAGAATTAGTGTAAGACGCTAAAATCGAAAGTTTGGCTTGACGTGGTAGCAAATAACAATCTATAAATTAGCTAGTAGTATCACCCGTTCTTTGCCACTCGAAGGTTGTATCGAGTTTTGACATAAATCATCCCCCCAATCTTTAAAATAATGTCTCCTTGCTCAACAAAAAACTAGCTGTTACAATCTTAAAACTAATATGGTTATCAATAAATTAAATATTTGAAAGAAAACATATTCAGCACATTTCTAAAGCGACAAACTGAGCACAAACTGACACATTCCATAGACAACACGATCTCTGCCTGAGATCGATCATAATTAAGTAAAACAAAACAATATACATTATTATAGAAACATAATATACATAAATGGTTTGACACAATCCTCAGAACCTTATCATAAAAGGTATTTAATGTTTGAGGAAAGAAAATCAAAAATAATTTATTTGTAAACTATGCTTACATAATTTATATTTGTAAAAATATTAATAGATTCCTATTAATAATGAGAGACTATTCCCAGGTACACATTTTGAACTTAAAATTAAAGGTAATTTTCAAACTATTTTGAATTTTCTAAAATGTTTCATAAGTAAACTATTCATAAGAGGATATTGGGCCGGTGCCACCATTACTCCCAAATATGGAAAAGTACGATCATGCGGACACATGTGGAAAACATGTTTACGGAACAATACAAATGGTATATTATAATTGTATATGTTTTTGAATAGGGTAATTATGTAGTGACTAACCTGTCATTCAATTTATTTCATTACATGCCTAATAAGGTCATACATTTTTACCGGGCTCGTTCAATATAAATTGTGATTTGAAATGAAGCAAGAAGAAAATAAGCTAACTAAGACATGTCTATAAAAATTTCCCATGGTCGCAAACGAAAATACATAATAAATATGATTCTTAAATGAATTTTTGAGCTGTATTGCTCTGTCGCCTCAGGTAAACATTCCTAATGTTTGAATTAGTAATGTTTGAATCAAAGAGGAAAGGAAATACCGCTAGGCGAGGGTTGTGGAGAAGGTAAGGGACTAAAGAATGTACCTATACTTGGTTGATTGGGTATAAGTTCTTGGAAAGAAGCGAGTAAGAGAGATTAGAGATTAAAATCCAACACAGGTAGCTTACGTTGGCTCAGAGCAAGCCGTTTGGATAATAAATTAACCCTTAAGCTAATAAAAGGAAATGTGATAAACAAACTTTCACTAATGTACACCTTGCAAGGAAAGAGTGACATTAATAAAAGATCGTTGCACTTGTACGTAGCTAACACTAGTAATTGAGTGAAGGCAAACTAATCGACAACAAACTGGTCAACAAGGGAGAACAAAGTGGTAGCCAGACAAGTGATTGACACACAGGAGCAACTTGGACCAAGGGACTGACACGCGTAGGACCATGTGATAGCCAACTAGTTGAACAAATGTAAACAAATATTTGGAAGGTTAGGTGGGTCCAATGACCGACATGGTTTGGACCAATTTGTGGACACTCCATGCATAGAAAAACAAAGTGATCGACAGCCAGCTAGTAGATAATATTTAACATTTATTTGATTTCCCCCCTTGCTTATCACTGCTCGTTGGAGTTATAGCATAAAATGTAAGGAGGAAGGTAAAAATAGAGGAAATGTAAACACAGCTGCGAGGAAGGCGAGTGAAATTCACTTATGGAAAAAATCTCAGTACATTTGATTAGATTTGAGCCCCAACCCCCCAACCTCCCCGGCTCGTAATCCAGTATAATTTAAACGTGAGGGTTTAGACAATACGACCACAAGTGTGGTTATTAAATAGATTTAAATATTTTACTACAAATAAAACTGTTATTGATAAATATGCATGTTTTTCCCTTTTACTACTTCATGGTCGAACACTTTGTTAACTATGTATTAACAACTTAGTTACTTGACCCACACTTAACTTAATTCATCTGAGTCGATGTTTTATACAGTTGGTCCTCTCATGTCGACCAGTTGGTTTAAATCACTTTGTCATCCTATGCACTTGTTTGACGACCAGTTTTTCCAAGTCATGTTGGACACTTGAACCAACCAGCCTTCCAGATATTTGTTTACATTTTGTCGACCAATTTATATCTATAACATGGTAAGCCTACTACTAGTGTCAAACACTTGACTGATCCAATATTTAAAATATTTGTAATCAGTTGTCTGTCGATCATATAGTTCTCCTAGTCATAAGCTGGTCGACAAGTTATCCCAAATTGTGTCGGTCACTTATCTCACCTAGTCTCCCAAATATTTGTTACAGATTGTCCACCAGTTTGTATTGTTTCTAATAATAGTGTATTTAGTAAAAAAAATACACCACGTCTTTATTCCAATTTAGAGTTGTACAAAATTAAATACACTTATGGGAAATGTATGAGGCAAGAAGGGTGTATAAGAAATGTACCCAAATTTGCATGAATGGAACTAGGAAAACAATAAAGGTAAAACCCCTTCAATACAACCGGTCATGGTTTGACCCCAAAATCCTATCACGACCTAATAATAGTCTACTAAATGAACTTAACATTTAGTCTGCGTGACCACAGATCTGGGTCATAAAATATTAGTGTCTAACTAGGAATTCTATGATTAGGCAAAAACAAAACATTTTTCACCATGTCTTAGTACCCGTTGAAGTATGAACATTAAACTAATTACGATAATGACCCGCTTTGGTGGCTACATGAAATGAGCTATAAGGCGTCACTCACACAATAAACTAGGCTACTAATGAAGGGGAGATTGGGGTTCAATCCAGGTCGGGTGTACTAAGGTTGGTTTTACCTAAATATTTTTTCACTCACCCTCCACATAAATGCGGGTACACTTTGTATAAATGCAACCTTACTAATCCCTAACTCATTAGAGTAATTATTTACTTATGCATATAGCTCAAACGTGTAAAAGACGTGGTAAATAAAAAAGAAATAATGGAATTAAGGATGAGGATGGTATAATTTTTGAAGAAATTTATTCATATTTTCTTGGAGGGAGAGTTGGAAACCAATGAGGGAATAACACTCTCAGTATACCAGACAAGCTTTGAGCTCCAATCTCTCCGTCATTCTAGTTCAACACCAGCTTAACCATAGTTAACCAAGCCCCGGTGACCTTTGGGATTGTTCCCTTTCGGCACAAATACCAATGGTACCAGCTAGGTATTGAAACCAGGACCCCTAGGTTCATAGTCAGGTACACCATGGCTGGTTGTTCTGTTACAATTTAGTAAAACGTTTCGGCCTCTTCAATGGTTGTTTGATCTAAGGCATCATCCTTGTGCTAGAATGGATTGTCGATTACACAGAGATCAAAGTTATATTCCCAGCCGGGTGTATCAACAGCGGGTTTATCTTAAATTATTTTTTAATATACTTTTCAAAAATTATGTCACATTCATTCTAAATTCTAACTTTATTATACCAGCCACATTAGAATAAACATGTGGATAGCCAGAGTGGGTAGTAAACATGCAGTGCACTACAAAATAAGAAATACATTTTGTCTGTTCAAATATGAATGTTACATATTATTATAAAGTTTGATAAGTTACAACTGTACAACTTTTAAATTAGTTGAGCCATCATCAACCATCACGTATCAGCTTATGATGCATATGAATAAAAAAATAATTTGATAAGTTTTAGAATATGCCTGCCTTCAATTCTCTTGAATTTCACCCTCCTCCACACAAATCTAGGTACACCTCCTCTAAAATTAACCTTCCTTATTCCTTATCATTAGTACATAAATGTGTATAGCTGGAAAATGTAGTGAGACGTGGTGATAGTAAAAAAAAATTCTGATTCATCTCATTTTCAGCGTTATTTTTCACGGTCTAGAAGAATCACGTATCCGTAACCATAGTAAAATTAAGATAAGAAAAGTTACATACGTTATAAAAAAACATTTTAATATCATAAAACCTGCTTTAACAGCCACATGGTCTCTGGCGTGACTCTCGCAATAGAGTAGACTTCTGACGTTGGGGTGATCTGAGTTTGATTCCGGTTGGGTTTATTGAAGATGGTTTTCCCTAAATGGTTTCCAAATCTCTTAAGCTTTACACATGAGGGCACACTTACTCTAAATTTAACCTTACTCATCCCTAAATTATTATCTTAGTATATAGGCATATAACCCAAACGGGTGGTAATACGCAGTGTTAAAAAAATCATGAAAACTTTTTCACTGTCACTTTTAACAAATCGTACATATCAAATCAGATAAAACCGGTGTCAGTGGGCATGTGGGCTTAATATAAACTTAGTCTTATTTACCAGTGATGGGATGATAGGGTTGGGTTTTCCTAAACAGTTTTATTCTCTCATGCACATTTCCTCTCAATTTTATTTTTCACGTCTTTACTCCATTAGTTTCGTTGGGAGGATATCTCGAACGGGTAGGAAGACACGTGCATAAAATTTAAATGATATTATTTGATAATTTATATGCGCAAAACAGTGATCAACCAGTCTAACTAGCTGGGCCTAAAATTTATGTAAGAGTAAAAAATAAGCCCTAGTTTCACTTCTTCAAGTTTCAATAGTTACATATGCTAAGTTTTCACTTTTAAAGTTTCTTCGTTTTTGGAGCTACCTGAACTGATTGTCAAGTGTCTTAAGATGTTTGGCTCACATTAAAGGTAAAGTAAAAAGATAATCAAAACGCTCATACCTAAGATTTTTTGAAGCATATATGATAAGTTTAAGCTTTGTTTTGGTATTGTAGCTACCTGCATCAGTGGTTTGATCGATATAAGTTTTGTTTTAATGTTTTCCAGTTGCACACACTAACGTGTGCAAATTCCCAAGCCATGTTTGAATAGGCCAAATTCTAATGCCGTGCCCGTTGCTGGCGACACAGAAACTTGTGAGCTCAATTTTTGTGATACCTTTTATCTTAAAAAGCTTAAAAACACCATTTTGAAAATGTCACAACATGAACTACAGGGATATGTAATATAAAATTGGGAGTCTCATTAAGAAAATCAAAGTAATCTTAACGTTTAAGAAATAAAAAAAAATCTGCAATGAGTTGTTTTCAAGATATTTTGACAGAAAATTTTCAAATGAACATCCAGTATAATTTATATTACTTTTACTAGGTGCATCAGTAAATGGTATATAATATAGTATGCTTATTTCATTAAATTTATTATGTTTCTTTATGATTTCCTAAATGTCAACTTTTCTGGTTAGGAAAAACATTCAGCGTAAGTGGTGAGACTTTTGACCTGTGTAGAAAACTAATAGTAGGATATTATTTTACTAACTTCTCTGATACTTTCTTCAAATTTCCGCTCCTCCTATGCTGTCTGTTTGGGAATGCTGTGTCTTGGAGAAAGAAGGACAGAAGAAATAGGAGCAGTAGCTTGTCAGTTCACCGATTATCTCTCCTCTACACTGGGCGACGCGTCTGACGTTTTCATCTAAGCTCCGCCTAGACTCACCCGTGGACCAGCTGCGCAACTACACTACTATAATTGACATTGGAATTTAAGCCCTTATCTTTTTAAATTAATTTATTTTATAAAAAACATATTGCTTTATACTATCATGTGAAATAATCTCCAAATACCAATTTTAAACAAGATCAAATTTATTTTTAAAAAATTTCAATTTTTTCAAAAATCAGTTAACTACTTGAATGATTTTTTTAAAGAAAAACAAATAAACTTATTAGTTATACTTTAGAAACTTAACAGTTCACATTTTAATCCAAATCTATAGTGATATTCTTAAAATATTCAAATTAAGAAAAAATTCACCAGTTCACTACTCTTAAACATATTTTACACCAAAAAACATATATAAATACTTTTTGATATGTCAAATATTACTCGATCAACATTTTAAACAAAATATTTTTATCGGTTTTCAAAATATTACAAAGTTCTGAAAATCATTTGTCATATAACTAGATATCACTCAGCAAATTCATACCAAAATTACAACTAAGCATTGTTATTTGTTGAGTAAAACGTTCCTTGGATATACACTTTAAACAAAATATTTAGAGCCATTTTTGAAAAGTATAAAAAGAAAAATCTAATCAGTAAATTACTCTTAATTTGAGGGATAATCTCAAAAAAATATCACTAGGTATTGGTCTATTAAATATATAGGCTTGATCAATATTAATAAAAATGTCAGATAAGCCTATGTGACCAGGAATAGACAGATAGACAGACAGAAATACATGGGGACATAAAGAATTGTAAAAATCAACTTTTACTTTCTTGGTAACTTATAGGTAAATACAAAAAGATTGAACTCAGATTGGTGAAAGTCAATGTTTTATGACCCCCGAATCCGAAAAAGTGATTTTTGCAATGCCACCTGTCTGTTTGTACCTTGGAGTAGAGCCTTAACTATTTTACTGGTCAGGATAAAACTTGGTATCAAGGGTTTTCATAGGTTTGCCTCGATGGGTTGTTGGAATTGGCTATCTAATCCTAAAATTAAGGGTAGTTTGCATTAGGGTGAAAAGATAAAAACTCGATTTTATCAAACTAGGCTATAACGATTTTTATTAAATTTAATTACAAGCATTGTTTGATATTACAAATAAAATGGCTACTCTAAATTTTTCGTCAACATGACTTTAAGGGTTTCATACTGATGCATAAATTCAAAATTTTTATTATATCTCAGTAACTCTTTGAGGTATAAAATTACTTATCATTGCAAATATGTAAGTCTATTTATCATAAAAATCTTTTATTTGAAATATAGTTTTACAAAACCAATAGTTTTCAAGCTTATATATATATTTAAATTTTCGAACACTAAAGGTTATTGCGGCCGTAAAAAAAATCTAACCTGAATTGTTGATTGATGTCGACGTTTCATGAGCCTCCGAACTATAAAAAGTGGTTTTTGCAATGTCGTCTGTCTATGTGTCTGTCTAACCCTAAATTTTAGAGTAGTTTACTAAAGTGCGAAAAGAGAGAAAAATTAGTTTTCTGAAAATTGTCTTAAACGAATTTGATTAAAATTCGTATCTAGAGGTTGATTAAGATGATAAACAAAATGGACATTTTCATTTACCCATGAAAATGAGTTTTAGGGTACTTTAGAGAAGCGGAAATGTTCATATCTCCGCAAATATTTGAGATACTAATGAACATATCAGTACAAAATTGTAGTGATATTAAAAATAAAAAATAATTTTTTTTGAAATTTATTTTTACTAAACCAACAGTTTCTGAGATATTGGCAAATATATTTATACCCTACAGAGCTACTAAAATTTTAACGCAATAAATCTCTAATGCCAAAGAATAAGTAAATCCATCAAAAATTAATGTTCTTTTTCCTTTAATCTTTTAGGGTAAACATTTATACAGCAATAATCTATCTCAATCATTTTAGACTCAATAGTCAATATCTACCTTTTTTATTGATTAAAATTTATAAATGAGGAGTTTAATAGCAATGCGATGTCCTGAAGATGTGCAACCTCTAACTAAATTTCAAAAAAATGTAATCAGAGTTCTAAATTTTATTACTAAGTGTTGACCCTTGTGGATCCAAATCAATATTTTTTATTGGTCCATACATATGTATGAGGACTTTCATTGTTTAAAAATAAAACTATAAATTTTAAACCCATGAGTCAAAAATAATTTTACGTAAGTATATCGCAGTTTGTGCTCGGGTTTGCTAGTTTATATTATTTCGTTTCATACATATGAGTTTTGAGTAAATATCTCTATTTTTAAACAATGGAGCGAGAAAGAATGTGTGGAGTTCCGTACCATTTATTTTGGTTCGTACACCTATAAAAAGTAAATATTATTCATAATTAATAGGTCAAAAGTGTTCAAGATAACAATACATTCTATTGCAATGAGAAGGTAAAAAGTGCTTCACATTTCTCCAAAGAGCATAATTAATGAAATAATATACATTGTTAAATATACATAATTTTAATTAATGGTACGACACAATTGCACGTACTTTCTCATATAGTGTTTTGAAGTCTAGAACAAAATTTTCAGATTTTATGTTTTTAACAGCCCTTATAAAAATTTCCCTCAGAAAAACGAACACATAATCTTTTAATCTAAATAAAAGTTCTCATATTAAATAAACTTTTATCAAAATTGTTCAAATATTTAAACCAAATTTAAAGTTTTCAAACACAATATTTGTGAACCACCCCAAATTTAATTTTAATTTTTAAAAATGAAGGTATATCTTTATTTATCATGAAAATCAGTTCCCATTTATCAATTTTGAACTAAATATTCAAGTCGATTTTCAAGAAAACTCAAATTTTCTAGAATTTTTCATGAATGGTTAAATTAATTTACTTTAGAGAAATAAACATACGATATTAAATATCACGTAAAATAGAACCCAGATACCAATTTTGAACAATATCATCTTATTTACGTTCAAAACCCTTCCAAATTTCCAAAAATAAGTTTTTATTAAATTACTTTACAATATTTTTAGAGCCAATTTCAAAATGATTTAAACTTTCAAATTTTTTTTTTTTAGCACCGCGTCTTACTACCCGTTCGGGTTATACGCTTAAGTACTAATTACACTAATGGATTAGGAAATTAGGAAGGTTGAATTTTAGAGGAAGTGAACCCGCATTTGCGTGGAAGGAGAGTGGAAAACCATTTAGGAAAAACCACCCCCAGTTCACCCGACCGAGATTCGAACCTCGATCTCCCCGTCCTCGGCGGTCTGACTCAACACGACTGGCGCGTTAGCCAACTACGCCACCGAGGCGGGTGATTTGAACTTTCAAAACCTACCCTTCACTAAGCCACCCTTAAAAGAATTTTTGCCCGAAAACAAAGTATTAAGCATTATTTTTGGGAGGTCAAACACTCCATATATAAAAATTTTAAAAAATCCTTGAAGCCATCAGCTACCCTTATTTAGGAACTAGGATTTTAAAAAAAGTCCTGAAGTATAACCTTATAATATCTTAATATCATATTTGAACATAATCCGTCAAACTGTTTAATACCAGTGGCCAAGGACAAACTGACAGGCATATGGACACACAAATTTTTAAAATAACTTTTTTTTGTATTCGGGACACATAAGACGTAAAGATTAATTATAATCCTTAGGTCAAAAATGTACACGATTACTTTACTTTAATCCTTTAATGAGAAACTAAAATGTAACATTACGGTTCACTAAAGAGCATACGTTTCACTATATTACTTCAATCGAATTTATTTTAATTATTCTGTCACTTCAAGATAGGGGCTATTTTCTCTCTTGAGTTTTCACTTTGTAACCATTACACTAATTTACTCCATTTTGGATAATCATTGTTTTTTGGTGTTCGTAAATTCTTTGGTTTTTTCCTCCTAATATAAAAAATGGTGACATCTTTGGTAAAAGTACCATGTAGAGGAAATTAGCCCGCATTCACTTGAAAGGAAAGAGGGAAACCTTTTAGAAACAAACATCTCAGTCTTACTCTCGTTCGGGATTCGATCCCCCACAAATTAGATGAGACGAGACTCAAACCTTATTCCTCATTATTTCTGTTCCAGATAGTACCAATTGGAGTGCATATTATTACACTCTTATTATTATTGATAGATGTGTGTACTCCGTGAATATCAATGAAGCAAACATGAGAAACACATCATGTTACGTCAAGAAGTCGATGCTTACTACGGTGGTCGCTGTAAGTCATGTACGTCAATAAATCACACCTCATCATAGTGAGGCAATATGCAAATGTCACCTCACTGTTTTGTATCAAAACATAAAAAGAGAAATAAACCGGCATGGAGTTTTGTTCCCGCAGTATGGAGATACCCTGGCCAGTAAGGTGAAGGAGTTTAGACCCAACAATGGTAGGGCATGATTAATTGTTGTTTGGTTATCCAACAATCTGTGGCAGGGAAGTCACAGCAGGAGACCGACTTGCTTGTTGGTTTGTTGCAGCCGGTTGATATGACTGATTGCACGCACTTCTTCAAACACGTCAGGGAAATTTGAGGCCTAGTCATCTGTACCAGAGTGTCTAGAGTGCGAGTCTTGGTTCAGACGTTGTCATGGTGAACTAAGAAAATGGTGAAAGCTCTTAGGGGTACGAGATATGCCTCTTACTGCGGGGAAAGAATCTATTCTAAGACGTCTGGCATCCCAGATTATTTAAAAAGTGGTTTATTTCAAAATAGGGTTCATGGCGACATGGGGGATAAAGGTATCAACAAGTACATATGGTATTAAAAATCTTACCTTTTAAGATAAATTATTTAAAAAAAACAATATGAGATCAATTTAAGTCATGTACAGTGACCTTTCTCCTGAAATAATTCGGTTCTGAGATTAAAGTAAACGGTTAGAAATATAGAATTTGCCTTTCTCACACAAATGTCATAATTTAATAGGGTCACAACAGAGAATTCTAAAATAATTGCCTTTTTTTTGTTTTTGTCTTTAAGTAGTTGAAACTCTTAAGAGATCGTCCTACCCTGTGAAAAACACCTAATCCATTCAGATGATATAGCTTGAACAAGGCATCTTATCTTGGTGTGGTTTTCTATCATTTACTTTAATAAATAATTAAATTGAGACCAGCGATTCAGTTTAAATATATTTAAAATAAATTGTACGGCACAACTACACAAAACTTTCTCATATTGTGTATTATAGATTCGAAGATATTTTTCAAAAATAGGTTTTTATTAAGCTATTCTTAAATAAATTTTACTCATAAAAAACAATATATAATCTTGTTAAAAATTATATTACTATTTATATAAATTTTAAATCAAAATTTTCAAATCCTTTTAACAAATTTAACTTTCAAAAATACATTATTTGTAAACTACTTTAAAATCATTTGTTACTTGTAAAAATAAAAATGTATTCTTATCTATAATGAAAAACTATTCAAAGATTCACATTTTGAATGCAATTTTCTAGGTCAATTTACAAAAAATTCCAATTTTCTGTAGTTTTTCTATGGACAAATAAAGATACAGTATTATTTATACGTAAAATACTCTCCCGACACCAATTTCGAACCAAATTTCCAAAGCATATTTTTTAATATTCAAATAAAAAATTTCGTTAGTAAACCACCCATTGCCAAATTTACCCCCAAAACAAGTATACCTTTATTTGTCATATTCACATCCAACACTACTAACTAGCTATATTATTATTATTATTATTATTATTATTATTATTATTATTATTATTATTATTATTATTATTATTATTATTATTATTATATTATTGTTATTATTATTATTAATTATTATTATATTTTATTATTGTTATTATTATTATTGTTATTATATTTATTATTATTATTATTATTATTATTATTATTATTATTATTACTATTATTATTATTATTATTATTATTATTATTATTACCACCGCGTCTTATTACCCGTTCGGATTATACGCACTTACGCTAATGTGAAATGGTAAGGTGATTGTAAGATGAAATTGAGGACCTACAGTTAAACGTGGGATCCGAACCACGGTGGAGGCCTGGCATTCCACACATTCACAAGCTGTGATTAATACACGTCTTGTCAGAGGTGAAGGAACGGTTTAGACCTAGCTATACTTTTAAGCAAAATCGTAATAGATGTTTTCTAAATAATTTGTAATTTCAAAAATCACTCCTCAGTAAGAGATCATTTATCGAATTTTTACCCAAAATTAAGTATACAGGGTTTATTTGTTATTTGAAACACTACCAAGATATCTATTTGGAACCAAATCATTAAGACATTTTTTAAAAGATTTCTAGATTTCGAAAATTTAGTCGTTGTTAACTACCCATAAATGAGATTTTACCCTGAAAACAAATATGCAGTGCTAGTTGTGATTCAAACATTCCCAAGATGCCCATTTGGAACTAAATAGTTAGAGCCATGTATAAAATATTTTCAAATTTTTGAAAAATCAATCCTCAGTAAACTAACCTAAACGAATTTTCCCCCGAAAAGCAACTATACATTGCTATTTGTCACGTCAAAAAATTCAAAGATATGCCTTATCAATAAGATCATTAAAGTCATTTTTGAAAAATTTAAAATCCACCCCTAATTTAAAGGCTAGGGGAGAAAAAAATGTATATAGCCCTGTGATATATATATATCAAGTTTGAACAAAATCCATCGAACAGATTGAGTTCGTGGCCAGGGACAGAGAGACAGAAGACAGACAGATTTTAAAATCCACTATTTTTTGTTAATGTTCACATAAAATCTAAAAAAAATCATAATATCAAGATAGATTTATCTCCCGATCACTATAATTTCTGTTAAAATGATAAAATAAAAATATATTAATACTAGTGGATCGTTGAAGCGATGCCTGCATATTATTGCACTAAAACATATTCTAAGTTTTTATTGGTAAAATATATATATAATAATACTTCACTTGACTTTATAAATAAAAGTTTTCTCGTCAAAGGCTATAAAATTACATGGATATTTAGCTTTTAATGGTTGATTTGAATCAAAACTTATATTTTCCTTCTTCAGTTCACAATGAGAAATTTAAAACGATCCCTCTCCCAGCTATTTATTTATTCCTTAAACCGAATCACTCAAATAAAAATTTTTAAGCTGTTGTTATTTTTAACCAAAGAGAAATATTTTATTTATTGATATAAAATAATATGCAAATAATGGTTTCCATGGTGATGTAAACTAAGAATAAATGGTACGGCACACCGCACAGACTTTCTCTCTCTTTCTATAAACTCGTAAGATTTCTGAACGGAATAATGTACATTGTATCACCACTCCACATAAGAACACGCATAAAATAATATACAATGATATATAATCAATGAGAAAAGAGGCGCATCTTTGTCCACCTAAGAACATTTCAAACAGTTTAATGTCTTCCACAAGGGTCAACACTTCGTATTAAAATTTCGATTTCTGGTTAAAATTTTAACATTTTATAAGGTGTTGCAGATCTTCAAGTCATCGCATTGATATTTAATTATTCATTTATACATTTTGACCAATAAAAAATGTAAATATTGACTATTGAGTCTAAAATGGAGATAGATCATTGCTATGCAAATATTTCTCCTAAGAGCTTTAAGGAAAAATAACATACTTTTTTAGATACTTATATTTAATTACTCTATGGCATTGGAGAATTATTGCGTTAAGACTTAAGTAGTATATGTTTACAACTAAAGCTCACAAAATTGTATTAATATATTTGCAAATATCTCAGAAACTGTTGCTTTTATAAAAATATATGTCAAATAAAAGTTTTTTTTATTTCTAATGGTCCTACAATTTTGCAATGATAAGTTGTTTAGTTTCTCAAATAGTTGTGGAGATACGGAAATTAACGCTTCTGTAAAGTACCCTAAAAATCATTTTCATAGGAAAATGAAAATAGCCAGTTTATTTATAATCTTAATCAACGCATAGATACGAATTTTAATCAAAATCGTTTGAGCAGATTTTGAGAAAACCAATTTTTTCTCTTTTCGCCCTTCATTAAACTACCCTTAATTTTAAGTTTTTATAAACACACAGACAGACGGCATTGCAAAGACTATTTTTTAGGGTTTGGGGGGTCATGAGACGTCGACATCCATCAACATTTCAGGTTAGTTTTTTTTACGGTCGCAATACTTAAACTTTAATGTCCAAAAAGTTAAAAAAATTCATATAATTGCGTATAGATTGAAAGTTATTGATTTTATAAAAATATGTTTCGGATAAAATATCTGTATTATAAATATATATACATATTTGTAATGCTAAGTAATTTCATATCTCAAATACTTTCGGAGCTATTATAAATAAATGGTACGGCACACCGCACAGACTTTCTCTCTCTTTCTATAAACTCGTAAGATTTCTGAACGGAATAATGTACATTGTATCATCACCTCTCCACATAAGAACACGCATAAAATAATATATAATGATATAGAATCAATGAGAAAAGTGGCGCATCTTTGTCCACCTAAGAACATTTCAAACAGTTTAATGTCTTCCACAAGGGTCAACACTTCGTATTAAAATTTCGATTTCTGGTTAAAATTTTAACATTTTAAAAGGTGTTGCAGATCTTCAAGTCATCGCATTGATATTTAATTATTCATTTATACATTTTGACCAATAAAAAATGTAAATATTGACTATTGAGTCTAAAATGGAGATAGATCATTGCTATGCAAACATTTCTCCTAAGAGATTTAAGGAAAAATAACATACTTTTTTTAGATACTTACTTATATTTAATTACTCTATGGCATTGGAGTATTATTGCGTTAAGACTTAAGTAGTATATGTTTACAACTAAAGCTCACAAAATTGTATTAATATATTTGCAAATATCTCAGAAACTGCTGTTTTTATAAAAATATATGTCAAATAAAAGTTTTTTATTTCTAATAGTCCTACAATTTTGCAATGATAAGTTGTTTAGTTTCTCCAATAGTTGTGGAGATACGGAAATTAACGCTTCTGTAATGTACCCTAAAAATCATTTTCATAGGAAAATGAAAATAGCCAGTTTATTTATAATCTTAATCAACGCCTAGATACGAATTTTAATCAAAATCGTTTAAGCATATTTTGAGAAAACCAAATTTTTCTCTTTTCGTCCTTCAGTAAACTACCCTTAATTTTAAGTTTTTATAGACACACAGACAGACGGCATTGCAAAGACTATTTTTTAGGGTTCGGGGGGTCATGAGACGTCGACATCCATCAACATTTCAGGTTAGTTTTTTTTTTACGGTCGCAATACTTAAACTTTAATGTCCAAAAAGTTAAAAAAAATTCATATAATTGAGTATATATTGAAAGTTATTGATTTTATAAAAATATGTTTCGGATAAAATATCTGTATTATAAATATATATACATATTTGTAATGCTAAGTATTTTCATATCTCAAATAGTTTCGGAGCTATTATAAAAAATGTTAATTTACGCATCAGACCGGAGCCCTTAAAACGATTTTGCCGAAATATTGAGAGTAGCCATTTTGTTTGGAATATTTATTAATGTTCATAAATGAAATTTAATCAAAATCGTTAGAGCCGATTTTGAGAAAATCGACTTTTTCTCTTTTTGCCCTTCAGTAAACTACCCTTAATTTTAAGTTTTAATAGACACACAGACAGACGGCATTGCAAAGACTATTTTTAAGGATTCGGGGGGTCATGAGACGTCGACATCCATCAACATTTCAGGTTAGTTTTTCTTACAGTTGCAATACTTAAGCTTTAATGCCCAAAAAGTTAAAAATATATATATAATTGCGTATATATTGAAAGTTATTGATTTTATAAAAATATGTTTCGAATAAAATATTTGTATTATAATATATTATACATATTTGTAATGCTAAGTATTTTCATATCTCAAATAGTTTCGGAGCTATTATAAAAAATGTTAATTTACGCATCAGACCGGAGCCCTTAAAACGATTTTGCCGAAATATTGAGAGTAGCCATTTTGTTTGGAATATTTAATAATGTTCATAAATGAAATTTAATCAAAATCGTTAGAGCCGATTTTGAGAAAATCGACTTTTTCTCTTTTTGCCCTTCAGTAAACTACACTTAATTTTAAGTTTTAATAGACACACAGACAGACGGCATTGCAAAGACTATTTTTAAGGATTCGGGGGGTCATGAGACGTCGACATCCATCAACATTTCAGGTTAGTTTTTCTTACGGTCGCAATACTTAAGCTTTAATGCCCAAAAAGTTAAAAAAATTCATATAATTGCGTATATATTAAAAGTTATTGATTTTATAAAAATATGTTTCGAATAAAATATTTGTATTATAAATATTATATACATATTTGTAATGCTAAGTATTTTCATATCTCAAATAGTTTCGGAGCTATTATAAAAAATGTTAATTTACGCATCAGACCGGAGCCCTTAAAACGACTTTGCCGAAATATTGAGAGTAGCCATTTTGTTTGGAATATTTATTAATGTTCATAAATGAAATTTAATCAAAATCGTTAGAGCCGATTTTGAGAAAATCGACTTTTTCTCTTTTTGCCCTTCAGTAAACTACCCTTAATTTTAAGTTTTAATAGACACACAGACAGACGGCATTGCAAAGACTATTTTTAAGGATTCGGGGGTCATGAGACGTCGACATCCATCAACATTTCAGGTTAGTTTTTCTTACGGTCGCAATACTTAAGCTTTAATGCCCAAAAAGTTAAAAATATATATATAATTGCGTATATATTAAAAGTTATTGATTTTATAAAAATATGTTTCGAATAAAATATTTGTATTATAGATATATATACATATTTGTAATGCTAAGTAATTTCATATCTCAAATAGTTTCGGAGCTATTATAAAAAATGTTAATTTACGCATCAGACCGGAGCCCTTAAAGCGATTTTGACGAAATATTGAGAGTAGCCATTTTGTTTGGAATATTTATTTATGTTCATAAATGAAATTTAATCAAAATCGTTAGAGCCGATTTTGAGAAAATCCACTTTTTCTCTTTTTGCCCTTCAGTAAACTACCCTTAATTTTAAGTTTTAATAGACACACAGACAGACGGCATTGCAAAGACTATTTTTAAGGATTCGGGGGTCATGAGACGTCGACATCCATCAACATTTCAGGTTAGTTTTTCTTACGGTCGCAATACTTAAGCTTTAATGCCCAAAAAGTTAAAAATATATATATAATTGCGTATATATTAAAAGTTATTGATTTTATAAAAATATGTTTCGAATAAAATATTTGTATTATAGATATATATACATATTTGTAATGCTAAGTAATTTCATATCTCAAATAGTTTCGGAGCTATTATAAAAAATGTTAATTTACGCATCAGACCGGAGCCCTTAAAGCGATTTTGACGAAATATTGAGAGTAGCCATTTTGTTTGGAATATTTATTTATGTTCATAAATGAAATTTAATCAAAATCGTTAGAGCCGATTTTGAGAAAATCCACTTTTTCTCTTTTTGCCCTTCAGTAAACTACCCTTAATTTTAGGGGTAGATATCCAATTCCAAAAACCCCTCGGGGCAACCCTATGAAAACCCTAGATATCAAGTTTCAGCTCAATCGGTAAAATAGTTTAGGCTCTAGTTGGAGGTACAGACAGACAGACAGACAGACAGACGGAAATCCAAAAACCACTTTTTCGGATTCAGGAAGTCATGAAACGTCAAAATTCATCAAAATCTCGAGTTCGATTTTTTTGACGATCACAATACTTTCTCTACCTGTAAGATAGAGAGAAAGTAAAAATGTTAATTGACGCATCAGACCGGAGCCCTTAAAGCCATTTTGCCGAAATATTGAGGGTAGCCATTTTGTTTGTAATATTTTTAATGTTTATAAATAAAATTTAATCAAAATCGTTAGAGCCGATTTTGAGAAAATCGACTTTTTCTCTTTTTGCCCTTCAGTAAACTACCCTTAATTTTGGGGGTAGATATCCAATTCCAAAAATCCCTCGGGGCAACCCTATGAAAACCCTAGATATCAAGTTTTAGCTCAATCGGTAAAATAGTTTAGGCTCTAGTTGGAGGTACAGACAGACAGACAAACAGACAGACAGATAGACAGACAGACGGAAATTCAAAAACCACTTTTTCGGATTCAGGAAGTCATGAAACGTCAAAATTCATCAAAATCTCGAGTTCGATTTTTTTTGACGATCACCATACTTTCTCTACCTTTAAGATAGAGAGAAAGTAATTATTGTACAGTCTATCCGGTGCCCACACAGAATGAAAATGTAGAAAATTTCTAAGGAAAATATAGTTTTAGCTTTAGGATTATATTTTTGCTAACATCCTTGACCCATAACCTTTAAAATGACTTCATTGGTTAAATTTGGTAAAAACTTTTACTCTTAATTATTTCAACTATAAAAATGGACTTATTAAATTATATATAGAAATGTGTGTATATGTGAGGAGAGAGAATGTGTGTGAGAGAAAGAGTGTGTATGAGAGAAAGTGAGAGAGAGAGTGTGGAGAGATAAAAAGAGAAATTTTGTGGGAGAATGAGTGATAAAGTGTGTGATAGTGTGTGTGTGTGTGTGTGTGTGTGTGTGTGTGTATGAAAAAAAGATAGTGTAAACTTTTTGGAGATATGTTGTGTAAAAGAGAAAGAAAAAGTGGGGCATGTAAGAAAGAGTTTGAGAGAGAAAGTTAGAGAGGGAGAGATTAGTTAAGAGAGAGAAAATTATATTGAGAGAGAGTTAGAGACAGAGCTCAAGCGAGAAAGAGATAGAGAGAGAAATTGAGAGTGTGAGCTTGAGATGAAGATAATTTTAGAGAAAGAGAGTGAGTTTGAGAGAGAGAGAGAAAGTGAGTTTCAAATAGAGAGTGAGAAAGATATATAGAGAAAGTAAGAGTGATTTAGAGAGAGTTTGAGAGAGAGGAAGTTTGAGAAAAAGATTTTGAGTGATAAAGAGCGAGCGTTTGACAGATAAAGAGCCAGCATTTGAGAGATAGAGAGCGTTTGAGTGAGAGTACATTTGAGAGAAAGAGCTTAAAAGAGATTATAATAAAGATAATGTGAGATAAATTGTGTGATGGTGAGTGTATGTGAGAGTAAATAAGGTGTGAGAGGGAGAATAAGAGAAGGTGATATGAGAGAGAGTGTGTTATATAGAGTGTGTGTATGTGTGAGGGGAGCTAGTATGAATAAGAGTGTGTGAGAGCGTTAGAGAGAATGTGTGTGTGTGTGTGTGTGTGTGTGTGTGTGTGTGTGTGTGTGTGTGAGCGTGAGAGAGTCAGATAAAGATAGAGAATGTGAAAATATAAATGTGGTACTCAATCATTACGGTTCTTTGAACTATCATTTCCTCAACATTAATTATCTACAGGGAAACATAACTGAACTTACTGTATTTGTAAGAATGTTAAAAAATGGATAGGGTGCACAAAACATTACTTTTTAATATCATCATATCCTCAAAATTAAGCGGTAAAATCGAAATATAGCTTAACTTATGTATTTGTATTCTCTTACTATTCGCTAGAATGATCATCAAAACCCATTATTTGAATAAAATTAACATCGAAACCCATTATAAAAAAACTCATACTTAATTAGTTAGAATGGCTACTTATAAACCTTGTTCAAGATCATTTTATCGTTTTTATTTATAATACATAGCTAAACATATTTAAACGTCATTTTATCATGTGCGAAATTAAACGTAGACAATATTTTCACGAATTTAACTTAACCTTTTAAATTTCAAATTATGCTCAATTTTATTGATTTAAATGCAAATTAACGATAACAACTTTCCAATAAAAAAGTTTATACTATCGATTTAAATTCGAATTAATGATATTAACATTCCAATAAAAAAGGTTTCCCTAGTCTAGGCATCTAAATTTAGATGTGTTATGACCAGCATTTAAAGAGAAATATTCATCCAAAGAAAAAATTGTGATGTGTTTGGACCAACAAATAAAGTTTGAGTTAGTATTTTTTAGCCAAAGAGGTATATTTTATTTAGAGATATGCAGCCATGCAGCAAATAACGGTTTCCATGGAGACTAAACAAATAATAAAAACTGAAAATTCTCCTTTGAAAATGGGGTTTTCGTGGAAAACTACTATTTTTCCCGATATCCTGGACTCCTAACAATTAATATGAGTGGTCGTTTGTCAAAATCTCTTTTGTCATTTCTCGTGATTTCTATTACCGGAAACGGGCTTATCGGATTATATATAAGGACATTAAATTTGAGATGGGACCCTCAAATCCTCGACTCCTCGAAATCCTCGAATCCAATGTTATTAGAGAGTTTAGATATTCTTAAAAATCTCAAAAATTGTATCGAAAACAATTTATATGAATATTTTGTTTTCAAATAATTAATTTAAGCAATTTGTACATGGAATTATATAGACTTGTGGAGTTGAAGGACTAACAAAATCTCAAAAAAAGGATAATCTTTTATTATTAATTTACTTAAAATAAGCCACTTTGTTGTTTATGACGTGGTAGAACAGACAAACAGAATATAATTTGTTAGTGGCAACGAGCCTTTAACAACTCTTTTTAAAAATTTAGTAAAGTGATTACACATGATCAAAATAAAGGACCCGCATTGATGGATACGTGGACTAGACATACATTTAAACTAATATTATGTTTTGCCTTATCTGGGAAGTCACATTTCTAATCCTGGCTATATGTACTGAGGGTAGTTTTCTTAAATTATCTTCCACTCTCATTCCACACAAACCAATTTACATTAGCTCTTTATTCAGTTTTCCTCGTCCTTAGTTCCTTAGTTCATTTTAATGTTGATATTCCAGGTGGGAAATAAGGAACGGTGCGAAATAAAGATAGTTAGAAAGGTAGAGTTTTATAGCTTAGTTCGCTAATAGAAAATGACGTACGTCAATATTGATGAGTTCTGAGAGAGGGAGGGGGAATTCGATATCAAAATTAGTTTATATAAATAAGTTATGATAATTAGCTTCTATAAATAATTGTATCTCAAGAAAATTCTCAATAATCTTTTTAATAACATTAAATATGATGAAACTTTGATTCTGATTTAAGTTTTTATTTATTTAATTCCATAAAAAGACAGTGTTTATAAGTATTGATGCATATATTTAACAACTATCAGAACTATAATGTAGAGATTATAGATGTTCCAAATAAGCTATTTGTAAGTATTAAAATATTCTATGGTAAAAAATTATTATCATATTATTCTAATAATTTTTCTTCCGAAATGTAATAAAATAAATTGGTTAGTGGCAGCAATCTCGACCGACAGGCTAATTAACGTGCTATAATATCAATATAGTTTATATTTTTAATCCATTTATTAGATTTAGAATAAAGGTTTGCTTGATCATTATTAATTTTATGAATCCTTTATTTATGTTGGTTTAAATAAATGATGTTTTCTCCTTGAATAAGCCTTTAGAAGGGTCTATTTAAAATTAATAGAATTCAAGCTTGATACTAAGTGGAAACTAGATTAGTTTGCAATTAAGGAGACTGCCTATTATAGCTTTCAAACAAATGGTAAACTTTCAACTGTGTTTAAATTTTAGAATAATGGTTTGCTTATTTCAAAATATGGTTCTACCCCAAAATTAAGATGAAAGATGTTAACAATTTTCTATACAATTAATAACCTTACATTATGCGTTAAATAAATTAAAAAATATATTTTAAAATTTAAAAATAGCTTATTTTTAATGAAATTTTAATAAAATCACCTGTGTTTTGTGGCTAAGTTCAATGGTATAGGAATCTATATAGATCCATCTACAAGGAGTTTCAGTCATTTTTACTCTCATATCAATAGATAGTATTGTGATCGTGAAATTAATTGATCTCAAGATTATGACAAATTTTAACATTTTATGTAAACACGAACCCAATAAAATGGATTTTACAAATCTGTTCGTCCCCATGTCAATATGTCTGTCAGCCTATCCCTAGCCAAAGATTCTAAACAGTTTGATATCAGAACAGCTTTTTTAACCATGCCCTTCAATTAAGGGTAGTTTACAGATGAGTTATTTTTTTGAATTCCGAAAATATTTAGTGAATGGTAGTTTACTGAAGACAATTTTTTTTTAAACTTGAAATATTTTAAAACCGTCCTTTACGATTTTATTACAAATGGCTATCTTGGGAGTGTTTTAAATGACAAATAGCTCTGAATACTTTGTTTTGGGTAAAAATTCGATAAAATATATTTTACTGAAAAGTGATTTTTAAAAATTCGAATTATTTTTTAAAATGGCTATAATGATTTTTCTTAAAAGTATCTCTGGGGACAGTTTGACATAATCGTGACAAATATACCTATATACTTGTAGGGGTGGGGGTGGGGAATTGGCTATGGGTAGTTTACTAATAATTAATATTTTTAATTTCAATATTTTAAATTATGGCTTTAGTGTTTTGGATCAAAATTGGTATTGGGAGACTAGTTAACGTATAAATAATAATTAATTTTTATTTATATAAAATAAATTAATTTAAGGGTAATTTACTTACAATAAATTTATAAAAATTTTTTAATGTTTTGGAAAGATTGAATTCAAAATGGGGATCTATGAAGTTTTTCATAATAAATAAGCGTATAACCCGAACGGATAGTAAGACGTGGTGCTTAATAATAATAATAAATAATAATAAATAATAATAATAAAAATAAACATAATAAATAAGAATAGGTCTTTATTTTTAAAAATAACAAATGATTTTGGGGTTAATTTTACCCAGGCAACAGGCTGGAACCAATAATGGATGTAAAAAAATTTTAAGTTAGTTTACAAATAATTTATCTTTGAAAAATTTCAATTTTTTAAAAATCTATTTGAACAATTTAGTTTTTTTATGAAGAGTGATTATTGTGATTATCAATATGATTTGTTTGTTTTATGCGTAAAACCTTTTTTGATGGTAGTTTACTAAAAAACCGATTTTTGAAAATTTTCTTTTAAGTTATAATACAAATATGAGAATGTGTGTGCGATTGTGTCCTACCATTTATTGTGTGATTATGGTCATAATAAAAGGTAATACTACTTTTGTTGTATTGAATGATAAGATCTTCAATACCTTAATAAATATATCAAGTTGTGAATTTCTTACTTTCAGGAAGGAAACTCTCTTGATTAATACCACCAGACTAGATTCAGAGCCATTTCTCCTAAGTATAACTAGATCATAGCTTGGGAGTTCAGAAACTTGTTTGAATCTCGTTCGTGCATAGTTATTTTCAAAAACATCATTTTGAAAGTGAGGGTTTAATATTTTCTCCACCCCCATTACGAGTATACTGGATTTTCTTTATAACAATTTGTTTTATGGGGTTGCCTTGTTACTGAGATTGCAAGACCGGATAGCTACCAGTAGAATAATTGACTCAGGAATGTTTAACGTATATAATGTTGAAATCACCATTTAAATAATATTTTAAAATAAAAATAAAATATAAAGTAATGTAGAATAATCAACATTAGAAAAAGGTCCATCCTAAAGATGTTCAAGCGAACATCACCGCTAAAAAGAGCATCTGCAGAACTAATGACTTATAATAAATTCATATATTAGAGATGATATAGTGACGTATTGAAAAGTCAGTTAATGTTTATTATTTATTGAGCACGAGCTTTCCTTAAAAGTTTCCCACCCTTCCTCTATTATAATAATAATAATTATAATTATATAATTCGCGTCTTACTAACCGATCGGGTTTTATGCACCTTCCTCAATAAAAATGCAGGAAAATGTGGTCTAAAGTCAATCACTTTCATCAAGATACACTAGCGTAATTAATATACATGCTTAAAAGACAAACAGTTCGTCAAACGACGTGAGAAAAAGAACCTCCTCAGCTATACAACCCAAGGGGGCTAGATAATAGGATATCATCAGAAGATATATTTTTCATATGTGTACACTGCGCTATACTTCTCGTTCGGGCTATTCACATATCTACAGAATTGTTATAGGGGTGATGAATGTGGATTTTAAATAAAGGTATTTCGATTTTCAAAGCGGGAGAGTGGGAAGGTATTTAGGAAAAATCAACCTCAGTACACCCAAATAGTTTTACTAACTCCGACATCCACGTAATTTCTAGTCTTGTCTATTATGTGAGTGACACTTTAGACCATGCGACCACCAAAGTGGATATGAGGTAACTGTTCAGAGACTCGCATCAAGAGAAGTTGGAATACCACAGGTGAAAAACTATCCTCATCGGAAATAGGTAGGAAGAAGGCCCCCAGAGCTACAGTCAGGCACGCTAACCTCTCATAAATATTGATAGGGTACAGCACATGTAGGTTCTACAATCTTAATAATAAGCGTTTTGGGTCTAACGTAGATAAACTATTTAAATGTTTGGAAATCTATTTATTGTTAAGATGATATCCTATTGAAGCTGCTGTTTAAAAGCGTGTGTGGAAATGTTTCGCAATAGCGTTTAATAGCTAAGCGAGGTTCTGTTTATAAACGTGGAGATACGGGGGCAGAGTTATCCTAGCATCTCCTGTCCACCAGCCGTAACAATGCATCATTATAGCTACTGTGCCAGTCTTCCTATCAATATGGCCGCATCAAACCTCGTGATACAGCTCGAAGGCAGTTCGAGCTGGGTGCAACAGCCAACCAACTTCCATGGTTACATTTATCTTAAAGATGGACGACCCAGAGAATGGCTAATACATCTAATTTGAGATTTTTTCACTTTCTCTCGACCCTTGAAGAGAGGAGTGTAAGGCCTATTGTGATGATCAAAAAATCGAGCTCAAGATTTTGATAAATGAAGAAGTTTCATGAACCCCTGAAATAGAAAAAGCGGTTTTGGCGATGCCGTCTGTCTGTATCTGTGTCTCTAGATCTGAAAATACGATAACGATCAGGATAAAACTTAGTATCAAGGATTTTCATAAGATGCCCATGAAAAAAAAATTGAACTAAATAACAGCTTAGTTTATTGAAGGGTAAAAAATGATCAAATCGATTTTCTCAAAATCCGTAATAACGATTTTAATTAAATTTAGTATCTAGACACAATTTAACATTACAAACAAAATGGTACTTTTCTTTTTTCCATGAAAATGACTTTAAAGGTACTTTATACAAGCAGAAATTACCAATTTTGATCATATATCCGTAACTGTTTGAGATGCGAAATAATGATTCATTGTAAAGATGTAGTACTATTAAATATAACACTCTTTTGTTTTAAATATATTATTTAAAACTCAATGGTTTTTGAGCTATAAGCCAATAAAAATTATTTTATTCAAGTCTTGAAATTAAATTTATTGTCATGCTCTTTGGTGGACTCACAGGTTCCCCTTTACTTAATGGTTCTGTAACAGTGTATGATATTTGATTGATACTATTTGCTGGAGTGTAATGCTCTTTTTACCTTGTCTCAACTCCTCAGAAAGAAAATTACTGTACTGTGATTGTCAAAAAAATCGAATCTCCAAAATATCAAACTGAAGATATAGATAATGCTTACGTTTCATGTCTCCTTGAAACCAAAAAATTGTTTTCACGATACCGTCTGTTTGTCTCTTTGCCTGTCTATTATCTTGGACTAGAGCCAAAACCATTTTACCGATAGGGCTAAAATTTGGTATCAAGGTACCCTCGAGGGTTTTTGGGATTAGATATCTAACCCTAAAATTAAGTGTAGTTTACTGACGAGCAAAAATAGATAGAATTGATTTTCTTAAAATTGAGTTTGTCGATGTTTGTTACATTTGTATCTAGGCATTGTTTAACAATACAAACAATATGACTACTCTCATTTTCCTATAAAATGACTTCAGAATATTTTACATAAGAAGAAATTTTCAATTTTGATCATAAATCTGCAACTATTTGGGATATTAAATAATTTATATTTGTAAAGATGTAGTAATATTAAAAAAACTCGTTTATTTGAAATCTTTTTTTAAAGCCAATATTTATATTTTTTATTCAAGTCTCTGAAAATTAAATTGATTGTTATGCTCTTTGGTGGACGGAGATGCTCCTCTTTTCTCAATGTTTCTTTACTAGTGTATAATTTAATTTATTATTAATAATAATAATAATAATAATCTTTATTTATCTGGCTAAGCAAATGCGTTAAGCCATCTCTTCCATTTTGACTCTTCAAAGGATTGTTTCTGCAAGTGTATATATTATTTAGTTTCACAAGTCTTACCAATTTTTATAATTTCTCTGTTTTAATATTAAAGAGAATGAAAGTCTGTGCGGTGCACCGTACAATTTATTTTTTCTCAGCACCGTATCTTAATTGTTCAGGTTATCCGCATATTTTTTAATTACGCTAATGAGTTAAGGAAAAGGAAGGTTGAATTTATAGAAAGTTAAGCTGCATTTGTTTGGAGAGAGAAAATCATCATCCCCACACCCGACCAGGAATCGAACCTAAATCTCTCTGTCGTCATAGGTCTAGTCTAACAAACGGAGGGATGCCTTAGACCAGTGGTCGGCAAAGTGCGGCTCCAGAGCCGCATGTGGCTCTTTGACACCTTAAGTGCAGCTCTGACACAAATATCCACGGAAGGCGCAATAATATTTTCATTTAAAAAAACTATGTAAAAGAAAAATTACATCTTATTTTGATAAATTAAAATTCTTCTATAAATCGAGAACATGTATACATTTTGGTTTAAGCTAAAAGATAGATAGGTAATTAAAATTTTATATTGTTGTAAAAATACGTAACGAACATCGAATTTAATTTTATTAGTTTTCGTAAACGTAAACACAAACCATGTCCAGAACTAACAGACGATCAGTGGATCCAAAACTTTTATTTCATGGTAGACGTTACGTCTCATCTAAATAAGCTTAATCGTAAACTACAAGGGTAAGGAAACTTAATTTTTTCGATGTTAGAAGAAGTAATAGCATTCGAAAACAAATTATCAATTTTTGCTCAGGATTTGAAAAGGGAAACATTGTTTCACTTTCCGAGCCTGCTGAAGTATCTTGGCGAAAATAATTCCTCTATTGATAAACACCATTTTAAAACAATTATTTTAAATATGACGGGAAGCATTTCTCAGCAGGTTTCAGGAATTTAAAAACAGCAGAGCAACTTTAGCATTTGTCAAAAATCTTCTAAATGCTACGATAACCGAGTTGAAATTTTCACCTTTTGATATTGACATTGGTAGCTTTGAAATACAATTGCTGGATTTAAAATCAAGGAGATATGGCGCTCTAAATTCGAACGTCTTTGTGTTGAATTGGAAATATTGGAGAAGAAAAAATGTGATCTTAGTTCACAGCACAAGTAGTCTGCTTTGAATGACCTGGAGAAGGAAGACATGATCATTTTCAACGCTTGGAATAGTATTCCTGACTCTTACGATCAGCTGAAAAAGCTTGCGTTTGCTGTTCTTTCCTTTTTCGGTTCTACATATATATGTGAACAATCTTTTTCAAGCATGAACATTATCAAGAGTAAACTGAGAAGTCGTCTTATTAATGAGAACTTGGAATCATGCCTAAAATTAAAAACAACGTACAAACCTGACTTACTCAAACTTTCCAAGGAGATGCAAGCACATTGTTTGCATTAATAAATATTTATTAAGTATGAAATTTAGTTTTATTTAGTGTAATAAAAGTTTACTAAACAAGCAGATTTGGCTCCCAATTTTTTTTTAAATTGTTGTAATGTTCATATTTGGCTCTTTGGCAAATAAGTTTGCCGACCACTGCCTTAGACCATGTGGCCACAAAGAAGATAATTTGAGATGTTTATCCCTTCCTCTTTTTCAATTTGTGGCTACACTAGAAATTAGTCCATCTAAACTTTATGAGACTAGGTCGAATCCTTTTAGTCAAAATTCTAGGTAATTCCTTTTTATTCACCTTTAAGATGGCCATAAATGTTATAATCTCATCCGTTGATTAGCTGAGCCTTACCCGACGTTGCGTCAAACTTGGCTCTCCTCTGACCACATACGTTAGAGTAGTCTCGTAAACGTCATAAATCAAACATACGTCGTTATTAGTTTAGTGGGGAGGTGTCACAGTGTTTGCTCTTGTGTGTGGTATCACAATAGAAACAGTGGTAAAGTAACCATTTGTAAACAAAGAATCTGAAGTAAACCACAAATGTGAATAATGATGAATCTGCACATGCGTTAGTTACTATGATCTTCTCTACGAATTGACTCAATCCTACCTACACACGTTTGAATATGGAATGAAGGCGAGTCCGATGTTCCAATTTGACAAAAGATCCAAACCATTCAATCTGATCCACTGACGAGCCTAACACTTGGCTCGGCTTTAATCTCACATGATCGAGTATCTTTGTCTTATAAGAGTCATTTCTGGTTTGTTGATGGTATCTGTTTTGAGAGTGTACGACCATCTTTGTGGATGTAAAAGGTTATACAGACGCAAAGTTCATAGGAATAATAGATTGATCTAGAGTATGTTAAATTATGAAGAATAAGAAATCATGATTTTTTGCTACTAAGAACTAGGCCTAGGCTAAAACCACTGAAAAATGATAAATATTACTATATTTGAGGATTTGACGTGATCCTACGGGCTGATTGAACTTGAATACGTTGGCAAAGAAGTAGGTTGCCTGGTGAGATGTAATATTATGTTCTGAAAGTTAGTGTTGTCCTTACAACCGGTACAGTTAAAACAATACACTTAATAAATATTCATTTCAAATCCATAATTGTGATTATCAATTCTGTCAAAATAATAATATTTAGGATAGAGCTAAGGTAAAATATATGTATAAATAACGACACTAAGTACTACTTAATTAGATAAAGTCAAATTAACTATCTGGGCACGAAAAGAAGATTATTTATATATGATAAAAAATGATGTAATTTTACCACTTTTAAACTGATTATATATTACAAACTAATTTATATTTAACATTTTTAAATATTTAATTGTAATTACTTCGTATGAATAAATAGTTATAGCCTACTAATGTTCAACCCCATATTTTAATTACCCTACTTTAACAATGATACACTAAAAGTATTTGAAAAATGTACTGCATGATAGATATAATGCACTGTAGTCCTGACACATCATTAAATCACCATTTCTAGCTTATAAGTTTGTTAACATTATGGAACTATAACTATAATGTAGAATTACTCTAATGTCTCCTGCACTGTTGTTGATTGGCTATACATTTAGTGCCTGCACATTCCTTTAGCTGAGCAAATGGGAGGCTAAAATACGGTATTAGTGTGCAATTATATTTGCACATTTGATATTTCACAGGTCGATATTATCAGATGTTTAGGATGAGTGTTTGGCTTTGTTTAAAAATTTCACATAAAATATAGTAAAAAAAGTAGACTTTAGCTCAACCACTTTGATAGTTATACATATTTAACTCAAATATGTATAATCTAGGCTTATATGTTATATTTGTACATGCAATGAACCTACTAAGTAAGTTTACCAATATCTGAATATTAACAGACGTTAAAACTCATTCTACATCCCATTCACATGTAGAACTATTGGCCAGGAAGCCAATTTTGAATCAATAAAATTCATATAAGAAGGCAAGAGCTTGGATGACTTGATTGTTCAGTAGGAGAATAATTTTGGCATATACCCGTCAGGTTTAAATTAAAGTTCTCGGATGTTGGTATGGTGGTTGAAGGCTTATCTTTACTTTGCACGAAGTCTATAAAGCAACTTACACACCACTGGTAGTTTCAGATTTTAATTTAATTTATCTTAAATTACACACATTAAGGTCAAGAGTGGTTATAATGGCATTCCCAGTATGTTGCACCATTGCCATCAGACAGGCAGATTGCGTTGCAACAGTATTATCAGGCTGGCAGATTGCATTGAAACAGTGATATTAGGCAGGCAAAGCTTTACTCTCCAATAAGAAAGGAAATGGTATACCAGTAATCCCACTGTGTTTTTATAATGTTATCAGGCAGGCAGTGTTATAATTTCAAATCGCAAACACTACGCTGAGTTTGCACATACCGACGATTCACTTTCAAGAACGTAGAACCCTGATTTTATGTTTATATTCCCATTTATAGTGAATAGGATCATATTAACTTAAAATGTCGAAGGAAACTGTTAGTGATATACTATTTTCTCTCGTGAATTTTGTAAAGATTATAAATATCAGGCCTACTTTTGGGCCACTGGCATAGTTAAAAATAGCCTATGTAATTTCACATTCAATATAATATATTATTATTTTTGTGCATGAAATCACTATTAAAAGAATTACGTGCATTGGATGAATATCAACTAATTATATGTATATTTGTTCAGCCTAAAATGTTACAATCCTACCTTGACGAATTACACCATGGAACTTTTGTATACACTTCGCCATAGTTGAACCATGCAAAGTAACCTTGCTACCTTTCAGAGTAGACAAAGGGCACATTCCAATATTGACATATGAAGAACATTACCCGACACCTAGAAAAGCGATTAGATACATGTTTATCTAGTCATACGTAAAGTAATGTAGACCACAACTTAGGTTGATAGATGTATACAAATATATATGAGGAAAAATCTTCTTTAATACAAATTATTCAGACTTAGGCATTCATCGTCTATTTAAAAATCAAATAATTGTGATGTGATGCAAATAAACTAGTTTTTTAAAATATACTTATGTGTGAGGGAGAAGGAACAGGGGCGAATACAGGACCTTTATAAATATACAGAGTGATTCCTAAGTCACCGTACCCATATATACCTATAGATCTAACGGTTCTGTGTGAGCCCCATCATTGTCCCTGCAGAACTGGATAACTCTCTAGGTTCTTTGTGACATTTTGCGTAACGTCGCTGGTGCTATGGTTGCAAAGGCGGCTTTCATAGCTGCTCGTAGTTCATCATTAGTTTCGTGGTGATTTGCAGCCACTTTCACTTTGATGTATCCACACAGGCTGTTGTCCAATGTGGTCATGTCAGGACTTAATATAGACCATGATAATGGTGTTGGGTATGCTAAAGATCCACGGCCAACTAATCTTCATGGGGAGTAGTCGTTTAGGATCTAACAAACAGCGCAAAATATGCCAGCGCACCGTTTTGCTGAAACCATATCCGTTTCATAACTCCATTATCTGTCAGTTGGGGTATTGACCAATTACGAAGACTATCCAGATATATATTTCAGTTAACAATCCCTTAAAAAAATAAAGTCAAATTACGCAACTTGCAGCAACATCTGCGCACAACATAGCATATGGTGGATTATGTTCCAACTCCTATTTAAAGTGAGGATTTTCCTTTGCCCAGGAATCAGCATTGCGATTGCGCATGCTGTGGAAAATCGCACATTCATCTGTAAATAAGAAATTCCCTCATACATTTGACGCTATAAGAATCAAACGCTCATTTCTCCCAAGCTATAGGTATTGCTTTTCTTGGAGGTGGCTTCTGAAATTTCAGTTGGAACTAAGCCATAGCTTGTGGAATTGTCTGCCCAGTGTGCGGTCTTTCCTGGATCTAAACAATAGCAAATAAATGTCTTCAATTGAAATATTACTTTTATCTGCAATCTTACGATTGCTTCAGTCCAAGATCCCGTGCGCATATGTGAGCCCTTAGCTATATTAGCTCGATATTTATTTCATCAGACACTGATAGCAGCCATTTGCTTATTGTGGTTTTTGTTGTTGCTAAAATATTCTCGGTGTCACCAGAAGGTATTCCAAGTATTTATAATTTATATTAATAATAATATTTATGGAATTCATTGAAAAGTACAGACTTCACATTGAACTGAATTAGCTGCAGTTTGATCTTTATTACTAGTTATCTGTATCTCCAGATAGTTCTCCAGCTCGTGAATACACCTTTGGACCTATTATTAAATATGTCTAACCTAGAGTAGACTAACCCAAAGTTACAAACATGAAAAATTTATTTCACTAGGCTTAGTTATAATAGCTCTTAAATGTGGTTTGGACTTAATACAACATAAATTAAAATTGAGAAGGAAGAGATTACTAAATTACACTGTTGGCTGAATTATAAATATAATAGTTCAAAGTCAGAATGTAGTGTAATAATTAATAATTATATAAAAATACGTAGCTAAAATTAGTAAAACCATTAGTAAAATGTCATGAAATGGTACTAAAAAGTTTTTGTTTAAATTGGTCACTATAAATAAAAAATTGAATTCCTCAGAACACGTTAAAAATTGAATATAATATATATTACCAATGACAGATTAATAATATAAAAATGTAACTGTGTACAGAGAATACTTGGCTTCTAGATTTGTTAATGGTATCATTAATAATGTCAGAATTTTGTAAAATTTATATAAAAATGATTTTACTTTATGTTTATTAAGTTTGATTGTTGCATCATATTGAAAACTAGGATATGATATATAAAAAGAATGGTAAAATATAAAATATTATACATTTAAGACTGAACAATGTTGTTATAATAAAAGCATTGAGAATTTAAAACAAAATAATTTTATTTATTTATTTATTTATTTGAGGTATTTATCGTTCACATTCTGAACCGACAGATTATATTAGCACTTGAGAGTTTCTACGAGCGAGAGCAACATTTCCTAATGATTTTGCAGAGAAATTTATTTTCATAAACCTCACAGGGTTATTTTACATGCTACAATCAACATGGGACTGACGGCTTTAATTCCCCTCCGAAGTAAGCTGTGCTACGGATTTTTATCGCTTAAGAAAAATTCCTTGACCTCGTCTGGGTTTGAACGCATGGACATCTGGACCTGAGGAGACCACTTTACCACAAGACCCAGGTCAACTTCTAACAAAACGTTAAGTTATTTTTTTTTAAATTAACTTTATAATTAACAGTGTAAAATATAAAAATCTTTCACTATATTGGATTAGTCCCTTGCTCCTTGCTTGATTATGGAATTGAATTTAGGCCTACAAGTTTCAGCTTAAGTGCGCCATTATAAGGATTTTCTAATTAGGTCAAGAAGTTAATTAGATAACACCTCTTTTAATGGCCTAATGGTCAAAGGCGTCACTCTCGTATCAAGCTGACTTTATAATGATGGGGAGTTCGGTGTTCGAATCCCTGTCGGGTTTACTGAGAATGCTTTTTAATCAATGGTTTACCACTCTTCTTCCGTACAAAAGTGGGTAGATTATCTCTAAAATACTTCCTTTCTCATACCCACACTATTAGTTTAATTATAATATAGGCGTATAACCTGAATAGGTAGTGAGACGTGGTGCTAAAAAAAATTAATAATCTCTTTCTTCTAAATTAATATAGGCTCCATACACAACATTATCTTGAATGTTTTCTAAAATGTTGTATATTTTATTGTTTATTATTTTATATCTAAGCATTTAGGAATATAAGTGATATATATTTACATTACTTACGTTAATCGGTGAATGTATAAATGTAATGCAATTATGTTCAGTCTTCTTAAAAAGAGTGGTTGAAATCTATGTAAAACAGTATATCTATAAATGTGCTCAAACATCACTAAACGTTTGAACTTTCTCTTGGCTTTACTACAAACCCTGTGATTTGGACAAGAAAGGAAGTTGACCTTAGTTTTTCTTTTACTCTTGTGCGACATCTTGGTTGATTTTTATTTTTACCACTACGTCACACAACCCGTTCGAGCTATACTCAATAATATATCACTTACAATAATATGTTGGGTATGAGGAAGGTTTAATTTAGAGTTATCGTACACAAATTTTCATGGATGGAATTTGAAATAAATTCAGTAAAAACCAGCATCAGTATAGCAGACCAAGATTCAAACCCCGATCTCAACAGCATCAGCAGTATATTATATTATGAGAGGTACGCTTATATTATTTCATCATCGATGCAGGTTTCAGAGACTTAAACCATATCCTTTATATTGAATAATGACACCTGGACACATGAATCGAACTAGGGACCTTTATCTGAGTAAGTCCGGATTTGATTTCCATGTCCAGGTGTAATTTTTCAATTTCAAAAAATATGATATTCAGATTCGGCTATAACCGTAGTTAGCAAATATATAAATTAATTAATTATTTAAATAATTTAGTACCACTTCTTACTACCCATTCGGGTTATACGCTAGCAAATATAATAGCTTCCTATTTAATCCACCATAGCTAGATTTATAAATATTATTCAAAGATTATCTTTACCCTGATTTTCTTAGGAATTGATATTTAGCGCACCTTTTCAAAAATTCTAACATCTTTTGCGATCTATATTAATAAGACTATACTATGTTATTAGTGTTATTTTATAGGTTTTGATAAAATATACATATATAATGACATGACTAGACTTTTGAACGCCTTAAATCAAACCTAGTAGTTCTTCTAGCTCTCAAATATGTCTATTCTTAAGAAAATTAAGGTGTAGGTACAGTAAAATATTTCGAAGAAACAAACATTCAGCTAGCTAGCAGGCATAACCGATTATTTAAGCTAAATTATCAACTAATTCAATTCATTTTGAATTGTTTAGTGGTGTTTTAATTCATTTAACCAGGAAAACGTCACCCTAGAAAATGCACATTGAATTAAGATAAGATCAAAGAAGATTTCGGACATGAGTTCAGAAGTGCATTTACTATAAGTTATACAAATATTGTTAAGATATGACTACAATAAAACTTCTAAAAATTGTGTATCGTATTCAAATATAAAGTAAGAGAATAGTAATAATGTCATTCATTACTTCCTTATCTATATCTAATATTGTACGAAGACCAATAAAACACTATATTTTTAAAAACAAAATAACCATTAAGACTAAAGTTTTAAAATAGAGGGAAATCATCAACCTAATATTTTGATAGTATTTTAAGTCCCTTTGATTGTATGAATTTGGTTAAACATTTTTGTTTATAGATGTTTTGTACTACGGTGTGACGCCTTAAATGTGTATCTATCTACAGATAATTTTAACACCATTCATAAGAATATTTGTGTTAAATGGTCAACACTCTAATGTGTATGCTATGTGCATAAAACTTGAACAAAACAACTTTTTTTAAATACTTGTTTTAGTAATTTTGCCTATTTAAAATGATCTGGAATATATGGATACAATTAGGATATATTAATTATTACGTGCCAAGCAACTGCGTTTATAGCTACTTTGATTTTTTTAAATACAACAATAACCCGATAAAAGATAAGTTACCTGAATACATATTTTAAATACGGATGATAATCTAAAAAAAGTTATGAATGTATTTGTTACACACTTTTATTGAATCTGCACACTTCACGAACTGGTCAACCTTCAATATATTCCTTGAACTGGCCTCTTCTCTTGACCATTTCAAGAACTAAGCAAAAATTGCTCGAATTCTTGCCCATTTCATGAAATGGAGATTATTTTACTATTTACTGAAAGATTAACTAAAATTCATTTTCATATACTCAATTTACGAACTGGACGAATTTTTGCCTGGTCTGGGAAATTGAAAAGTGAGGAAGATATTTCGCGGAGTGAGCAAACACTTTCATAATCCATGAAATGGCAAATTTCACTTTTGGGATGTAACCTATAAATGTATATTTTTGAAATATATCAATATTTTCAGGACTAAGAACCACATCACATATTTGATTATGAGCAACAAGAACTTTTTATCAATTTGAAATGGGATTTTTTTTACTAATTTAAAGAAAAACTAATTCATTATAGTTTAAATAGGTATTAAAAATGCCTTTTTAAAAGTAGGCGCTGAGCTGTTTAATCTAAGGAATAAAATTAATTGTATCACATTTATTAATATTATTTTATTCTGGCTGTGTGGATAGAGCGTTTTCCTGGACAAAAATATGATCCATGAAATAAGATAAATAGAATGTCTCGAAAATTTGCTAAAAGAAAAGAAAATTTACAAGTAAGTTGAAAATTGGGTTACTTAGAAAGTTTTCAACTATTGTCATTAAAAAGGAAACCGGTAGCACGATAGTGGAGTGTGGTCTCCATTATTTATCCATGAGAAGGTTGCTATGTTTACTCCCTATCTGGACAGTAAGTATTGTATGGAGAGTTGCATAACTTCCAGGAGGTTAAGTACCTATTGTTAGGTCTCGTGGGCAACACCTTGCATTGTGTGACGCTAGTCTCGCATAACCTCCAACATTGGTAGCTTCCCCCTCAACTTATCAAAACATCTGGAAAGAAAAACATCTTGGAGGCTTTTTTAAATGCTTGATTTTAATTTTGTAGTTCCAGACTTCTAAAAGCAACCATTGATATTTATAATACATACAGATATATAAAGTGAAAATAATAATAATAAAACAAAAATAATAGCAATAGTAATAATAAATAATAATAATAATAATAATAATAATAATAATAATAATATAATAATAATAATAATAATAATATAATAATAATGAATAATCTAAATTTCCGATGCTGGGATCAAAAATAAATTGAGCAATAAATAAAATTAATGAGTAAAGTGCTAGTAAAATGTTAATACTATCATGAAGTTCAATGTACATATTTACCTTTTTATGTTTTCTAATTTAAATAAAGTATTTTAACATGATAATCCTTTTTATAAATAATAAATATTGGGCGTATAACATGAATGCGAATATACATAGCTATACATCCATTAATTTATCATTCATTGTATTATATAAATCTCAAATTAATTCTGAAATATTATATTTTTATATAATTGGTTGTGGAAACTCTATTAAACAAAAGTAGAATAGGTTAGGATATAAAGAAAACACTCCTGAATATATTAAAATATTATTATACTAATAGATATTTGTATTAAATGATTTTTCTAATTGTTAATTTTATTGTTATATTCTATATTTTTAACAATTAATCAAAATAAAAGAAACTATCAAAATTATATGAAGATATGTATGTTTAAAAAAGCATTTATTATTCCATATTTAACTTTAACCTATTAATAGGGCATGAAAAATATGGAAATGTAAATTTTGTCAGACCCAATATTGATCTATTTTATGTGTCTAAATTTATAAATGAGAATTTAAAAGAAATATGTTGACTTGATTATACCAGAAGTTCAAGATCCTTATCGAGGAACGAGAAGGTGGCAAACAGAATATTTTTCCATCAGGCAAAATTGTAACGAATAATTTTGTCTATACTGAAGTTTTCTCAAACAACTTTTAAATATGAATGCCTCATGTAAGTTATATGGTTTAATTTTCCATTTTTAAATAAAGTTTCTTAAAAATAAAATTGACGTCTTTTTGTGTTTTATTCATTTGAGAAAAATATTTATTTTCCTTAATTTAGACAAAGGCTTTATTAAATAAAAAATCTTTTTTTTAACTTTACCTAAGTACTGTGTAATTTGCACGCGGGTTTGCTCGTTTCATAATTTAAATGATGTTTGCATGATTTAAAATAGTATAAACTATCAAACAATTCTATAAAGCTAACATGGACAAAACCAAAAACACTAAAGATATGAACGATGTGTCATGTGACGTAATCGAGTGGTTTGACAGATATGTTTTTTTTTCGTGATCAGTAGCTGGTCTCAGAGGGGGTCCATCAGAGTGTCCTATTCCTCTATGAAATTCAAATGTGCCATAGGGCATGGGGCACTGTGTGCCATATTGCTGGCCACCTTGTATGTCCACTAATGCGCTTAATACTCAAACTACCTTAACTCCACAAAACCTAGAACCAACATTTCTTAAGAAGACTAGGACGCATCAAAAATCTGTGAAGGCCTGGAAAAACTTAATTTAATATCAAAGTTTAATGTGTTCATATAAATGATTTTTTCAAATATATTTAACATCTAATCTGATCTAAATAAAACTTAAAATAGGTCATACTAAACTATTTTAATTCAATTTGGATCCGCTTCGTTAGAGAAATGGGCTAAGGTATTACTTTCACCTAATGATGATCGGCAGATCGAGGTTCGAATCCTGGTCGAGTGTAAAAGGGTGTTTTTATTAATAGTTTTCCACTCTCCCTCCACGCAAATGCTGATGTATTTACTATAAATTAAACGTCCCTCATCCCACACATAAATGTATATTTTGTTCATATGCGGATAACCAGTACGTGTAGTGAGACAAAGTGACAAAAGAACAACATTTTATTTGCATGTTTGACACGAGGGAAAGTAATGATTTTAATATAAGTGTACATTAATGAGGGGGATATAATAGATTAAATGAACACACATAAGCTTATCAGCTTGGAGAGATGATTGGAAAAAAATAATGGACTTAACGTATGGAAAGCCCTCTCCTTGACGATATACTCAACTATTTTAAATGTTTTGGACTCAAACCATGCCTGTGAGGGGCGTTTAACGTTCAAACGTTTAACCGTTGGTGAAGTGAAATTAGAAATGGTTTTCCGTGAAAGGGGATTTTTAGCCTCCCACCTGAAGAATGTTGGCGCATTTCTTTTAATCAATATCATTAATTTTACTCCTATTTAGGTTGACCTGGTGGTCTAGGGGTAAGGTGTCAGATTTCTGTGCTGGGTGTCCGGGGCTCAATCCTCGGTCCCGGCACAGATTTATCTGATTGCCAAACCCTTCCTTCACCTCTGACAAGACGTGTATTAATCACAACTTGTGAATGTGTGGAATTCCAGGCCTCCACCGTGGTTCGGATCCCACGTTAAACTCTAGGTCCTCCATTTCATCTCACAATCACCCTACCATTACACATTAGTGTAAGTGCGTATAGTAATAATGTAATAATAATAATATAATAATAATAATAAAATAATAATAATAATAATAAGAAGAATAAGAATACTCCTGTGTAAACCCTTGTATCCATAATCCCTGGAGGATCTAAGTGGTAGTTAATGGATTATACCCCCCAGTAGGAAGACCTTAATTTACACCTGACTTAAGTGCCACATTTAATGAAAAGACCTTCCCTTTCAGGGTCATTGATCCACCATATCCATTTCCCCCATACCCGCTTTAACCCTGACGAAGTATCCTTCTTTTCTCGCCACCTGGGCTTTCCCCAGTGACGTCATTCCCCTCCTCTCTTCTCATTTCTAGGTCATTGACCCTAGATGACCTCATAAGGTTGTTTCAATCCCACTCATTTGATCTTTTGCTCAATTTGATTTTGGTCCCACTTGATATGCTCCATTTGATTTTCAACCTAATTTGATTTATTAACCCACTCGAGAATTTCTGGGAGATTGGTCACGTAGGAAGTTTTTTCCTATAATTTTACCCCAATAGGTGTAGAAATATTCGATTTGAATAAAAAAAATTGTGTTTTGATGTTTTGCCTCATTTGGTAGGAATCCCGGCGAGGATGTTGCAGGTGAGGGTGATTCGTGTTGATTCGGGAGGAACTCTGTCCATGTTGGGGGCGTTGGTCCCATTTGATTTAGAGGGTAATGTGAGTTTTGTTGGAGGGAATTATCATTTTGTATCGGTGGGAGTCTTAGTCGAACTACGGTCCTTAATCTGATCTATTAAATCGTCATAGATGGCTAAGTGACGACTGGTTTTGACAAATTCTTCTAATTCTTTACTCAAATTAGTCTCAAAATATAATTTGGAAAAGTTATCTTTCTCATCAAGGATCACATGTTGTAATTCAGGAAATTTCTGAGCATTCCATTCGCTCTCTACAGGCTCTCTCTTTTTCTCAAATTTTTACCCTATTTTGGTTGATACGTACCCCATTTTTTGGTCCCTTAATCCCTTTTATTTGAACACGAACCCCTTTTATTCAACTCTCTATCCCATTTTAATTAAACATGTATACCTATCCTCAATTCTGTACCCATTTGGTCGATACGTGTCCTTTTTTTTATTAACTTTGTAACTTTGAACACTCACCACTTTTGCTCAATTAGGTTATCCTTTTGGTTATTACTTACATCTTTTGGCCAACTATTTACCCCTTTTTAATAGAACACGCACCCCTTTTGCTCAATGTATTCCCCTTTTGGGTAGGGTTTCAACATTCTAATGGCGTCATCTAGCGCCAATGACCTTTTGGATTGGGAAGAGGGGAGGGGAGGGGAATGACGTTAATTGGGATAACCAAGAGAGGGGAGGGATTGGACTTCACCTGGGTAATAAAAGGGTGGGGAAGATGGTAAATAGTTAGTTAATGACCTTGAAATTTAGTCTCTTTTCAATAACTGTGGGACTTGAGACAGGTAGTCCTTACACTAGGAGGTGCAACCCAATAACTACTGCTTAAGTCCTCAGGGATTTTGATAGTTTAAAACAAGGCATTGTGGGGAAATAAAAGTGATGATATGGATTAGGAGAAATTTGCCAACATCCACCCGGTGTAAAGCTTATAATCCCTTTCATGGAGAACCATCCTCAGTTTCAATTCATCAGAGTTCGAACTCCATCCCGAACAGGAAAGTACTAAATCAAACACACCTGTAAAGCACGCTGGCACTAAGTTACAGACCATTACGTTACAATAGACCCCCCAGTGTGATGTTTTATCAAACCAAAGCCTTATTCACGTATTACATTTTGGTTCCCTGATAAAGGGGATGTAGGGGATATTACCATGTTCAAGTGCTACGGGAATTTAATTTTTCTAAAATTAGTTTTCTATGCAGTACTTTCATATTCTTACTATGCTAACGTAGATGTATTTTAAACTAAACTCCTTTCAATTAATTATTTATAAAAAAGTTATTTAAAACTATTAAACTGCAACTTATCACCCACACTGGTGGACAAACTAGGGTTTCAGACTTATATAAAATGACTTGCCAGATAAGAGGGGCAAATTCCGAATCCTAGTCATGTGTCCTAAAATGTTTTTTCCCAAACGGTTTTCCACAATTCCTCCACTAAAATGCTGCTCTCTCTCTTTCTATCTCTCTCTCTATATATATATATATTCTAAAAATAAGAGGTTTTACTCTTTCTTATCATATTGTATATATATATATATACAATATATATATTTGTTTTAATAGTTAGGGGGGTTGTTGAAACATGACGTTTAAAAATAACGGTTTATCGAAACATTATCCCCCCTTAGAAAGGAGTCTGTTAACGCCACTGTGTGTAGGACCCAAAGTTTCCAAGATGATAAGGCAGTTCTTCTTAGATGGTTCGTCAGCAGGTGTAAGGCGCATATATCATAATACTGGCAAGTGACAGACAATCACGAGAGAGAGAAGAATGACCATGTTCACCTTGATGTAACCACACACGACACGACCCTTCAACCGGTGACTGTTTCCTCTCTTGAGACAACGACCATCACTGACGTATCAATGGACCGTCGTTGTCATGATTGAATGAGCCTGGACGCTGGCATGCATAGGATATATCCAACAGATGATGTGCCAAGGGAATATCGTGGGTCTACTTAAACGTTGTGTCTTTTAAATGAAAGTATATATATATATATGGTCAAGTGTATTTGAGATAATCTTTGTAGTAAGTGGTTCATTCCGCTCCCGGGTCAATAAGAAGATCTACTCACCAAAATTCTTCCCCTCCCCCCTCCCCAACCCAGAATACGAATCAGAACACAATCTTGTTGGTGCTCCAGGTGAATATTGGTTATACTTTGGTTGTTTGAAAAAAATTGGAGTGCCCAAAAAATGGGTATTAGCTTGGATAGAGTATAAGGATGGATGCTGTATAGATTATATGGATGCATATATATGTATAAACTATATGTAATAGAATGCTATTACTGTTTCCCTTCTTGAGGTGGTTGCCTTCTACGACGTTGAAACACATTGCTAAAGTTCAGCTGTCTCACAATATTTAGGCAAAGGATTTTTATTTCAAAATATAGTTTACATCCAAATTATGTTAAAATAGGTCTGGAGTTTTATTTACTTAAAAAAATGTATTATTTAATAATACAAGTGAAAATAGTTTTTTTATTTTCAAGTTTTACCACCCTTTATACGCCCGAAAATAGTTAATTTTCAACTAAATTTACGCAAATTGCCACCACATCCCATGATTAACAAAGTGAGTCAAATTTTGGAAACCATAAAGCCATTCCTGTCATTTATAAATTATCAGGCTAGTCATCTTATCTTTTAGGATGTTTCATCCTCATTTGCGGTAACGATGACTTGACGTCAGAGCCATATATTGTAATTTTCCATTGACAGAGAGATAAGGTCACGAATCTTGCTCAAGTGTATTAAGGTTGTTTTTTTTAGATAAAAAGTGTTTCACTCTCACTCCATGAAAATATAGGTACACTTACTACAAATTCTAACTTAATTTTCCAAGACCATTTGTGTAGTGAAAATGTGTAAGTTTTGTATGGGTACTAAGACGCTGGAGAAAAATGTTAAGTAATAAATAAACATAAATATGCAAATAGAACAGGAGGATGATGAAACGTGGAGTGTGTGAAAAAAGAGTGAAGCCCCTTAACGCAAACAATAAGCTTGAAGCTAATAAAGGTATCAATAATTTACTTTTTAATGTTCTATAGCAGATATCGGCAACTAGTTGATTGCAATCGACCAGTGGATCACACAAAATTTTTCAGTCGATCACGTAAGAATACTATATCGCCATTAAAATTCGATCTTTGATTATTTTAAACTCGAAAATATATCAAGTACTTTCAAATAATATTTGATTTTAGTTAAAATAACCTTGATAGTTCATTATAAGTAATGTATATTTTATTTATATAAACTATGTTTTAGTACCGCATCCTACTACCCGTTCGTGTGATACTCCTATGCAATAATACGCTAATTTAAT
Source organism: Timema podura (assembly GCA_033556935.1). Taxonomy (NCBI): domain Eukaryota; kingdom Metazoa; phylum Arthropoda; class Insecta; order Phasmatodea; family Timematidae; genus Timema; species Timema podura. The sequence continues at coordinate 50,436,921 of JAVRXN010000010.1, read as the reverse complement.
TGGGTTGTATAAAGTGGAATTTAGAGTAATGTACCAGCATTTGAATTATTTTCGTTTAGGTAGAGATGTAAGCCATTTAGAAAAGGCCACCTATAGTACACTTAATAAATATTCGAACCCCGGTCTCCCCAACATTGAAGTCTGATAAATTGCAAAATCATTTGAACACCGAAGTGGATGGTAACGTTATAAGAAAACTACAAATAATAGACTAGGTATGAAAAAGGTATATTCGGCTGAAAGCCACCCTCATTTTCGGGGAGTTAGAGAAGGAAAAAAAAAAAGCATATCTCACTGGAGCTTGCCAATATTAGAATCACCACCTCCTCATCTGTGGCAACACTAGACCAGTCGAGATTGAGCCTTAGACCCCTTGTCCACCAATGCCTGTTTTTTGGTTTCAAATATATCAACTAAATGCTGTATCAAAGGAGCTTGAGATGATTTCATTATTAAGGTTCTATAAATTCATAACTGTTTGTAATCAAGACCAATTTTTTTTAATTGCTGTGTCTTACTACCGGTTTGAGCTACATGCCTGTGTTCTCATTATGCAAATGGGTTATGAATGAGTAAAGTTAATTCAAAGGAAGTGTAACCGCATTTGCGTAGAGGGAGGATGGAAAACATTATAGAAAAATCCCTTCAGTATATCTGAGCAGGATTAAAACCCTAATCTCCCCATCATCAGCAGTCTAGACTATTGCGAGAGTGACACCTTAGACCACGCGGCCACTGAAGCGGGTAAAATAAAAACTAGAAGTGAGCGTTGTAATAAATAACTACGTTGTTTCGAGTTAGGAATAGACAATCAGGATTATAAATAAAAGTAAATTCATTAACAATCTATTGGATGATAATTTGAGGAATAAAATTAATGTATATCAAGCTAAAATTAAAATTATTTCAATATCTAAATGCATTTATTTTGTCTCTTTTATAAACAATCATTCTATAAACATATTTATTGAGAATGCTACCAATATGCTTAACACAGTAAGAATGTTAAATTTATTTTATTTAAGTTGAAAAAACATATTTTTACCATAACATTAAAATTGAAAGAATCAATTATTTTGATGGCCTATAATGGATTCTAATTTCATCAAGAAAATTGCATTATATTATGGAATAAAAGGAAATTCACAATCAGATTTGGCAACAAGTTTAATTTCAGTATTAATTTTGTCCCTTTCTATCTCAAATAAACGTCAGTAAAGAAAAAATATAGTGAAACATGGACAGATAATAACGTGGCTTTTCGTCTACCCAAACAAAACAATACCTTTACGGGTATGCACATCCAAATTGTCGTCTAAGCCAAAGACTGGCGTGTCTAGACGCCCTCCATCACGACATGGTTAGCAAACTAAACAGACAGTTCTGTATTTTCACATCACGTGAGCTAACTTTCCCTACTTGCCTGATCTACCTGCTGGGAGCAGTTCTTGTCAATCACACACCAATTTAGACGTCAGTAGACCTGAAGTGCAGTCATTAAGAGTGCTAGATTGTCTTTTAGTAGGGGGGAAAATATAGAAAAACGGCTCCCGTAGATCTTTTGTGAGGAATGGTTGGTTGTGTTATAAATTAAGTAAAATACATCTCTTGAAGTCGAAAAGCCTTGATGGGACCCTGACAAATGAACAGAAACAAAATGGAGGCCAATTAAAATTGCAGGCTATAATTTTCTTAAAGTTAAATATCTTGGCCTCTCGTAATTGGATTAAGTTTTAGTATGAAATGTTATTTTATTCATTTATTATAGGATCTCGACATCTTTTAGTAAATAAAGAGGTTTATCCGGCCTATTAAGTAAAACACTAGTTTGAAAAAAAAAATGCCCCTTGAGGATCTCAGCTGTTTAAAAGCTGAGCCAATCTAATATTCATGTGATATTTGATTGCCAATTTTTGTGATTAAAAACAGCTCTACCTGTAAACTAATTTCTTTCAATAATTCTGAATATTGTATCAAATATTATTTTAAAAATCAAGTAAAGAGTGACGCGGATTTTTTTGGTAAGATTTGCTGGAATAGTTTACTAAATATGCCTTCATAAGTAATGTAGTCATAATTAAAATAATTAATTACTTACTCTATTGTATTAGGAACTCGAAAGTTAATTACCACTCTCACAAAAGTACGCCACCTATTCCTATCTTGAGCTAATTACATCCAGTCTATCTCATCACACCCTATCTCTTCCAGGTCTATCCAAATGTTATCTTCCCATCTGCGTCTGGGTCTTCCCAGTGGTCTTTTCCCATAGGGTCTGCCATTCAATACCTTGAACGCGGTTATAGATACTCTCATTACCACTGCCCACCGTAACCTGCGAGATGTTAATATCCTAACAATGTCTGGTGATGAGTACAGGCTATGCAGATCATCATTATGTAGTCCTCCACTCCCCACTATCTTCATCCAGTTTTAGACCGAATATCTTCCTAAGCATCTTGTTTTCGAACACCCTAAAATTAAAATAATTAAATAAATGTCAATGAGCATTAATTATTTTCACTGTCTGTTTCATTTATGGCCTCTTATGCATTGACATTCATGTTGTTGCATTATTTACTATTATCTAAACATGCACACAATTCCTTACATCGGAATGTATGCTTGCAGCAGATGTTAGAAAAGTTGGACTCTGTCTTCTGACAAGAACATTTAATAAGTTTAATGAATGAAAGCTTCTGGTTTTGGTTGCTCTGTCGTCATTGTAGTACAAAATGATCCACCTTTATTCTCCCAACCATATTCATCTGGTGGGGGGAGGTGAAGATTGGCCACAATTTCATGGTTCCAAACGAGGTTCTGGTAATGTGCACGAAGGATAGCCTAGTGTAGAGCATCATACTGGTAGTTTTTCAGCTTGTGCCTGTTGTCGTTTGAACATGAACCAGCGGAGTTGAGAAACTGACGTAACAGGTGTTTTTGGTATGTAAATCTTGGCTACGAAAGTTTCCATAGATGCTGTAACATTATCTGGTGGATGTAATCCAAATCCAAGAAGTGAAATGTCACTAACAATTTCTGGGGAAAAATTAAGGTAAGCCTTCCAACACCTCATTTTCCCTATACCTGCAATGCAGCTGGTAACACCTGTTCCAGTCCAGGTATGAAATACTGGTAAAGCTTATATTCTGTCAAATCTAAATGATTCTACAATATATTTGAGCTTGACTTCTCTTTTCTGGTTTCCAGTTTCCGTATAAAAATAAGTGCTATTGCAGAGGTGAGGGTATCTTCTTAGAGCCAAAACAAACACATATGCATCTAGCAAATAAATTATCAAAGACATCGCTCCACAGGAGACAGCATAAACTCCAAGTAACATGAGCTTATTGTTAGCTTATTGGAGACTGTTTCATTGGATTAGTTAAACATTCGAGCCAAAACATTTATTGCTGTATGCTACTATTAAACGTTTGTTGGAGGGGAATTTTATCATAATATAGCTGGAGATAAATTCTGATAGTTCCTTATTAGTGTGGGAAAGAAGCTTTTGGTGAAACTTTTGAGATATCAGTTTAGTAAAGGTTACTGTATAGGGAAGACTCAATCGATCCCACAATATTAATTGTTCTCTATATTGCCTAATTTGAGAGCACACGCGCTCATTTTCGAGCACATATGAGCACAAATAAAGTAAAATGGAATGGCGTTAATATAATTTTGTTAGGTTTTGTTTTTCAATATGTGGTGGTCTAGCCTGAGCTCAAGCTGGATCACCTTCATTAAATTGAATGGCCTAATTTCACAGCGCAAAAGTTCATGTTCGGGAATATATGAGACAAAACGAAGCACAAACGAATGGTGAAAACAGAATTTTGTTACATTAATATTTCAAAATGTGGCGGGCCAGCTTGAAATCAATTTTTCTATAGGCTATGGTATAGGGAAGGCTCAAGTTGTCCCGCCACATTAAATTTTCTCTAGAATGCCTAATTTTAAAGAAAAAATGTTCATTTCCAGGCACATATGAGCACAAACGGAGCCCAATGGAGTGAAATAAATTTTTGTTTGTGTGTTTTTCAATATGTGGTGGGCTAGCTTGAGCTCAAGCTAGATCACATTCATTAAATGTTATATTAAAGTCCTAGTTCCATAGTAAAAAGAGTTCATGTTAGGACACAAATGAGCACAAACAAAGCACAAACGAATGATAAAAACAGAATTTTGTTATATTGATTTTTCAAAATGTGGCGGGCCATCTTGAACTCAATTTTTCTACAAATTACCTTATAGGGAAAGCTCAAGTTAGCCCAGCACATTAAATGTTATATAGAACGCCTAATTTTAGAACACAGATGTTCATTCTCGGGCACATATGAGAAAAATTGAAGCTCAAATGAATGGTAAAAACAGAGTGTGGTTACATTGATTTTTTAAATGTTGCAGGCCCGGTTGAACTCAATTATTTTACTAGTTATGGTACAGAGAAGACATCAAGTTGTCCCACTATATTAATCGTTTTTTAGATTGCCTAATTTTATATCATACATGTTCATTTTAGAGCACATATGAGCAAAAATAAAGCACAGTGTAATGGCTTGAATATAATTTTTTTATGTCTTGTTTTTCAATATGTGGAGGGCTAGCTTGTGCTCATGTTGGATCGTCTTTATTAAATGTAATCTAAAAGGCCTAGTTTTACAGCACAAAATTTCATGTTCGGGCACATATGAGCACAAACAAATGGTGAAAAAAGAATTTTGTTACATTGATATATTTACAAAATGTGGTGGGCCAGTTTGAACTCAATTTTTCTACAGGCTATGGTATAGGGAAGGATCAAGCTAACGCAGCACATTAAATGTTCTCTAGAATGCCTAATTTTAAAGCAAAATGTGAGCACAAACGGAGCAAAATGGAGTGACGTAAATTAATTTTGGTTATGTTGTATTTTTCGATATGTGGCGGGATAGCTTGAGCTCAAGCTGGTCCACCACATTAATTATTATATAAAAGGGCTGGTTTCACAGCACAAACGTTCATGTTCAGGCACATTTGAGCACAAATAGAACACACACGATTGAAAAAAATAAAAAGGTTTAGCAATGTGGTGGGCCAACATGAGTTATGTGGGTAGTTTCTTTAAGAGCGAAAAGATAAAAAATCAATTTGTTCAAAATCGGCTCCAACGATTTTGATTAAATTTCTTTCTAAGCAATGATAAATATTACAAACAAACTGCCTACTCTCAATTTTTCGTCAACATGACTTTAAGGTTTCCAGTCTGATGCGTAAATTCTCATTTTTAAAAATCATATCTCCATAACTCTTTGAAATATGAAAATACTTATCATTGCAAATATGTATGTATATTTATAATAAAATCTTTTATTTGAAACATTTTTTTATAAAACCTATAATTTTTAATTTATATGCAAATATATATTTTTTTAAGTTTTAGAAAAATAAATTTTAAGTATTGTTACCGTAAAAAAATCAAACCCGGGATGTTGACGGATGTAGACGTTTAATGACCCCCTGAACCAGAAGTTATTTTTGCAATGTCATATGTGTGTATGTCTGTTTAACCCTAGTTTAAGAATAGATTAACAAAGGACGAAAAGAGAAAACAATTATCTTCTGAAAATCGGCTCTAACGATTTTGACTTAAATTCACATCGAGGCGTTGATTAAGATTTGAAATAAAATTGATAATTTGGTTTTCCAATGAAAATTAATTTTAGGGTACTTTACAGAAGCGTAAATTTCCGTATCTCCAAAACTATTGGAGATACTAAATAGCCTGTCAATGCAAAATTGTAGTACTATTAAAAATAGAAAAACTTGTATTTGAAAGATATCTTTATAAAACCAATAGTTTTCTAAAAAATTGGCAAATATAATGATACCATTTTGTGAGCTTCACTTGTACAGAGATACAACATAAGTTTTAACTCAATAATTCTCTAGTGCCATAGAATACGTAAATAAGTAAGTTTCTCAAAAGTTTATGTTCTTTTACCTTTAACCTCTTAGGAGAAATAGTTGTACAGCACTATTCTATCTCTATCATTTTAGACTCAATAGTCAACACTTACCTTTTTTTATTGCTCTGAATATATAAATGAGGCAATTAATATTAATGCGATAACGATAAGATGTTTAACCCCTAATAAAATGTCGAAAGTTTTAACAGGAAGTAGACATTTTAATACGAAATGTTGACCCTTGTAGACCCTATATCGATCTTTTTTACTGGTCCAAATAAACAAATGAGGACTTTTATTCTTTAAAAATAAAATTATAACATTTTAAACCAAAAGTTAAAAATGTTTTACGTAAGTATAGCTTAATTTTTGTTCGGATTTTCTAGAGTATATGATTCCGTTTCACATATATTACAAGTTTTGAGTAAATATCTCAATTTTTAAACAATGTAGTGAGAAATTCCATGCGCAGCTACTTACCATTTATTTCCCTTGTTTTTATTTTAAGGAGCACTCAACTTCGTATGGATCGAAAATCAAAAGGATTTTGTGAAGCTTTTAAAAATTTTACTACTTGGTAAAGTGAGCAGCAACATCAGAGCCATATTATCTACCAGAAGACCTTAATGCTCTCTAATATTATCGACCACATTTGTGTTTATGCTGGTTTCATCTTAGCACACATCCTTTGATGAGGTTTCTTTTGGTGTCTTTCTGGGATACCAATAAAAGAGCTCTTGCATGAACTACCACGAAGAGAACCATCAGCTTTAAACAAAGCTCTTGTAATAACTGAAAACTCGTACTGACCTATTGTTTGTTTCAACACTTCGTCGGTTCCTGATTTACAAACAACCAAGAATATGGCAAACAAAAAACTGTGTTCTTGTAGTTCTATAATTTTCCCATTAGAATGTAATACCACTATTTTTGGTAACACTTCTCCATGTGCATATTTTCTGCTCTTTCTTCGTTACTCAAAAAAGGTAAAGACAGAGGCTCCTTTAATTTGGTAACTGAGAGATTTTCTCTTAGTTCTTATTTTAGGAATCACAGTTTTCGTGACTATAATTCTTAACGCACTCCTTTTTTCACTAAATGAATTGCCATACTCTCATTGTAGAAAACAATTTCTTCATTTTATTTTCTTCCCATTGTACATTTCTTGGTCTCGACTTGTGACATATAAATTTATTTTCCATCAACCTTCTCGGCATAAGTTTGGCTTCTTCATTAACACTTGCAAGCTCTGGATCAATAAGGAAGTACTTCATTCTATAGCTGGCATTTAGAGTAATCACAACTAGGAAACCTATTATTTTTATTTGTCACTTAAGTTGCCCTAAATCATGATCTGCACTAATAAAAAAAATAACGCTCTTTATTCTTCTTTACTACAGAATTTCCAGAAATTAGTTACTCGTTAATTTTTGGGTTGGTGATTAACAGTTGTTTCATCTCAGCTCTCAGCTAAGTACAATGAAAACATTCTGGCGTATATAAATTTATATTGAGTAAAGAAAATTGGTGTGAACTAGTCAAGCGCTTTAAGATGCAAACACCAACCTCCAGTGTATATTGAACGGATGAGTAAATATAAATAAAATATCATTTATATGTAATTCTTAATTTAATAGATTACAGGTGTGGACGTTGTACTGCTCTAGGACGTACAGTATTTAGTTTTTGGCAGTTTGGAGATAATTTGATTTTCTTTCAACTGTAAGAATAGAATTTTCTTTATGAACCTTGTCGTCTTTGACAAATGTTTCATACAGGTTATTTTCATGTCTCTCATATTCAGACAATTCATTTTGGTCAAGTAAATAAGATATTCCATGTATAGAATGTACAGGGATTGCAGTATAATGAGGTGAGCCTTTTGATCTCTCTTCACATTACTTCCTTCAATTATTTTCCTTACTGTTGCAGCACCAAATTAAGTCCAATTTTATCTATCAAAGATAGAGCCCACTGCATTATATTTATTTTTCTACTGCAAATTGCCCTGCAATTATGTGAATTCCCTTTGAACGTAAGATAGTATGTTCCAAATCATTTATTTATATTGGTCATTGTTTAGCAGGCTTGTACAGATTCATATTCATTGATTTCACGGGTTTGCGAGATCTGCCTACTATAGAAGCATGGATGTGTTGATTTCTCATCAGAAATGCCAGTAAAATTCCCCATTCATTCGCTGGAGCTGCTATGTCAATAAGCCAAGTTGTGGAGTCACTCATAATATATCTGTAGCCCAAACTCTCGGCTTAGAGGGGCCCAAATACAAATAAATGAAAACAACAAAAGGATAAGTTAAGATATGTAAATTAGAGTGGGCAGTGAGAGTAATTATTTTTAATGATGCTGGACCCGTAATACGTCCCAATGCAAAAAAAAAGGAAACACGGTCCTCCTTACAACAAAATATAAATATGAGTAAAAATATTAAGTTAAAAGGGGAGATGCCAGGGTAATATGATAGCATAAACTAGGGATAACCAGACTTAATTATATATATAAAGACGGCAGGTCAAAAAATAGAGTTTTATTATATGAATGCAATATTTAACAATATGATATATTTGGGCGTGATATTCACTTATTCTTTTTATTTTTGATATGATTTTATATTACAACATAATATTATAAATGCCCTTTCACCAGTAATTCCTTGAAACATAACAAGATTAAAAAATTTAAATGTAATAAAAATTTTAATTTATACTTTATGTTTATTGAAAATCATACTCAACGTTTAACATAAATAATTTCGACATCTTGTTCATACAGATATCTCTAAAAGGTAAAGTCTTTTACTTTTATCATTGTGAACTCCAAATAGAATAGTTTACTTTTTTATATTTATACACAACTAACAATATTTCGCGCATTAACATTTGAATATTCTGGCACAATGTCCGTACTGAATCCTTCACAATAAATCAAAATAAATATTTATAATTCCTAAGTCATAAGTCTAAGTTTAAATTTAATGTTTTTAGAACACATAGATTACGCATGGCATTACCATTAATATGAAAATGTTCTTGACTTAATGTCCTTACTTAAATCTTCCAAACATATCATTAATAATTTATAAGTCATAAATAAACTTTAAGTTCGTTAAATATTCTAAGTTTAAATTTGATGTTCACACACCACATACTTTGACAAAAAAAATAAAATAAATATGTAAATAAATATCCGAAAGAGAATTTTGATATAAAAAAAAAATAAGAAAAATATATTATGCCCAAAAATGAATTTCTCCTTACATCTTTCCTATTAAACAAGTCCTTGAAGCCTAAGCTTCGTCCGTCTGCTTCCAGACCTGGCCTAAGAGTGACGCCATAGTTTTCTGGGCGGTCTTTTATACGGTGCAAACTTCATGAACACAAGAGACAGGATCCACAAAGGGAGGGGGGGAACGTGCGTGACCATGGAAACATCGGTATTATTCGAGAAGCCGAACTCGTGTATTCTAGAACGAAAATTCTCTTCTTCTGGGGTAGGCGAAGGTTGGCAATATGCTAGCGAACTCTAGCGGGGCGTGTCCGAACTCTTGTTTCACACAGGCAGTCGTTGACCGGTTGAAGTAGGGGCTGGATGTGTTTACGTTTTCTCGACTGTAGCCGGGATGGTGATATTGGGTAAGTAATATTTTGATGACTCGTTGACTAACATTAGCTTGTAGCCATATGAATGCTACAAATCTCCCCCTCTTGATCAGGTGAAGGTGTGTGTGGGGGGAGGTGGGGGGTGGCATCCCCGACTCTCTCCTGCGCCATGGGTTGAAGAAGGTCCCCAGAAGTACTTCCATTGCTTGTTAGACGTCGTGATGATCGCCGGCCATTGCAGTCCCATCATACTCGGTGGGTCCCAGTAATCAGTAAGTAGCGTCTCTAGCCGTCCGCCGCCCCATAGTGGACTGGTACGTTATTCGCCAATGCGCTGACTTGTACTTCAGCTCCCAAGCTGACTACAGATGAGGTTGCCGATGCCTCCTTCTATGTCCCAGAGTTGTTTCCCCTCGGCCATTCATTCGGCCACGCACATAAGAAAGGAAAAAGGTGTATGGAAGATGCCGGAACACAGGAGTTCATGAAGCTGCACATAAGAGACACAAGTTAGAGTTCATAAAACTTAGAGTGACACATTTGAGTCTTAACGCAGGGTCTTCTTAATCTTCTCGAAGATTACCTGCATCCGTTGGCCACATGCCTACCTCCTCGCTCTCATCCGAGGATATAAGAAAACAATACCATTGCACAAATAGTCACAACAAACTGTTTCCTCTTGTACACAGGGTTCATTATGCTTATCTCGCACGAGATTGTGGCCACCATCTTGTACGTCGTCGGACTGTCTTCTCCAAGATATCTTGATGAAGTCCCACACAATTTCATGTCCATTTTTTGCCTCGGGCCCGAGCTTGCATCTTGGATAAACTTAAACCTACGAGCTAACTTATAACTAAATATCAATAACACTTAACCTAAATCACACGACTTGCCGTCTGTTATCCCTAGTGACTCTTAGGTCAGCGCTCTTTATGTGGCTGACATGAGCGCGTCTTGTCTCGGAAGCGTCGGCAACTTTCTGGAGGAGGACCGTGACAGGGGTGAGAAACTTATTCAGCTCCCATGGGCCACACCACCTGGGACACAGCTTCGCTGATCTTTTGTCGACCGCGGAGCTCAAGGGAAAATTTTTACACAGAACAAGGTCACCAACTTTAAATGAAACGGGAATCCTACCTTTATTATATACATTAGCCACCCTCCTCTGTGCCTTCCTAAGGTGATCTAAGGCACTTCTACACTTCTCCTCCAGGGATACCTCATCACTATCCTCTAACAACGGGTGGATGTCCCAGATATTGAAAAGGGGGTGAATCAGCTCCCGTCCTAGGAACACAGAAGATGGCGAACATCCGGTCGATTCGTGGTAGGCAGAATTAAATGCCATATTCAGGAAATCTAACTCCTGATCCCACTTCAATTGATTTTGACTATGAAAAATCGTCAAGGCTATTCCTAGATTTCTGTTAAAACGTTCAACGTGGTTAGGCCCCGGGTGGTAAGGACTGGTGGTGATATGTCTAATGCCCCACTCGAAGCACATGTCATGAAAAGAGACAGATCTAAAACAGGGTCCGTTGTCACTAACTATGGCTCGGGGAGCCCCGAAGAATGCCCAAACACGCCGACACAGGGCGTTAACAGTAGTCCTAGCTTTCATGTTACGTAGAGGAATCAACATCACGAATTTAGAGAAGGCGTCAACCAAAACGAGAATACAAGTGTTTCCCAGAGATGACCGGGTGATAGGCCCCACATAATCAACGAACACTTTCTCCCAGGGGCGTTGGGCTACATCGGCCGAATGTAGTCCAACCCTGGAATTATGGGCAGGTTTGGCCATCTGACAATCCTCGCAGCGATTCACCCAATCCTTAACGTCCTGATATTGTCCAGGCCAAAAGAACTCTCGAGAAATTTTCCTAACTGTCTTTAATACACCAAGGTGACCTCCAAATATAGAATTATGAAAATATTTCATTAACATGGGGCGTACAGCCACAGGAACAACGACCTTCCTACCTTTCCCTTTAGCCAGGGAGATAACAAGCAAATCCTTCCATATCGAATATTGCCCCACTTGTTCCCCTTTTTGGATCCTCTCCATGATTTCGCGGCACCATGGGTCACTTCCCTGATGATCCCTGATAGAAACAAAGGACTCGGGGATTGACTTGATCACACATGAAGCTGGCATAACTTCCTCTGAACCAATAGGGTCACGGTCTTCCGCCATGCGTGAAAGAGCATCCGCAGTAACATTGAGTTTCCCGGATATGTGATGGGTCGAGAATCTAAATCGGGACAACCTCCAAACCCACCTTCCTACTTTACCTAATTGCTTTGGATGGTTCCACATCCAAGCGAGCGCCTGGTTATCCGTATACAGTTCAAATTTTCTCTGTTCTAAATAATCAGCGAACCGTTCTATACCATAAACACAGGACAAGCATTCTTTCTCATAGGCGCTGTACCTCCTTTCGGCCTCGGTGAGTGTCCGGCTAGCGAACGCCACCGGCCTGACACCCTCCGAAGTCCTCTGGGACAGCACAGCCCCTAGAGCAACCGCCGAAGCATCAACGTGAAGAAGGAACGGCATAGAAAAGTCAGGCATTCTCAATACCTCGGGTGAGATGAGTTTCTCTTTTAAAAGATTGAAAGCACGAGCCTGCTCCGCCCCCCAACTAAAGGTAACACCCTTCTTTTTTAAGGAGTTAAGGGGCGCGGCAATCTCAGAAAAAGATGGAATGAACCTAGCATAATACGCGCACATGCCGATGAAACGCATGACACCCTTAAGATTCCTAGGTGGGGGGTATTCAACGATAGGGCGGATGCGCTCAGGGTCAACGAGAAGATTTCCAGAACAGATTACATAGCCCAAATATTTAATGGAAGACTTCGCCCACGTGACTTTATCTGGGTTAACAGTCAAGCCTACTCTACGCAATCGACCTAATACTTCCTCTAAATGCTTCACATGATCACTCATAGAGTCGCTGTACACACATATATCATCTAAATAATTGAATACGTACTTAAACTTGATATCAGAAAGGACGTGATCAAGGACCCGACTCAATGCTTGCCCACCTATACTACAACCCAAGGGAACACGATTAAATTCATACTGCCTCCAAGGGGTGACAAATGCCGTATATTTCTTTGATGACTCGACCAGGGCGCATTGCAAGAAACTTGCATTAAGGTCAATTAGACTGAATACCTTCGCTCTACCTAGGTGCTGAAAAGCTGAGTCAATACTCGGCATTGGGTAAGGGTCGAATTGAATTTTTTTGTTTATTTTCCTATAGTCTACAACCAATCTATAACCATCCCCTTTCTTGGGTATAATAAATGCGGGACTGGCATAGGGAGAATTAGACGGACGTATGACTCCTTTGGATTCTAGATCCTCAATTAACTCTCTGAAAATCTGCATTTTGGGGGGGGCACACGTGTAGGGACCTGATCTCACAGGGACGTTGTCCTCAACCACAATCTCATAAGGTAATACATCACATTTACCAAGTCTGGGGGTAATAACATCAGAAAACCTTGAAATAATACCATTAATAATATCTTCGTCCCTATTTATGATGTACATGGAAGAAAACTTAGAGGAGCGACAAAAAGCAATTTTATTCCTTGGGGAGAATCCAAAAGTTAATTCTCCCAGACTCGAATTAATTATAGCTCCAGTTTCCCACAAAAAATCGTTTCCCAATATTATATCGTAGGGGAGGGCCGGTACACAAAACAAACTTCTTTTCCAAGAAAATCCAGCAATTTTAATGGACAAAACTACCTTCTTTCTAGCTAGTAACAAATCCCCATTTCCCACAACGAATGGCTTCGTAACTATCCTTTCAATAGGAATTTTCCTCAACCCAATTATACTATCTAGAAAACTAGAGTTGATAAAAGATCCACTAGAACCAGTATCCAGTAGGGCCGATCCGGTATTTGACCCAATCGTAACCACTACAACAGGAGGAAGGGGACAGGTCTGTTTATAATCCTTACGCGAGATGGGCCCCTTTTCAACACCCCGCGTTAAGCGTTTCCCCCTAAACAATCACGTTGGTAGTGCCCAAAACGACCACAACGAAAGCACTTAATATGAGATATATCTGCCCTTCTAATAACACCAATCGGCCTTCGGGACTGCCTAGCTAAAGGATCAACATTAGAGGGAGCAGTAGCTGAAGCCGATACCAGCCTATTTTGAGGGGAGTTATTATGAACTCGCGCTGGGTAGTCTTCGAGATATTCTTTTTCTGCTAACAATGAACCCTCGATATTAAATGCCAAAGAATATAATTCTGTCAGGGTGGTAGGTTTGTTTGAAAATACAAAGTGTCTCCTAGTTAACGGCGAAACATTCTCTAAAATAATCTCTACTACTTCTTCCTCGGCGAGATTTAAATTTAATATCTCTGCGGCTTCTGAAATAGCCAGGACGAACAACCGGAACGGTTCCTGGGGCCGCTGAAAGCGCCGTACCATTTCCTTACAAAGTCTCTCCTTCTCTCTCTTTGAGCATAAAGATTCAAGGATGCGGCCCTTTACTATATTCCAAGGAAGTCCTAATTGTAAACATTCAGAAACTAGGTGTGCTAAAAAACCCGAAGTTCTCCCTAAACATAACGTCAGGAACTCAACATCATCCACTAGTCTAAGTTTAGCAACTCTATTTGCCTCTAATAGGAAATTAAATAAGGCCGAACAAGACTGACCGTCACAAACTTGAAGTAGCTTTAAACGCTCACCTGCCACCTTACTCTGAGTTTTCGAGGTGGCCGTAACCGGCCGATAGTTAACAGAAGCCCTGGGGGGAGTAACTTGCTCACGAGCCCTATTTAACTCTAAAAGATCTGATTTGCCTGGCTCGGAATCTTCCAGAGGGGGCTGGCTAATGTTTTGTCTAATATTAATATTATCAGTGTCGCTGGACTTACTGATACTTTCTGACAGCAGGGACCGCAATACACCCACAGTAGCCTCTGGGGGGAATGAGATGCCTCTCTCCTTGAGCTCCCGGCGAAGATCCACTGAATTCAGTCTGTATACATCTGATCTGCTGTTAACCACGCTCCCAGGTGCGGTGTCCATGTTGGATGATAAGTTCATGAAACAAAAGGTCAAAGCATTAATATTATATTGAACGCACACTTGCACGCACTCTATAGCAGAGTAGCGCAGCTTTGAAGCCCAAACTCTCGGCTTAGAGGGGCCCAAATACAAATAAATGAAAACAACAAAAGGATAAGTTAAGATATGTAAATTAGAGTGGGCAGTGAGAGTAATTATTTTTAATGATGCTGGACCCGTAATACGTCCCAATGCAAAAAAAAAAGGAAACACGGTCCTCCTTACAACAAAATATAAATATGAGTAAAAATATTAAGTTAAAAGGGGAGATGCCAGGGTAATATGATAGCATAAACTAGGGATAACCAGACTTAATTATATATATAAAGACGGCAGGTCAAAAAATAGAGTTTTATTATATGAATGCAATATTTAACAATATGATATATTTGGGCGTGATATTCACTTATTCTTTTTATTTTTGATATGATTTTATATTACAACATAATATTATAAATGCCCTTTCACCAGTAATTCCTTGAAACATAACAAGATTAAAAAATTTAAATGTAATAAAAATTTTAATTTATACTTTATGTTTATTGAAAATCATACTCAACGTTTAACATAAATAATTTCGACATCTTGTTCATACAGATATCTCTAAAAGGTAAAGTCTTTTACTTTTATCATTGTGAACTCCAAATAGAATAGTTTACTTTTTTATATTTATACACAACTAACAATATTTCGCGCATTAACATTTGAATATTCTGGCACAATGTCCGTACTGAATCCTTCACAATAAATCAAAATAAATATTTATAATTCCTAAGTCATAAGTCTAAGTTTAAATTTAATGTTTTTAGAACACATAGATTACGCATGGCATTACCATTAATATGAAAATGTTCTTGACTTAATGTCCTTACTTAAATCTTCCAAACATATCATTAATAATTTATAAGTCATAAATAAACTTTAAGTTCGTTAAATATTCTAAGTTTAAATTTGATGTTCACACACCACATACTTTGACAAAAAAAAAAAATAAATATGTAAATAAATATCCGAAAGAGAATTTTGATATAAAAAAAAAATAAGAAAAATATATTATGCCCAAAAATGAATTTCTCCTTACATCTTTCCTATTAAACAAGTCCTTGAAGCCTAAGCTTCGTCCGTCTGCTTCCAGACCTGGCCTAAGAGTGACGCCATAGTTTTCTGGGCGGTCTTTTATACGGTGCAAACTTCATGAACACAAGAGACAGGATCCACAAAGGGAGGGGGGGAACGTGCGTGACCATGGAAACATCGGTATTATTCGAGAAGCCGAACTCGTGTATTCTAGAACGAAAATTCTCTTCTTCTGGGGTAGGCGAAGGTTGGCAATATGCTAGCGAACTCTAGCGGGGCGTGTCCGAACTCTTGTTTCACACAGGCAGTCGTTGACCGGTTGAAGTAGGGGCTGGATGTGTTTACGTTTTCTCGACTGTAGCCGGGATGGTGATATTGGGTAAGTAATATTTTGATGACTCGTTGACTAACATTAGCTTGTAGCCATATGAATGCTACATATCAATCATTAGCAAAGGGGAAAAAATGTTAAAAGAAGTAAACATTTTTGTTAGTCTAGTGACTACCGGAAATGTACTATAGCAAAATCAAGTTCTCCTAATTTCTACAGTCTTTAAATTACACCATTTTGGTTTTCACACATCATTTGGGGTTCCAACAATGGTTTACATATTCAGGAGTTGTATTTTAATGATTTAATGACGTTTCCAGCTATTCCTCACCAAACGCCAGCAACAGGCTAATGTATAGGTATAGTCATTATAGTTTAATTTAATTGCATGGAAAATCCTTGTCCTTAATTTTAAAGGAAAAACACCACGTATTTTATAAAAAAAAAACTGTATTAACTTAAGAGAAGTATTACTCATTACGTATAAAATAATAATAATAATAAAAATTTGCTTTGAGTGTCCAGATCCAGAGTACTCAAGAGATACATTTTAATTTATAAAACCGGGTTTTTATATTTCTTTAAATAAACTATTCTCCTTATGCAAAATTTGTATGGTAAATTAATAAAAGAGGATTACAATTATTTTTCATTTAAAAACGACAACAGTGAGATCCGATTACTGGGAGCTGAGATATGGCTGATTTATTTATACACATAACCACCATCATTTAATGGCCACCATTTTGATTCTGTGGATTTATCAGGGTGCCAGCAAGGTTTTTCAATTCAAGGGGATGTAATTGAGTGAATTGATAACAATGCCAATTGCCAACTATTCCTCCTGAAAAGTATATAGAATACACTCTTCTTCCCTACTATTTTGTAGGTTCATCGTTCATGGGACCGGATTAAGGAAGCTAGTTTCTCTCAAAAATTGCATATCATTATAATATTTGAATTCATCTCTATGAATATTTTATGGTGACTCTCGAAGTTAATTATAATTGCATTTGAAATAGGTGCTGTTGTTTTACTCAAAATGGTGGACATGTGGACTAAATGTCAAGCTCATCTATTCTGATTTGCCTGTGATAGAATATCGGGGTTTTAATCTAAGTAAGATGCTTGGAGGGTGTTTATTTTCTAAATGGTCTCCCACTCTCGCTCTCTATGAAAATGCAAGACCACTTCTTCGAAATTCTTTATTCAACGTCCTTAGCCAATTTGTGTATTTAAATGAGTAGATCCTGGATGGATAGATAAACTCTGAGCAAAACAAAGGTTATGATTCTTTTATGATTCCTCTTCTTAAGGCAACAACACAAATGTTGGTTTGATGTGATCTCTAGCCATCAGGAGATGGACATGCACTCAGCCGTTCAGCTGGTTAGTTCTGTCCACACAAACTGGTAGAAATATCATGTACTAGGGGATTTCAGAAAGTGTGGTGGTTCCCCGTTGCCTTCCACACGGAATTTCTATGAGCTAGCATGGAAAGACCTAATAACTTTGGCGGAGAGGTATTTTCAGATACCTTATAGGGTTATTTTACATGCCACAATCGACCAACAGGTACCAACGGCTTTACTTCTCTCTCCGAAGGATGTTGTATGTTGTGCTACAGATTTTTATCATGCTAGTAAAATCCGTCGAACTCAGCTAGGATTAAAGCCACGAACATTGGGTCATGAGGCGAACACTTTATCCCAAGAACTCTGAGGTCAACCTTTGTTGTTATATGTATGATATAAATATAATAGTGCATCCAAAAAGGACGTTAAGGTTCCCAAAGCATTAATGTTTATTTCTGAACCAGTTGGCCTCTTGGAAGAGACTGCAGCGGATTAGCTTTGAATCCCACTTTGCTATATAAAGTGGAAGTGTATACCATATATAAGTAGTTATGATATTTTTATGGTCGCACCAGGGAACACGCATATAATGTAATGGCATCGGTTTCTCCTAGCTTTGTATAACGGTAAAGGGGTGGGAAGCGTTCAAACTTTCCCTTGTATACTTTGTTGTGTTTACTGTCTAAATATTATCCAACCCTTGATATACACATGTGGTTGTATTTCCTCTAAATTCAATTTTTATGATTCCATCCACAGTAATATTAAATCATTCTGTTGATAGTATGTAGGTGTATCAGTAAAACAAACCAAAGATTTAGGATAGTTACTCGCTTCGGGGGCCGAATGGTCTAGTGCTTCACTCTCGTGTTAGACTGGCCTGTTGAAGACGGAGATATCAGGGTTCGAATCCTGATTGAGTCTGCTGAGGGTAGTTTTTCCAAAATGATTTGCCACTCCCCTTCCATGCAAATGCAGTTAGATTATTTCCAAAACACTTCCTTCCTCCTCCCTAACCCATTAGAGTAACTATAAAATAAGCTTAGAACTTGAACAGGTAGAAAGACGCGTTTATGATAGTAATAATAATTTAGAATTATTTTATATTTGTAAAAAAAGTACAATATCTAAAGTAATGTATTATCATAATTGATGAGGTTGGGGTGAAAGTAAGATAACCCTCATTTTATGAAAGATTGTTATAGCAATGCTTTTTGGTAACTTACCTCTTGAACTACCAGTTGTTTTTATGGCCAGTAAAAACCTTGAGTAGAGATATTATCGACAAATATTTTATTTATTTCTCATAGCTAGATTTAGGGATTTTATAGAAGTTTAAATAGTGAGATTATCCTTTATAAATCTAATAGGGCTATAACACGTTTCGGTGGCCTCATGGTTTAGGGCACTACTTACGCAGTAGACTAGACTGTTGATGATGGGAAGATCAAGGTTCGAACCTCAGTCAGGTGTACTAATGAGTGTGTAAACCAAACGAGCAGTAAGGGGCGTTACTAAAAATATGTATTAGGGTTATAATGTTTTTGACATGACTCCCTGAGCTATGTAACTAAAAATGTTTTACTTTTCTTGGTTTATTTTTATCACATAATCATCGTAAGAGATGACCAAGATTTGACTATAAAATATCAATTTAAGTAGTTGAATATCATTATAATTTAATTGAATAAATAGAAGAAAACTTGCAGTGATGCCACACAGAATACAGCAAAAATACCGTCAATAGGTCAAATATTTCTCAAGATGTAGAAGGAATACTGGATACCTATTTTTGAGGACCCTGTATTGGTATGACTGTAAGAACATCTGACTTGACCATTTTTACCACGGCCTTAGCGTTCTGACATGGCTGACAAACTGTCCAAGTCAAACCGTATACATTTTTTTTATAAATATAATTTGTATGTAAAGCGTCCACAAACTGCTGTAAAGGAAATGTTTGGTCAGAAGTTCCACAACTACGACATGCTCAGTAATTTACAACACTCATATTGGAATGTGGCTCGCAATAAATATACCATTTCATAGGTAATAAATGCCATGCTCACAATATTTGGGTTAACAGTTCCAAAGAAGCCGGCTCCATGGTAACGTTAAACAAGCCGTAAATTTAATTTGTTTATTTCTTTTTTTTATGGAACACTTGCGTCAACTACTTTTTGAAACAAAGTTACATCAAAGTTTGAATGGTAGACACTTTCCGCCCTTTTTTTTATGTAGGATATTTCATATATAGTAGTAGTATAATAGAATGAAAGTTTGTTGGGGTGAGATGAAGGTAGATCTCTAAAATGTAAAATATTCGTGTAGTTAATGCGTCAAAAACTCATTTTAGTGGCGTGTTAAACTCAACACTGTAAAGTACCTAGATCCACTTTTGTATGCTTTTGTAGACTCTATAAGGTGAATTTTTAGACGTGTGGATTAAAAAAACAAATATATAATAAATCATAAAAATAATTTGGCTATATGTAATCATAGCATAGTGGAAAAGAAAAATGAAATGAGTATTGACAGAGATTATCTTATAGCTACAGTATGTTCTATACCCTGTAAGTTTGTTATAATTTATTTACTAACAAAAGCATTATCCGACTTAAACATTAAGTTTTTATCTATAGTATTATTACATTTAATATGATTGAGTATGTTTAAATCCTTTAGTAAAAACATACTAATTTCAGTAATTATCTCAATTATGCTGGTTATTTATATTAATAAATGAGATATAAGCGTCTTATCAAATTTTAATATAGTACCATATTTTATGATAAATAGGAGCCTTCTAAATTAAAAAAAAAATTGATTATGTTCTAAGTCAGCATCTTTTGTTTATCAATTTATTTTAAATTATGTAAAAGCTTCAATTTTTTCTAAACTCAACTTTGGGTACATTTTCAAAACTATTGTGTTCCATTTACTAACTTTTGGCTTTTAGTTTTCCATAGCCTTCTGATAACATTATTTTATATATGGCCCGCTTCAGTGGCCGAGGGGTCTAAGAAGTCACTCTCGTGTTAGACTGGTTTTCTGAAGATGGAGAGACTGGAATCGGATCCCAGTCTGGTCTATTGAGAATAGTTTTTCCTAAATGGTTCCCCTCTCACCTTCCAAGCCAATGCTGATTGATTACCTCTAAAATTCTTCCTTACTCACTCCTACCCCATTAGAGGAACTCCTTATTTCAGTCGGTAACGTGTCATTCTAATGAGTTAATGATCCTGGGTTCGAATCTCATCGTGGCTGAAAAAACTCTCCTCTGTGGAACTAGATTGTCTTTATTCACGGTGATGAATTAACCTCTTGGGGATGGGTGTTCTAGACTTTAGTTTTATTTAAGATTTATAAGTCATGTGCTGATATAATCAGTTTGTTCAGAGAAATCACTTTGAATACCTCAAATAAGTAAATAAATGACAAACAATACTAGACAATACCAACGTCTTTCTTTACCAAGCTTTATCCAAATCCTTTAAACCTTGTTTATACTTAAAAAAAGATAATTAGCACCACGTCTTACTACCCGTTTGGGTTATACGCTTAAGTACTAATTACGCTAATATGTTAGAAATTGGGAAGGTTGAATGCAGAGGAAGTAAGCCCGCATTTGCGTGGAGGGAGAGTGTAAAACCACTTAGAAAAAACCACCCCCAATTCACCCGAGCGAGATTCGAACCTCAATCTCCCAGTCCTTGGTATATATTTATTTACTCATATGTTGTTATATTCAAAGGCTATTTCCATGTGTTTTAAAACCAGTGATCCACCGGTCCAAGCAATTATTATTTATTTTCCGGTGCCTGGAATGCTAAGGTTCAAATCTAGGGCACGTGCACAATAGGTAATTTTCCCCTCTTTTTCACCCATCCCTCTATTAATACTGATGCATGTGCACTTCCCTTAAACAATCTGCCTCCCCCCTCTTTCCCTCTTTCCCCGCAACACTGTCCCCCCTCGAGTAAGGCAATATAAACCATTGTGTTAAGGATGATTTATAATATACATTACCCGGCGTGTCCTTTCCTTGTAAGTGCCACGACAGTGCTATCCGTGCTTTATCTGACCAGGTTCATACAGCAAAACAATAAAATCTCTTGCCCTACAGTTATGAAGAGTCTATATATCAGTTTATTTAGAGCTCTGATTAAAATGTACTTTATAATTAGTTGCAATTTAAATTTTGTAACGAAAAGTGATTTTCTATCATCTGTGGTTCGTTGGGGAATGCCCTAGCAGAAGATGACACAAAAAGTGGTTTAGGTGAAAAATTTCTTGAAACCTTTATAAGTTGTTATTTTTCAAAACATAATTAGGGTTGTAGATGGTTTTAGTACATAGGGTGCTGATGACAGGAAGATTGGGGTTCAAATCCCGGTTGGTTTACTGAAGATGGTTTTTCCTTAATGGTTTTCTACTTTCCCTTCACACAAATTTTGAGACACATCCTCTAAATTCAACCTTCCTCAGTCCTATCAAACGAGCATAATTGGTACATATACGTGTAGCCTGAACGGTTAGTAAAACGCGGTGCTAAAATAGTACAGAAGAGATTAGCTAAATAAATTATATATATATATATATATATGTATATATATCTTTATTTAAAATAACCTGGTTTATAAACATCCAGATTTAAGATGATGTTTAAATATTAACTCCTTCATAAAGAACAGATCATAAATAGTTATTTCACGTGAAATAATTCAAGCAACACTGAATCAGAAATAAAAGACATTGGTGGCACTTAGTACCAATCACACATCATTAGCCCGATATGAAATTGTGCTGTTGGTGTCAGTGCCACCACAATGAAAACTTGAAAATATCTTTGTAGGCGATAAGATATCTTAATGTGAGGCACTGACGCTATTGTACCGGAGATGCGTCTAGTTCATTTAGATACAGTAAAGTATCACTTTTTCGGGTTAATCGGTACGATAGAGTGAACAAATAGTTGGTTATAAGCTTTAATAAATAAGCTAATGGTTTTAGTAATGGGGAAGACTATATTTAGAAGAAGTGTACCAAGGTTTGCGTGGAGGGAGAGTGTAAAACCATTTTTTGGAAAAACTACCCTCAAGGACACTCAACCAAGTTTCTAAACTCCATTTCCTTGTCCTCAGCGGTCTATTCTACTGCAAGAGTTGTGCCTTAAGACCATGTAACCACCGATGTGGGTAAAAAATAGTAGAAAGTCATGGGTAACCGAAAATACATTTTTATCTTTAATGTTTACATTTGAAATGTATTCATAATATGGATAAATAATTATATGCAATATTTGTACATAGGTAGCCTCTGCATAAAAATACAATGACGCTTGTATGGTATTAGTTGTAGAATGAGCAGTAACTGACGTAAGGGGGAACAGAGAGAATGGATGAGTAGTTATGAGTGGGTAGGGTTGTGGTTGTGACTAAAACCTGTTAAGGTGGGGCTGTAGGGAACGCGAGAAAAGGCCAGTGTTTTTATAATTTTTATAGCAAAACATTTTTTGCCAAAAATAAATCAAATTATGATTCAGTACAGACATAGAGTTTAACTTTCTTTACATAACAATATCATCAATTGTTGAATATCTGTCATGGGTGTCCTGGAATTTAACGAGCACTTTTTATCTTTATTAAAAAATGTCTCATCTAATGTTGCTATACTCGGGACAGAGATTCAACAACTATTGATGTCACCATGTGAAAAAAATTAGGCTTAATTTTCTACAGAAGCATTGTTTTATATATTTTGGCCAAAAAAGTTTTTGCCAAGAAAACTGCAAAAACACAGGCCTTTTCTCGCATTCCCTACGTCCCCACTTTAAGCTCCATTTACAGTACCAAGTTTAATGCAGAGTAACTTATTTTATAGAAAAATACGAGAAATATTGTATATTGTAGTATTTTGAAGAAAATACATGGATAAGCCACAAAATAGATAACTTAGCACGGATAATCGGGAGCTTACTGTGCATCAATTATAAGAAATTCACGGAACAGTATTAATATGACGAGATCATCATGGATGCTACTTATATGAAACAAACAACATAAGATGTGTTTATCAACCTCTTATCTCAGTTTTAATATAAACGTAGTCAAAAAATATGGCTAAGCGGAAAATTATGTCTTTCTCCTCTAAAGTTTTCGCCGATGACGGGGAGTTTGGGGTTTAAATCCCGGAAGGTTATTTAAGGGTTTTTACCTTTAATGTCTTTCAAATCTATCTCTCTATCTTTCCACGAAATGTCAGGGGCATCTATAAATTGTACCATTTTAACGCCTATCTCTTTATTGTATATATGAAAATAGCCCGGATTGGTAGTAAGACCAAAAAAATGTAAAGCTATTGGTGCAGTTTTATATCAAACCTTAAATCTAGCCCAAAGCGTAAATGTCCTGAGTGGAACCTTAGTGTCACTATAAAGTAAAATAATACTAAGTAGAACTTAGTATACTTGGATTGCTCTGAAATTGTTACTAAATCTACTTTCATATACTCATAAGCCAAGCTCTTGGTTTTCCAGATATTATTTTTTAAAGATAAGGGACATTTGAAGAGATGTAAGATAATTGGAAAAAAATTGTTCACTTTTAAGGTGAGAAGGAAGGGAAAGTGAGTCACGGTTCTTATTTTAACATTTTTTTATAACCAAAACGTTTTGGTTAGAGCATTTAATGCTTTCATACAGTCTCACTTCCCGTTAGGGTTATATGCATATGCACTAAATATGCCTATAGGTTAGGGTTAAGAAAGGTTTATTTAGAGGAAATGGACTGACATTTGGAGAGAATGGGAAAAAACACCCTTATTACACCCAACAGGGATTTGAGCACTGATCTCCCCGTCATTGACAGTACAGTATAATGTGATAGCGATGCCCTCCTAGACCACTCAACCACCAAAGCTGGCAAATAAAATATTACTCCAATAAATAGTTTTAGTTTAATTTCCTACATATTTTGATCTCAACAGTTATTGAATGTTTTTCAAGAGCATGGTGGAATTTGACCAACGTTTTTTAAAATAATATGCTAAGTCCTGTTCAAATCACACACCACCAATGAGATGGATTTATTAAAACTTTTTTTTTAGTGCCGCATCTTACTATCAGTCCAAGCTATACGCTTATGTAATAATTACGCTAATGTTTTTAGAAACTAGTAATGCTATATTCAGAGGAAGTGTAGCCGAATTTGTGTTGAAGGAGAGGGAAAAACCATTTTGGAAAAAAATCACCCTCAGTACACCTAATTGAGATTTTAACATCGATCTCTCCGTCATCGACAGTCTAGTCTACTGCGAGAGTAGCACCTTAATCCATGAAACCACCGAAGCGGGTGCTGATACTGTTGAGCACCCCAAGTTAATCAAATTAAACATAATATACCTACTTAAGCAATATTTTTTTAAATTTTGGTCCAGAAATATTTTCTGGCAAAATATTGGGGATAAAAACAACACAAACCTTAACCTGCGTTCACTTGCATAGTATTTTAAGAATCCTACATTGAGTATTATTTATTTTCTTAAAAGTGTTCGTTTAGCGATTCGAATAAATGTGTGGTCTAAGTTAGGTAGGCAGGGAACTGCGATACCTCACCCTGACTATCGTTTGAGAGCCGCGTGACTTGTCAGCCGTGAGCCGTGACGTACCGTGAAATAGCGTGACGTGGCATGACATGACCGTGACGCGGCGCTAGGAGCCACCAAACATTTATCAGGCGGGGAGATCTCAGGGAGTGATCATCGGACCTTCCTTTACTCACCCCCCTAACCCCCCCCCCAACCCTTTCAACCAACATTTCAACAATCCTGGTTCAATCCCAAGCCAGTGCCTACACGCTATTACCATTTAAAATGTTAGCCTCGACTGTGGATATGAGTGTTGCTGGGTTACCTCCCCCCCCCCCAAAATATAATCCCCCTCTTAAGAGACTTGAGTTACTTTACCATTCACATAATTTTTTTCCGCATGAAATAGAGCATATAAAGTTCTGATGAATTGGAATTCCCAATAAATTTTGTCTGAACCACTAAAAATACCTTTGGTTGTGTTTTTCCACTGTTTTGAGTCTTATAACATGTATGGGTTATCCGCATATTCACACTAATGCAGTAGGGATGGAAAAGGATAGAATATAGAGGAAGCGTGCCAAAGTTTGTGTAAAGAGAGTAGATTTTGTGGATTTTGTGGCCATTGAAAACCCTATAGTGGGATTTGTGGGATTGATACATATTTTCGTAGCTCTAACTTAATCAAGTACATAAAACCCAGCTTCTTACAAGTAAGTAATAGAATATAGCAAAGATAAGGTGCAAAACAATAGACATTGCAATCCAGTTTTGCAACCTCCATAAACATTCTCATAGGTTTAATCTACCTAACCTTATTTGGTCTACCTGGCCCAGCTATTGGCATGCACGTGGTGGGGTAAGGTCTGGACGTAAAATTTACAATTTAATTTCCATCAGTCTCAAGTTCAACTGTCACTAAAACCCATGAACGCAAACCTCATGCTCGTAGAGAGAGAAAGACACAATGGGAAAAAAAACTTAGTATACTGAGTCGAGACTAAAATCTTGACCTTCCCGTCATCATTAAGTTAGACAAGACGAGACCACTCCCTTGATTAACGCGCTCACCTGTGAGGGTATCTTTTATGGTAAGTATATAATTATTTGGGCATTTAAAGTTCTATTATTAAGCACACGTATCGCGAAATAGTTCAAAGGCTCCGTGACATACCTTTATATATTATTTAGACACTAAAATATTTAAAATAAAATGGTAAGTCACTGTTGTATACTAAACACAATAGAGATTCCCTCCCATATGGCCCGGCCATAAATTGAGGCCGAAAAGTGGGGGGCTGGTCCCCCCCTTGTACCCACAATTTAAAGAGGTGCACTTGGGTATGCACTTTTATTTTAGTTTTATTATCAGCAAAGCATAAAGAACTTTCAAAGAAAGCACTGAAACATTCGATACTTTTTTCAACAACTTACTTGTGCGAGCAAGCCTTTACTGCTCTTTGTGGTGCAAAAAAAATGTGAAAACAAATCATCTCTTGTGTTTAATCAGACTTATGAAAGATGGTCATTAAAATTGCTCCAATTTCAATGATATTTTAAACTAACATAGCAGTTCCATTCCTCACATAAATTATATATCAATGATTATAAATATACAAAAACAACAGACAAAATTATTGTTTTGTAAATTATGAGAGCAGGCAAGTTGTCAACAACATTGTCCGATTATTTGCATGAGTTTCCTGACATTATTATTATTTTCCTGATTTCCAATTTAATATCATTATTGCTATTTAAAGTATTTCCTAAATATTTAAACTCATTAACCTTGTTAATAATAATAATTATTATAATTTTATTAATATAAAATTATAATAGTGATAACGTATTTTTTTGTATATTTTGTATTTTATTTATATGATTTATTGTAAAGTTTTTTTTTTTCAATAAAATGAAAGCAATTAAAAAAGTACCGATTGCGCATGGGTCTAAAACCAAGAAACATGGAAATCTGAGTCTTCCCATTAACCAAGTAAAGTAGCAGACAGTCTTACTTTAATTTATTACACCATTGCTCTATCTTAAAAACTACTCCATAATACAATCCTTCTAGATAGTAGATATATTTTATTGTAAGCGGAATGTATAGTGTACAAGTAAATCTGAAGTATTACTCTACGGAACATTACTTTTACATTTATTGTGAGCCTAATGACTTAAACAACGTGATCACTGGTATGAATTTATAAGAAGGTATCAGAGTTTGGTTCCTTACCAGTATATTGTATGGTTCAGTATAGATAAATTTGTTTGCTATCTGTCAGTAAGTGGATATTTAAACACCAAACCTAAAGCGAAATTTTAGGAGAAATCTCAACCTTAAGTTGATAAAGAAATTTCATGAGCTGGTTAAATTTCCCTGGGTAACGCTGGGCTCTTGAATACATTGTAAAATATATTTTCTACATTATTTAAAACTAAGAATTTAAAGATAAATTTTTCGAAAAAATATAATAATTTTAGTCAATTTGCTATAGTGTAGATTATTTGGAACACTCTGTTTTGTCTCAAAATACAAACTTGGAACTAACGTTTGTTATGAAAATTGCGTTTTATTCTAGAATGTTGAACCACTTTTCTGTATTATTAAAATCGTTGTTCGCTAAATTTGGCATTTGAATATCAATACACTTGGATTAAACTATACATGTGAGGTAAATGATATGCATTCAATAAATACGCCACTCAGTACAAAACTTAAATACTAACTCAGTGTAAAATAATAAGCACATACAATTTACTCGTTCTAGTTGGCTAGAACAACAAAACATACAAATAGTAAATTAATACTTGGAAACAAGATAGTAATTCATGGACTAGTGCCTGAACACTTTATTCACGGGATGGTGCATAAATGAAGAGAAAACTTCACATTTCACATTAATTATTTAACAAAAAAAAAAGTAGTTTTGAATATGAAGACCACCAAGATTAAACATCTTTGAACAGATGTTTAAGAAAAACCTATATATTATTTCTGTTGTCAACATCCCGTTTTTCTCAACTAATACAAAGCCTACAGCGATGAATAAGGTATCAGTGGAGAGGATTTATTACCTACTTCTGACATAGCATACTCAGTCAACGCTAAATCAGCCTGTCGAAGACAGGCTTAAAAATTGGTCTTGTAATATTTCAAATGGCACCACATACATGACTTTACTTTATAATTTATTTATATTTACACTCTATAAAATGTCTATTAATTATGAATTGTTCTTAAGATAGTGTTGTATGTGGGACAAAATAATTTATTGCTGCATCAATTGATGATGTGCTAAAAAGGTTTGGCTGCTGACATAGTCTTTTCTACTCTTTTCAAAGGGTTCTATATTTGACTAACACAGTACAAGATCTCCTGAATTGTAATCGTGCTGAATACGAGATATTTCCCGATTCAATTTCAGACCGTTGGTATTTCACACGTCTGTCACATTGTTTTCATAGAGATTATATAGCCTCTTCTTGGATGAAAATAGACCTATCTCCTTTTCTCTTCAGCTGTGAGACCAAAAGCACGTTTCTAAAACCAGTCCAGCAAGAGTATCAAACACAGTTAATTATTAGTATTGTTTAACTGTAAGGTTTAGGTTGTTAAAGTGGTCGTATACCATTATGGAGCCAAATGGTTTGATCCCGGGCAGTACTGACCATGATATTTAATATTTATGAAGGGTTTTATCGCATATCGTCATCTGTCTGGACCTTGTTTCACCGGTCATGTTCCAGCAAGGCAGAGACTACCTAATTAACTTGTCCCACTTTATTATTATTATTATTATTATTATTATTATTATTATTATTATTATTATTATTAACACCGCGTCTTACTACCCGTTCGGTTTGTACGCACTTGCGCTAATGTGTAATGGAAGGATGATTGTGAGATGAAATGGAGGACCTACAGTTTAACGTGGAATCCGAACCACGGTGGAGGCCTGGCATTCTTCACATTCACAAGTTGTTATTAATACATGTTTTTTCAGAGGTGAAGGAAGGGTTTGGCAATCAGATAGATCTATACCGAGACCAAGGATTGAAACCCGGACCCCCAACACCTAGACCGGTTCAATTAATATTAGTAATAGGGTGTAAGATCCTGGGATATTTCCCTACATGTCCAAAAAATCTTTCAATGATGAAATGTGGTTTTACCCTTTTAACAGTGTTGAATTATCTGCCAAGAGCTGGGTTTTGTGTCTTTAGTTAGTTAGTAAGTTAGTTTATAAGTCATGTGCTTATATAATAAGACGGCTAAAAAGGGCATTTTAGATACTTCAGATGAAAAAGTATGATACAATACCCTCCCATAGTCGAGTAAGTTAAGCTTCTGTTATAATTTAAAAGGATGAGGTTGGAAGTCTTATAAAGTTAAAATTTCAGGGGTGAATATCATAGCGGTATTAATAAAATAAATACATTTTTCAAACTATTTTAAGTGTGCCTAAGTATTTAGAGAGTTAAAATAACGACGTTATTTAAGCCTTTTAGTCAATATATTATTTTTCTATACTGGAAAAACGAATCGTACATTCTGCATTAAAGTTAATTAGTAATACATTGTCTCCAATCCATCCATAACATAAAATTAAGGAACAATAATCAAATCGGTGAGTGGAAAAAGGATAACATTCCATAAATATGGTAAATTAAACTGAGAAAGCCATTTTGTAGGTTTTTTATAAGCTATCTAATGAATGATAAAATGTTAGTATTTTGGTCTCGTATCATGTTTAAAATCGGGCATGAAGTTTCGTTGAGTGGAAAAAAGGACAAGATTCCTGTAATGTTAACCTTTTTCTACTCAACAGTGTGCTTGTAAAACTGATATTAATATTATTGGACCAATCATTCTAACAGTCGTTGCACGTGTGTTGCGGTAGAAAGATGTGTTCAAAGCTCGAATAAGCTAATTAAATGTGAAATACTGAAAACAATTCCTTTGTTGGTTTTTGCAACAAAAATAAAAAATAAGAAATGCAAGTAAAACAATAGTTAAGTAATGTTTACAACACCGTCTAAATCCTACGTTTTTTAATTGTAAATAAAATACTCTTTAGGAGGAAGACCACCACCATACAAAATAATCAAGTAGCGGCTCTTTATCAAATAGTAAAGTTTATAAAAACATGAGAGCAGAGGACTAGAGATCGTTACTGATCGCACCTCTGAGTCTCCAGATCTCCAACCAATACTTTGTCAGTCGTAGTGAGCAGCTGCTGCCATTTTATTTTTAAATTTAATATATCGAGTTAAAAAAGTATTATTTTTAATTTTTGACTCAGTTTTCAATATTATTTATCATAAAACTGATATTAGTTGCTTATTTACCTGCTGTCAAAACATTGAGTGGAAAAAGGATAACATTCAAAAAAATTTAATTACTAATAATTAATAAACTTATGAGAATTTCCCTTTGATATCTTAGAATTGAATACTTATTGTACTTATTGACTAGGACTAAAATTGCTTAGTGGTAGCCTTTTTGATAAAACTTGTAGGCTTGTCATTAAACTGTTGGGTTTTTTTTCGTTTTACAAAATTTGGAATTTTATCTTTTTTCCACCCACCGATTCAAATTTACTTTATTATGATAATTTTACAATTGAATGAACAATAGTTATGTAAGACTCTAAAATATATTCTAAGTTCAATGAGTCTGATATTTTTTCAATGCAATTTCTATTAGAAAAAGGGATAAAAAAAGATTAGTTTATAATTAAAGTTGTACTACTATTCTACTCTTTGCAATTTACAATCCTTCCAGGTTATCTTCAAATTAACACTAATTGTGCCTGCATCATAGGTCAAACAGTATAAATCGTTAGACTCACAATGGGTTGGGTTGTTGACAATTGATAATCTTGGTCTAGTGCACATTAGCTTATCAACCCTTCTGCATAATGATTTGGTTACACTTACTTTAAGTTACCGCCCCAATCTACAGCTCTTAGAAAAATACTTTAATAGTCTTTATGGTAAACCTAGTAATTAAAAAAACACTGGAGGTTTAATGAAAAATCAGGTAGATTCTCTAGGAAGTGTACACCAATTTGCATGGATATAAATTGTGAAAACATTTCAAAAAATCAACTCAGTACATTTAGCCGGGATTAAAATCTGATATCCTCATAAAGGCAAATAATACAATAAAAAACTGACACCTTGGCCCAAGTTCTCACTGGTCTGGGTAAATATACCCCATCTACTGTAGGAGAGTTGGTTAGTGACAGCTAGCAGATGTTTCTTTATAACTTAATAGATAACAACATCCAAGTACTTGGTCGTAATGGGCATCTTGGGGGAATTTTACAACCTGTTTCAAGAAATTCAGACAAATAGGATTTCTTGGTAAGATGTACTACAGCTTCCTGGATTATTGCGCATATATATATATATATATATATATATATATTTATGCTACATTTAGGTGTCCAGGGGCATCCCTGGGTAATAAACTGTCCTAGAACTGCCCAAAAAGGTAATTAAGTGGGCTGGTGTTCTGGTATGTAGGACTCAAACCTGGATTATAGGATATAGAGGCACTCCCGGTAATAGTGGGACTAGTGGCCTTCATGGATGATCTGCTCATAGTAGTCGAAGGAAATTCAAGACGAAAGCTAGAGACGAAGGCAAACCAGGTGTTGAAAAGTCTAGATACCTGATTATATAATGTTAAAATAAAACTAGTACCAACGAAGACCTCATATATGCTGTTCAAAGGGACACTTCTGAGGAATTCTTCACTAAAGACGGCCTCCAGGGGATAAGGCTCACCAGATACCTGGGTGTGATTTTGGATGAAAAACACAATTTCCAGGCCCACGTGGAGGAGGTGAGTGGCAAAGTAAGACGTGTGATGAAAAAGATAATCAGCATAGAGCACAGGAGGTCCCTTATCCCTATGCATACCATCATGAGGATCACAAGGCTTTACTTGTTTCCATTGTAGGCTACGGGATGAGCGTGTGGGTGCACCGTCTGACGAACGTAGTACCAGCTAGGTTGCTAAAGAGGTTTCAGAGGGGTATTCTTGTGAGGGTCTCCGGGGC
This sequence comes from Timema podura, assembly GCA_033556935.1. NCBI lineage: Eukaryota > Metazoa > Arthropoda > Insecta > Phasmatodea > Timematidae > Timema > Timema podura. The sequence continues at coordinate 50,404,812 of JAVRXN010000010.1, read as the reverse complement.
ATATTAAACATCTACCGAAATGTTGAGCATCACACTAGGTATAACCCCACCGAATCTGGAGGTCATAAGAAGAGGCGCAATGTACTGGCTGAAGAAATACGAGTTTCGCCGAGTAGAAACATTGGCCAGGGTTGGATTCATGTCGTCGGTGGAGGTAAGAAGGAGCCAGCTAGATGAGTGGCAAGACAACTGGCTAAGGAGCGAACAGGATAGGACGAACCTATGACATGTTTCTAAGCACATTTGAACGCCTGAGGCACAAACACCTGTGACCTACACAGGGACTTGTATACTACGTTATAGGTGCCCGGAATACGTATGTATAACTTGTATGAGGCCTAGTCTTAAACAACACTTGACACAAATCATATTTATTTTTAGAGAAAGTTACAACTAGGATTAGCTCAACACCAAAGTGTTCGACTGACCTGCCTAACTCTGACACTGTGTGCAAAGATCTTAGTTCGTCTTATACCACAGTGGGTCATGCATGGGCAATGCCGTGCGGGATTGCTAGTTTAAAATAAGGGATAAGGTAAATTGAACAGACTTTCTTTCCCTCATATCTTAAAATAAACATTTGATAAATCTTGTAAGATATGTGAAAAAAATCATGTACAGTACATTGTTGAAAAACACTTCACCAAAGAGCATAAATGAGATAATATTCACTGTCACAAATTCATTGAGAAAAGATGAACCTCTCCTTTCACCAGAGAGCATAACAATCAATTTAAGAAACTGTTTTTTTATAAAAATATATTACAGATAAAATATTATAATTTTAAATAGTACTATAACTTTAAAATGATAAGTTATTTCGTATCTCAAGTAGTTGTGGAGGGAGCTATGATCAAAATTGGAAATTTCTGAAAATGTAAAATAACCCCAAAGTAATATTCATGGTAAAACGAGAATTACCTTTTTGTTTGTGATGTTGAACAATGATTGGATATAAGATTTAATCAAAACTGCTACATAACTTTTGAGGAAATTGATTTGATCTCTTTTCGCTATTTAGTAAACTACCCTTAGTAATTTTATGATTAGCTATCTAATTCCAAAAACATCTTTAATATTTCCACAGGCCAACGCCAGTGCATCTTCTATTTATTCAACTTATCCAACCTACTACACTAAGTAATCTAGTAAACAATTTTTAATTTGTTATTTCATACTTTTAAACACAATATTTATTAAACCACTTAGTTTAAGTGATAGGTAATAGGAGAGTAATTGTAAAAATTAACCCGCATTATCATCGAGAGTAATTGAGTAAACCCCACTAATACATCACATGTGGAAAAGCTCACTTCATCCATCATTATATGTTCAAAACTTGAGCTTCAAACTACCAGAAATTCAGTATATGATGCGCCCGGCACCTTAGGCAGTGTGACCAACAGTGTGATTTAATTGCGATAAACCAAAGTGATCAATCAAGCATAATGCTACCAGTCCATTCACCTAAATAAAATGTAACAAGAGGCTAGCTTGAACTATAAAATGCTAGTACGTGTGATAATGACTACGGGGCTAGTGTGGTTTACTCTACCCGAGGAAGAGAGTTCTAGTACTGACAAGGTAAAATGTAAAATACCCTATCAGACGACTGTGGATGAATCACTGAAATGTTTTTCATCACAATCGTGTCTCGTTTCCAAGCTAGGGTAACTAATAATTGTAATGGCGAATGTGTATAATATACAGACAAACTCAGACGCTATTTTAGAGTTTCATTATATTTCTGTTCGCTCTTTACGTATGAATGTATCCATGATTTATATATGCATGCATATAAAACCTAAAAATATTAGTGAAGTTTCATTTATAAATTGGTATTTATTCTTCAAAAGAAATGATGAGATATTCCATGTTTCAATTTGTGGGTGATTAAATATATCTTTTGAACTCCATGGGTTTGTAAAAAAATATATTACCACACTAATGAAAAAAAAAATCTATTTAACAAAAAAAAAATAGCGGAAGTCAAAATGTAAATGCTTTAATGGGGAATATGAAGATTATTTACGCTTGTTTGATTACTTTTTTGTGTGTCAGCAATAACATTTGGAACTTTTCATGTTTTTAATATCCCTCCCGTTCTCATACCGTTTGAAGTAGACGATGCAGTTTGCTGAGCAACGATTCAATTTTATTCTCATTTCAATTTAGAGTAGCAGGAGCGTGGATCCCGGTTACCATGGTTACGTTACTTTTGTCTACCAATGAACGTCCAGCTAACGCCAACAAGGTTCGCTACACAGTTCTGTCAACATTAAAATGTATGTTTTGGAGGCAACGAATTGCTGCCCTTCTTTAATTTCTCACACATTGAACACGATTGACTAGCTACAAAGCTCGATGTCAACAGGCGAGTGTACTTAACTATTATAGTATATTTTATTTAAGTCGACATTGTAGATCACTGGGATAAAGGGTTACTTCCAGAACTTGCTATGCAAGTGCTAGAACACTAAAACAAGAATTCATAATTATATATATATATATATATATATATATATATATATATATATATATATGCCATTTCCACTTGGATATGTAGTGCATTCTATTAGTATTTTGGTAGTTCACATTTGGATATCAGCATGAAATTTTGCAGAGACTATCTCTACCATGACCTTGTTAAAAAAAAAACCATCGAGACACCACCTGGAGAAGAGGGTAGGGGAAAAAAAAAATTCTGATGGTGGTTTTTTAGATAGTATTTTTTTTTAAAAACTGCTTGTTTTTTCAAAATATGTTTTGAAAGAATAATGTTCATTATATAAATAAGTATAATAAAAATAACTATCATTCTTTTGTTATAATGAGACGTTAGGCCAAAAGTAAAATTTAATACATACAAAGTATGCAAAGTCTCTACATGTCAAATTTTTTCCACCTTAGAAATTTAAACCAATTAACGGTAAGTCTGGTGTACGGTACTCTGTTCCTCTTTTAATTACTGTAACAAATAATAAACTACCAAATGAAATGTGGGTGTTAATGTTTTCTAGAAACTAATTATGATAATTATTAATGAAAAGGGTGTATCGTGGATTAAAAAAGAAACCATATTTTACACAAATATTTATTCTTTACATTGAAAAAGAAATCTCTTTTTAAAACAAGTAATTCGTAAAAGCTACTGTTTTTATTGTGAACAATATCTGTCACAGGCACACAGTGATGCGCAGGCGAGACCACACCTCTAACACTTGCTGTTATTTACACACATCGATTTGCAGGGGTGGCAGATCAGCTCAGAACAATCTTGTGAAGCTTCCGGGATTGTTGTTCACATGGGTTCGTGTCTACAAGAGGGATTATTCTTCCTTATAAGAGACGTAATTTGCTGAATTTTCGTTTGGAGTTTATCGCATGGTAAAGTTTGTCGGGTGCCATCTGAAATCTTTTCTAAAAATGCAGTTAGCAAGAAAAGGTTCTTTTGCTTTCCACTTCCAAATTCAAACTAGAAGTCTTATAAGATCAGTGACTTTAACTCCTAAAATATATCTGCTGCGATAGTTACCACATGATAATCAACTGTATCAATTGAAACTTTCTTGTGGCCAGACTCAACAAAGCTTTTCACGTGACATTAGCTTATTCATGATTTCATGTTGGAACGCCTTCATTGTTGAATGTTCCACAAATGGAGGTGACAAATTGATCCTTTTCAGTGCATACAAGTAGTTTTCTACCTACTTCTGAAATTAATATCGCCCTTAATAGAAGATGAGGGAATTGTTTCTTATTATCATTCTCAAGAATAAACTTGCTTTATATCTTTGGAAAAGATATACATGGCTTCCAAAGCAGTATGTGTCCAGAACCTTTTTTTGTTCGAGTATCAGATTTAATAGTATTTTAGAGATATCGATCAAAGACAATACCAAGTCCTTAAAACTTCTGAAGATGATGTTTTACTACTGGAAAGGAAAGATAATGTTTGAAGTCATCGAAAGTCATTAATGAACCAGGATGTGACCGGTTTACAAAGGCCGTACCATTTGCAAAACAAACTGTACAGTGACTCAAGGAATAAATCATTCTCACCTCCAATATGTCCGGATGCTGTGCAATTCATAATATCCGATTCCTTAAATGGTTCATAGACAGAATGATGATGGAAATAACGTGTTTTCATGTGCAAATAGTGTAGCTATATCTTCTCTTCGTATCTCAATGGCCACACTGTACAAAACACGTACCATATTTTCGTAAAACCTTCAGGTTTAACTGTTGTTTTGACTTTACCGTCACACTCTTTTTACTTTCTCACTATCATAAGGTAGGGAAACTATTGTGATCATCAACAAAATTGAACTCAAGATTTTGTTGAAATTCGAAATTTCCTGACACCCCGAATACAAAAAAATTGTTTTTGAATTTCCATCTGTCTCTCTGTCTCTCTGTCCATCCGTCTGTCTGTCTGTACCTTGGACTAGAGCCTAAACTATTTTACCGATCGGGCTAGGACTTGGAATCTAGGGTTTTCATAGGGTTGCCCCGAATGGTTTCCGGAATTGGATACCTAATCCTAAAATTAAGGTAGTTTACTGAAGAGAAAAAAGAGAAAAGATAGATTTTCTCAAAATGTTCTCTAACGATTTTGATTAAATTTAATTTCCAATTATTGATAAACATTATAAACAAAACGGCTACTCTCATTTTATCGGCAAAATGACTTTAAGTGTTCCGGTTCGACGCGTGATTTCTCGTTTTTTATCACATCTACGAAACTGTTTGAGATATAAATTACTAATCTTTGCGAATATATGTAGGTATATTTATAATACATATATCTTATTTGAAACATATTTTTATAAAACCAATAATTTTCAAGAGAAGCGCAAATATATATATTAACTTTTCTAGCACTAAAGTTCAAGTATTACGACCGTAAACAAAAAATCTAACCCGAGATGTTGATGGATGTCGACGTTTCATTACCCCCCCGAACACTAAAAAGTGGTTTTAGTAATGCCGTCTGTTTGTGTGTCTGTTTAGACATAAAACTAAGAGTGGTTTAGTAAAGGGCGAAAAGAGAAAAAATCAATTTTTTCAAAATAGGCTCTAACGGTTTTGACTAAAATTCGTATCTAGGCATTGATTAGGACTATAAACAAAATGGCTATTTTCATTTTCCTATGAAAATGAATTTTAGGTTACTTTACAGAAGCGGAGATTTCCTTATCTCCACAACTAATTAAGATACTAAATAGCTTATAATCGTAAAATTATAGTACTATTAAAAATAAAAAACTTTTATTGGAAATATATCCTTATATAAACAATAGTTTTGGAGATATTGGCAAATATATTATTACAATTTTGTGAGCTTTAATTGTACAGAGATACTACTTAAGTTTTAACGCAATATTCTCTAATGACATAGAGTATGTAGATAAGTACGTCTCTCAAAAGTTCATGTTCTTTTTTCTTACCCGCCTAGGTGGCGTAGTTGGCTAACGCGCTAGTCGTGTTGAGCTCGACCGCCGAGGACGGGGAGATCGAGGTTAGAATCTCGGTCGGGTGAACTGGGGGTGGTTTTTCCTAAATGGTTTTCCACTCTCCCTCCACGCAAATGCGGGTTCACTTCCTCTAAATTCAACCCTCCCAATTCCTAATCCATTAGAGTAATTAGTACTTAAGCGTATAACCCGAACGGGTAGTAAGACGCGGTGCTAAATATTATTATTATTATTATTCTTTTTTCTTCAACCTCTCAGGGGAAATGTTTGTACAGCAATGAACTTTGTCTATCATTTTGGATTCTATAGTTAATACTTACCGTTTTATTGGTCTAAATTTACAAATGAAGAATTCAATAAAAATGCGATAACCATAAGATGTGAAACCCCTAGTAAAATGTCTATAATTTTAACCGGTAGTAGAAATTTTAATACGAGATATTGACCCTTGTGGAACCAATATCGATCTTATTTTTGGTTCCAAATATAATAGCGAGGACTTAATTCTTTAAAAATAAAATCAAAACATTTAAATGTAGGAGTCAAAAAATGTTGAATGTAAATTTAACGCTATTTTTTCTCGGGTTTGATTTCAGTTATTTCTGAGTATCTGATATTGCTGACTGCGGTATGGAGTAAATTTTATTGAAAAGCTTTGCCATGTTGTTCAAAAGTATGAACAAAGTCGCTGACGTATTTCTAGATGGTTTCTTCAAAATATTTTTGCTTTCTCTCTGTGGCTGTTGTCATTAATTTCATGTGAAGTCAAGCCTCCAAATTGTGACAATATTTGACTCACGCTTGGTACAGCAACCATCCACTTGATAAGTGCAGAACATCTACTTCAGCTACCAATCCATTAATTTCATTTTTATACAGCTTATGTCATCGGCAATTGCAGAAAATCTTTGGTCTGATTTTAAACTTACTACTACTAACTTTAATGAGTTAAGTGGGAATTTCAGGCTGATGACTTTGTAGTTCATTCAGTGTTTTTTTTTAATTGATGAATGATCTTGCTTAATTTGGATGGTCTAATACAAACATCCATGGACACAGTTTTGTGAGTACGCTTTGTCAGTTTTTGAAGTTGGCTTCACGCATACTTGGTACAAATACAAGAAAGATAGCCCCAAGCTTTGTTGATCAGTAAATAACATGAGCATATTCAATTTCACGTTTATCACACCATTCTTCAAAGATGTCATTTTCTGTTTTCTCTAAAAAATAAAGTAGGCAGATTGTGTATGCTTTGGCATCAAAATATGTTTGAAGCTGCTGTTACTTGGTGAGAGTAAAGCTTCACTTGTTAATGACTTAGGGTTCGGCCAGACTGACAAGCGTGCGAGCGAGCGAGCGAGCGCGTAAGCGACTAGGTGGCCACACTGGCGAGCGAGCGAGCGCGTGATTAGCTGATACCTCTCGTTATTTGTTGACGAGGAGGCTCCGAATTTTGGCTGAGTGAGTTGAGGGTGGTTTTAACAAGTGATTTATTGTTGTGGTTTTCTCCTCCTCTCTCCACGCTAATGGTGATTCTTATTTGTAAAGGCCTACTTTGATAATATTGAAGTATTTTAACATATCAGTTTTATATAAATATATACATGGTTTATGATCTTAGCAATTAAATTAGGCCGTTAATAGCAAGTGTGCTAATAATAAGAATTGAATAGTCAAACGGTGACCTGGTGGTCTAGGGGTAAGGTGTCTGACCTCTTTGCTGAGGGTTCGGGGCTAAATCCTCGGTCCCGGCACAGATTTATCTGATTGCCAAACCCTTCCTTCACCTCTGAAAAGACGTGTATTAATCACAACTTGTGAATGTGAGGAATGCCAGGCCTCCACCGAGGTTCGGATTCCACGTTAAACTGTAGGTCCTCCATTTCATCTCACAATCACCCTACCATTGCAAATTAGCGTAAGTACGTATAACCCGATCGGGTAGTAAGACGCGGTGCTAATAATAATAATAATAATAATAATAAATAGTCAAAGCTATTATTTATGCTTTTAGTGAGGATTACTCCATCTAGCTATCATATTCTGAAAATTGAAAATTGAAAATTGACACCTGGACACGGGAATCGAACCCGGGACCTTTGGCTTTGTACGCCAAGGCTTTAACCACTGAGCTATCCAGGTGTCATTTTTCACTTTTCAGAATATTATATCTAGATGGAGTAATCCTCACTAAAAGCATAAATAATAGCTTTGGCTATTTAATTCTTAGTATGAAATCCCGTACAATTATAATAATTGTACAAATGGCAGCAATAAGCCAACTACCTAGTCGAGGATGGCTGCGTTATCTGATAGATAGCTCGTGATATTAATATAATCACATACTTGTAGCTGACGATTTCCGCACTCCATCATAGGCTCTGCTTTAAAATATGAGTGAAGAATGACCCTGGGCACGGGACGAATTCTGGATAGCTCAGTATTTAGAGCATTGACGTACTAAGCCAAAGGTACCGGGTTTGATTCCCGTGTCCAGGTGTGATTTTTCAATTTCCAGAAAGTGTGCTAAACCTATCGATAGTAATAAAAAATTAATAAAAATGTCAAAATGAGAAGTTTTCCTAGCACTCGATGAACCAACACACAATAATATTGCCTAGCGCCTGTAAACTAGACTGTACCGGGTCGAGCGTGCGCGCTTGAAAAATAGAACCAGTTCTATCTTTCAAGCGCGCGCGCTCAGTCGCTCGCTCGCGCGCTCCAGTCTGGCCACCTCTCATTACAACCCATGTATTCTATTTTATATTTTAGTCGCTCGCGCGCTCGCTCGCTCGCTCGCGCGCTCAGTCTGGCCGCCCCCTTAAAGGTGGGAAAAGGTTGGCGCTTAGTGTGTTTGCATAATTTGAATGTATAAAAAATCAATATTTTGGCTTAACGGTTCACCATATCAAAAGAATGATGACACACCTTTATTACAGTTAATTAGATAGGTTAATTAACATTATATTTTAAAACCTTTTTGACTAAACCTGCTACTTTCAAAACAAAGACAAAATAATGTTTTCTGGCTACTTTTGTCACTCTTTTCCTGCCCTCCAGGGGAGGATATAAGTTTTATATCTATGGTTTTTAGACAAACCCATGATAGAAATAGTATATGTTAAAATTCAAATGTGAACTATCTTCGCTAAGTCTTAGACTAACAAAACGCACCGAAAGAATTAATTAAAGGAATAGAGATGTGTATAAAACTGACCAATAACATATATGGAAGAGTCTAATAAAGTACCCGCATTAGCCATGGATATATCTAGTTATAGACTAGTAGCGGTCACTGAGTTGTCTAGTGACAGTTATGGATTTATCCAGTAAGAGAACAGTAATTGTTAGGGATACGCTTATAGAGAGGATATTAACAGCCATGGATGTTTCTAGTGACAGACCAGTAGCGGTCATGGATGCGTCTAGTGACAGGACATTAACAGCCATGGATCTATCTAGTGACAGAACAGTAACTGTCGTGGATACGTCTTGTTACAAAACAGTAACCGTCATGGATGTTTCTAGTGACAGGCTAGTAGCAGCCTTGGACCATCTAGTGATAAACCAGCTGTATCAGCCATTGATGCGTCTAGTGACAGGCCAGTAGCAGTCATGGATGCGTCTAGTAATGGGCCAGTAGCAGCCGTGGATGCGTTTGTAATATACCAGTTGTAACAGCCATGGATGCATCTAGTGATAGACCAGTTGTAACAGCCATGTATGCATCTAGTGATAGAACAGTTGTAACAGCCATGGATGACTCTAGTAATATACCATTTGTAACAGCCATGGATGCTTCAAGCAAAAGGCTGGTAGCAGCCATGGATGCCTCTAATGATAGACCATATATAACAAACGTGGATGCTTCAAGTGACAGGCAAGTAGCAGCCGTTGATGCATTTAGTGATAGACCAGATTTAGCAGAAATAGATGCAAGCTGATCCCCCTAAGTGTGTGCTACCCTATCTGGTAATGTTGTTAAAACTTTTTAAAATAATTTATCAATGAATCTATATTATTTAAAATTTTAATAGATCCATTATCTTTGAAGGTCTTAGCAATTTAATTAATTGTTTTACTTTTCAACTTACATTAGTTTGTTTTAAGAAGGGTAAATTTGGTTGCATAAACCAAATCGATTAAATTTCAATCCATTGATCTCCAATGCCCGAGTAATCTCCTCTGTCTTATTTTTGAATTCAAAGTTTGCAGTAGTCACGATACTTTTGAGATTTTTTTATATTCTTATTATTTGAGCGAGAGATATTATTTACAAAAGCATTTACAAAGTCACATTAAAATATATTCATGATCTTTAAACGATGATTTAACTTTTTTGAAACAATATCTGATAAAAAATTCTTGTGATAATGTATATAAAAAATATTGTATTTTCTTCATCTTTAGAAAAATACCTTTAGTATATTTTAAATTTAATTTAATTTAAAACCCACTTCAGTGATAAAATGGCTTAAGACGTCACTCTCACAACATACTAGACCGCAAATGATTGGGAGATCGTGGCTCAGATCCTGATATTTTGATTCTAATATGTGCTTATTACAACTTTATTAAAAAATATTAAAATGCTTAATGCAAGGTATTTTAATGGTATTATCTGAAGGCTAGGAATCATAAAGGTAATTTTAGAAGATGTTCACCATCCCTTATTACACTTGCACGGAAGTCACACTCCAAATACTTCCTCAAATGCAACAACTTGAAAAGTTAATATAACTCTTTAGACCACATAGCATTCAGCGTGGGTGACAACCTTATTAACAGTAACTATTGCATCATATTTATAGGGTTATATTATAGAAAATAGATCTAGACCCTCTATAAAATCAGGTAAGGGTCACCTAGCAAAAGTAATGATGTCTTTTCTCTGGTGCAGTTTCCTGGTATCATGCAATAATAGGAAACAGTCATTATGGTGTTTCTCTAGTGCAGTTTCCTGGTATCTCGCAACAATAGTAACATTTAAAGCGGTGTTTCTCTGATACAGTTTCCTTGTAACATGCAACAATAGGAACAGTCAATGTGGTGTTTCCCTGGTACAGTTTTCTTGTATCATGCTACAATAGGAACATTTAATGTAGTGTTTCTCTGATGCGGTTTCCTTGTAACATACAACAATAGGAACAGTCATTGTGGTATTTATCTGGTGCAATTTCCTTGTATAATGCAACAATAGTAACAGTCTTTGTAGTGATTCTCTGGTGAAGTTTCCCGGTATCATGCAACAATAGGAACGGTTATTGTAGTGTCTCTCTGGTTCAGTTTTTTTGTTTCATGCAACAAAAGAAACGGTCATCGTAGTATTTATAAGGTACAATTTCCTTACGGTGTGGACTGTACTTGACATGAAGAGAGAGTATTTGGAACGCAAGTGTGTGAGGTATCGTGCATGTGTCGTGTGTGTATTGGTGCGTGATATGTTATGTTGGAGTGGCGGGCAAGACAGGGCGTGTGAGCCACATCAGGTGGTAGTAGTTGTAGTAGTGGTGATGGTGAGGGTGGTCGTGGTAGCCCTGTGTTTACGATCACGTGACCAAGCCACGTCATCCGTCAGATGTCGCGCGGCCCGTCAGACGTCACTGGTCACGTGGCCTACCTGCCACGGTTTACCTTATTGTCTAACTCCTCTAACTTCTCAATTTCTATTTGAAGAAAGATTTAGGAAAAGTTTATTTAAATAGTGGAGCATTCAAAAATAATGTTTCAGGTTTCGGTATAAATAAGGTCTCAAATATAGTATTTCTGTATTTTTCTTTTAATTCAGAAATTTTGAGAACGCTTAAACATGGTTATTGAAGATTTTTTAAAATAAAAAATCGTGAAAGTTGTCTTAAATTGTAGCTGATATATTTGAACAATCTTAATTACCTCGTTTTATATTAACAAAAAATGTTTCGAATAATGATTCGAATTATTATAATACTTTTACCGCGGCTAATTAAGTGTTCAGTCTATTCGCATATATATTACTTAAGCTATTGTGGTTGAAATAAGGATGGTGAAACTTGGAGCAAATGTACTTACAGCTAGGTAAAGAGAGAGTGAGATTACATTTATTTTAAAAAAAACTCAATACACTGGCTGGTATTTGAATCAAGACCCTCTTTTCATCAGCAAGGCAGTCTAAATTACCTTGACATTTTAACAACGCGTGTGTTAAATTATATATTTTATTCAAGAGGAAGGGCGTGAGGACAAAAACTCCCAGTTAGGCTCCCCATTCACCATCTTCTCCCTCCCCTCCCCAATGTTTTAAAGGGAGATGGCAGTTGTCTGTTATCTACGAAAGGTATTATTATTATTATTAATATTGTTCATAGGTTCGTCGAAATGAGATCATTAGCACCTATTTATATAAATAGACTTTTTAAACATATTAGTCATAAGTCTTGTATTGCTTTTCATTTTCATTAATAAGGGGGGCTGTAGTTCGTATCTTGGCACGTTTGACTTTGAATGGTTTTGTACATGTTTAACTCTGTGTTCTTCTCAGTTATCTTCATCTACGAATGTGCAGTCCAACTTTTATAAGAAGACAGACAAGCTAAAAGATCATCTCTTATGTAGCTATACAATGAATTAAATAGCCAAAGCTACTATTTATGCTATTAGTGGGAATTACTCCATCTAGATATCATATTATGAAAATTGGAAAATGACACCTGGACACGGGAATCGAACCCAAAGGTCCCGGGTTCGATTCCCGTGTCCAGGTGTCCTTTTCCAATTTTCAGAATAGCTATACAATCTTCAGCTGTGACTGTTAAGAGATATTGTAAATATTTATTAGATAATATCTACTTCAGTGGCCACATGGTATAAGGCACTACTCTTGCAGTAGACTAGACTGCCGATGACGGATAGATTGAGGTTATAATCTCAGAGGGGTGTACTGAGGTTTTTTGAAAATGGTTCTCCACTCTTCCTTCACGCAAGTGCGGGCACATTTCCTATAAATATAATACTCCTCTTTCTTAAAACCATTATCATAATTAGTATATAAGTGTACAGCCCGAATGGCTAGTAAGACGCGATACAAATATATATATAAGAAACACTAAAAGTATTATAAAATGTTATCAATTTTGAACGGAGTGAAATACTTTTTATTTTTTTAAAGTATCCTATGCCCTATGAAAATACTACTATAGGTGTAGTTTTTATATATCTCTATCATCTACCAGTTCCATTATTTTAAGACATTAAAATCTCTTGTTTAGAGCATGAGAACTAAAATTTAAAATATATTTATATATATATAAAAGTTTTATATATATATATATATATATATATAACTTTTTTATTCTATTCACCAGCCCCTTGATGCAAGATTAATTATTTATTTATTTAGCTCCGTATCTTACTACCTGTTCGGGTTACATGCTTAAGCACTAATTAGGATTATGGGTTAAGGATTGAGAAGGTTGAATCTAGAGGAAGTGAACCCACATTTGCATGGAGGTAAATGGGAAACCATTTAGGAAAAACCACCCCAGTTCACCCGACTGAGATTATAACCTTGATATCCCGTCCTCATCAGTTTAGCTTAACACGAAACTAGTGTGCTAGCTAACTACGTCACCGAGGTGAGTTTTCAAGACCAATTGATGCATGGAATAAAATAATTGGGTAACAATGTCAAATCGTTAAATCTTATTATTAAGTGGCTGTGTTTTCTAACGATCTGTTTATGACCGTAAAAAATATATGTATATATAAATATTTATATATATATGGTCAACAGCAGACGCTACATTAGTGACACACTCAAACACCAAGTGCTGTAGTTAATATGTGAGTGTGAGAAGAGAACTGAAATCACTATAACTGTTTTTTTATTTTATTTTAATAATTTTTCAGTTGTTAATGTCATTAAGAGAAATTAAACTTGCACTATCTAAATTACGTTTGTGCCGTTTAAAGAGATGGATTTCCTTTTGATTGAAAATTTTCCGAAACCGTGAATTGTCTGTTGAAAAAAATTAGGTAAAATTTTGCGGTAATTTTTCCTAAACGGAAAATTGTCAATGAAAAAATTTCAATATCACAGCTACAGGTGCATGAGAAATGAATTTCCCTCAATATGTGATCCCATCTTCTCTCAATGCAAATGCTGCTGCCTTTCTTATACAGAAATTACATCTCATTTTATATGGACTAAGAGTGGTATTAGGGGTATGTACGAGTAAATCTATCTGAAATAAGTTAATTATTATATCGGCTCACAGCCTTAAGCTAACTTCGTTCCAAAACCAGTTCATCCCAGTGAAAAAGGAAATGACAATCGTATCGTTGATATTTATTTTCGGTTATGTTAAAAAAAACAGATTTTTATCTTTGTAGACAGGTGTGTAATGTATATCTAAGAATTTGTAAAATAAAGATTAGTTAAAAATAGCCAACAAACTTGGACTAAATAATCATTAAGTAAAGCATATACAAAGCTCGGAATAACATTATTTCTGAAAAACTAATCAATTCCTTGGAGATTAAATTTTTAGAAAAACCACCTTCAGTACACTTGACTAGGACTTGAACTCCGATCTCCCTGTCATTGGCAATCTAGTTTAACACGGGAGTGTCACCCTAGACCATCCAGCTACCGAAGCAGGTCTATGTTCAAAACATACGAAGTACATCATGCTAAGAATTACTTCATCCTCTTATAAGTTATTGGTTACTAGAGTCTTAAGATTTCTATTTGGAGTTCAAGAAAAACTATATACTATTTCTTCTCCTTGGATTTTCAGTTGATATTTCTTTCTTGGTGATCAAGTTAGACAGAAAACTAATGGGCCTGGATTCACTAACGACTGCAATTCTGCTCCGGCGTAAGTCTAGAAATGGCGCAACTTTGCACCCAAGATACGCTCAAAGATGCACCTTATTATTTGCTCCATTTCCGTATTCACTAAACAAGGCGCTGGTGGCAAGATTATGGTGACGTCACCATAAAAGTCATCAATCGCGCTCTTTTCGACCAATCCTTGTGAAGAATTTACTTTCAAAGTCAAGGCTACTTTATTTTAAATCTCTAATAAAATGAAAGCAAATACAAAGATTTCTAAACATTTTTCCTATAAACTATCAAGACAATTAGAAGCGGCCTCTTTCTTGCTGCTTTACAAAAACAATATTAGTTCATTATTTAGTATTTATTAATATTATTAGTTTAAAGCTTAAGTTCCATTTATAAAACATTTATAGAATTTTAAAACTTATTTAAAGCTATACTAACTGCCATATTAATTAGTGACGAGATGTACTTGGACTTGGAAGAATACAAACCTCTTTGGAACTAGATAAATTTACACAGTTCGTGGTTTCGTTTTGTAATAATGCAAGAAATTCCATTGCGTTGTTTGAATGTAAAATTTCAACAATAAAAGTTAGGTAGTTGCTTTGCTACCACTATCTAAATTGAAAGAAATTTTTTGCTTGACAGACGTATGTCATTTTAATTTATTTACTATTGATTGGAGTACAGTTAACTAATTATTGTAGTTTAAGCCATAAAAATAATATGCTGACATTTAAATTTATTGAAGTGACAATCATGATTTTAACAGTTGAGCCTACTCTTGAGTGGTGGCAAATAAAAAAATACACAACTTTGCTCTCAGATTGCGCCTGCTTCTTTTAGTGAATAGGGATTTGGGCACATCTTTCAAACTTGCGCCAGCGCAAATATTAGATCCCGTTAGTGAATCCAGTCCCTGAATAGTAATTTATGTAGTAATAATAATAATGTAGTACATTATAGCCACAGAGAACAATCGTTGTCTACGTTGTTTAAGATCAGTTTCACAATATAAGTCAAAATTAAAATAAAAAAGTCTTAAATATTAGAGCTATTCCATAGAGATTTAAATTAAAATAACATGAGAGGAGTTAATAAACAAAGAACCATTTGAGCAGCCACTATATTTAAATGTATGGATATTATGAAAATTCATGTTCATATATCGTTCACCCTGGGCTAAAAGAATGCCCCTACCGAATTTCGTTAAATTTGGTACTGGCTTTTGGAAATCATCGTGGAATAAACAGAAATATATATTTTTGAGTGGCGGTCATTTTGAAATGGATTGCCAGATTTATAAACCATTTAAATACATTGTTTGTCCCAGGATTAAGGCAATACTCCTGCAACTTTTGTTGAAATTGGTCTACGCATTTGGCAGATATCGTGAATCAATCATCCAGATAGATGAGCAGACAGATAACGAAATCATAAATGTTCAAGTTAAAATAGGTCCTTGCTACGCTCAGTCAATAAGAGCAAATGTATCATATTCTATCAAAAGTAGGACAAGAAACCACAATTATTAAAAAAATTACAAAGTAAATTTAATGTTGGTAAGGATTGTGCTCCTGCCTTCAGGTTCAGAATAAACACAAAATCCTTGCGGCCAAACCTCCCATTGAGTTGATTATTGGAGTAATCTATTTTTACATTTGACGTCAGTTTTAATTACTCTATAGACAACCACTCACCGATTGTAGCCTTTATACTTCCTCGTATTCAGTATCAACTTTGACAACAGATGGCTCGTAGCTTCATGAATTATGCAAGGGTTTCAAAATTTGCATACCGCCTTGAATAAAGCTGACTTCAAATAAATCGAATACAAATACATATTTTTTATAGAGGATTTATAACCAAAAATGGAAAATATCAATGAAATAATGTCCTTATATCCAAACTTAACTTAAAATTTGGCACCAAGTTTATCCAAGGATCCAATAAATGTATTATAAATTTCAAAACTAAGTTGAGATTTATTTTAAGTTCCAAATGTAGGAAACCAATCTTTTTTTTTTTCTAAAAATAAATATAAAATCATTTAATTTGTATTGATGAGTAGAAAGTTTATATTAGCTATCCACATTTTAAATTTCTAAAGTGGGTCCCTATACTACCAACACATTAAGCAGATATGTTCTGAGGACTTGTATTGCAAGTATGTTGAAAAAATAGCTGCAAAAATATTAAACATATATATAGTTCATGAAGGAATATTATGAATCTCTAATAAATTATATAAGTCAGTAGCTTGTCTGTCTACAGAACTAAGTACCCAAAGTTCAATTCCCAACTTGGCCGAAGAATGTATTATTTGTGGAACTGGGACTTCTTATTTCAAAGTGATGGACTTACGGCTGGTTGTTGTAGCATTTATATGACTAAGTTATTTTGTAAGTAGTGTACGAATATGATCAATTAGTTTAGAAAGTGCTAGATATATCCCACAATTAAATAAAAAACAATTATAACATTATAAATCCAACTAAAGAAAAGTGACACGACCAAATTACAATAAGAGTGTACAGAAAATGTTTTTTCAATAAAATGTTTAATAACGTATCTAGTCTTCACTGCATAGTTGGTGTTGAAAGTTAGGTGATTTTGTAGGATTTAAATAATAAAAATGATATATTTCATTCATAGTTTGTATCTTTTCTTGCTACAAACCATTTCAAAATTGTTTGTGGAACTCACAAATACTGTTTGTATTAGTGTGAATTTCAATTATAAAACCTGAGCTGTTAATGATATTTTCTTTAAGTGTGATTTTTCATTATATCTTTACCTTAATTCTGGCACGTTTGCTAAAAATCTATCATTTTAAACTTGTTCGCTTGTTTTTTTATTTTAATCAGCTAATAACCGGTACTATGTATGACCATGTTATGTATCATCTCTACAGGAATCAAGGTAAGAACTTTCTGATCAAAAATATGTTTTGTATTCATGTAGGTCTATTAGTAGACCCAATTTACTACCCAAAGGAAATAAATGGGTTAAGTTAAGGGAAATCTAAGGAAGTTTGAAGAGGTACACTGCATAGTTACGGAAGTAGGATGAGAAATCACATATGTAAAGCACCCCCAGTGTGTTTGGCCAAGATTCGAACCTTTAGTACATACAATATATTTGTTGAACATACTGAAGTCCTAGACCTAAGTATAAAACCACATTCTTTCCAATGAAAGATTCTAAAATAGCCAAATCAACATTTTGTCAACAAATATCTATTTGTGATTTTGTATAAATGAGCCTTTTTTTATTTTTTCCAGAATCGTCACAATCTAAGTTCACTCTCGTCATAAATTTTGGTGGAGTTAAATTATTAGATTTGTGCAGCTCTTATTTGCGTCGATGATTATAGATACTACAGCTAAATCTTAGCACTTAAACAAGAACATAAGACCAATGTTTTACAATAATATGAGTTTGTGTTAACTTTTAAACAAGTAATATTCAGTTATATAATAATTAATAGACCTCGGTTGTTTGGAGGTAGAGTGCTCGTCTCAGGACCCGATGTTCGTAGGGTCAAACACAACTGAATTCGACGGATTTTTCTTGAGCGATAAAAATCTGTAGCATAACTTCCTTCTGGGAGGAAGTAAAGCCTTCATTGTGACATGTTGAAAAACCTTAGACGCTCTTTGAAAATACATTTTCCAGCAAAAATGGTAAACCCTTTTGCTCTCGCTCGTAGAAATTATCATGTAATGATACGATCAATGATTAGTCGGTTCATAAATTGCACTTTAAATACCTCAAATAAAGTAATTAAATATATTATATATATAGGTATCACATTAATCAAAACAAAGGCCGTATCCAGGCCAAATTTCTGGGGTGGGTTGCTCGACGGCCATGGAAAAGAAAAATTCGAATATTAAATGCTTCTATAAGCTACTTGAAGTATAATTTATACTAATTAAGACCCGCATTAAATATTATATGCTATAAATATGTTTAATTTTTTTTTAGAGAATTATATAGCACCTTCTAGCTTTAAGCATGAGAATTTACAATACGCCCTTCTTAAATAAAAGTATAAATCGTGGCAAGTAAGGGGTAGGATGATTTCAGGGGAGCATTGCCACTTGAAAATAATTTCCCCTCCTAGAATAAATTTCCACCCCGCCCCCCTCCTACACCCCTACCATCTTGGTTTATTTCACTACCATTTTTATTTCCGAATATGATAGGATTAGAAACAAACCCCAAATTTCTTCCTAAGCAATCAAATTACACTTATAAATTAAGGCAAGGACTCTTCTAAATATCTTCTAAGAGAATCAAAATTTCAAAAAAGTTTTCATTAATATCACTTCTAATAGATTCTATAAAAGAATAATCATTAAATAGATTCCAGGGAAAGAACGTTCCAATAGCTTAAAGGAACCCAAATGTCAAACGTTGGTCGGGGTAGGGCTTCCGGATGGAGCTCTTTATGATTGGGAAAGAAAGTCAAGTCCCCCCCAAACCTTTTTGGTCAATTTCCCCTTCCACTAACACAAAAAATGTTCCTCCACCACTGACCTAAATGACTCTTATACCATCCAGCCCCGTGGTGTAGTGGTCAGTGTAAATTACTATGAACCTAGGGGTCCCTGGTTTGATTCCCGGCTGGTATTTTTCTCTTAAGGGGAGTCATCCCAAGGTCACTGGGGGGGGGGGGTTATATTAGGTTTAAGACTTTCACTGGTTCCATATCTTCATATCTCTATCATCATATCATCTCATTACGGATACGTGTAGACAACCTTCATATATGTACCACAGACAAGTCTCTGTGCCACCAGAGCAGCTAATAGTCTACATACAGGCAAATAACCAGGATATCATGTCCCTCCCAGTCAGTAATACCATAAGCTAAAAAAATCTTATACCTATGAGATACAGATGTGTTGAATATTGTGTATAGAGCCGGGGTAAGAGGTTGGGGCTATTTGTGCCCTGGATATACGTACAAGTAATCATCCGTGCTCCTGGGTAATTAACACGTTTTTAGATGAACCTGTCTACAGTCGAATTAAGACAGGAATACACTTTTTTGACAATTATAAAAGATACTTAAAACAATTTTCAGATATTCACTTGTCAAGTCAAGGGATTTGCAGAAGTCATATTTGATATATATTACTAATACCAATAAAATAAAACTCATAAAAGAGTAAAATGCTATCAATTTTGACAGCAAATTTTTTATTTGTATTTTCTAAAAGACTCTTCTTATTAAAAAATAGACCAGACTAGATTGGTTGGTTCGTTTATTGATATTCTTAGTGCTAATTTAGAAAACAAAATTTAGCCTTCGGAATAAATATAATAGTTTAAGCTACACAATAACTAAATAATTAACACTACACTACACATTAACTAGCAAAACTAGAACCATTCACCCAACACAGTACTTATATACAGGTAAGTTTTTCTTAATCGGCGGAAACTGACACTGTTTATATATACATATATACATATATACATATATATTTATCACCGTGCCTTATTACCCGTGCGGGTTATATGCTTATGTACTAATTACACTAATTGTTTAGGAATTAGGAGGTTTTAAATTTGAGATGAAGTGTATCCGCATTTGCGTGGAAGAAGAGTGAAAAACTATTCGGGGTAAACCCCTCTCAGTTCACTTGACCAGGATTGAACACCGATCGGCAGTCTAGTTCAACCCGAGAGCAGCGCATTAGACCACGCAGCCACTGAAGCGGGTCTGTTTATATTTACTCAAATTACAAGTTTAAGGACTGATAGCTGAATTCCCTCCCCTCCTTAACATATATCGATTTTTCTTTGTCAATTAATTTGCGAAGTGTTCACAGAATTATTACCCTTGGAATATTTTCTAGTAGGAAGATTTTGTCATGTTATTGCTTCTTTAACTAAAAGACTTGCCATTTTTAACAGTTCTCTCCCCCCTTCCCCCCTTTCCAACCCATTCACTAATCCTTACAATTATAAATGCGAATGTGAGTTTGTTTGTTTGTTTGTTTGTTTGTTACGCTTTCACGCCTAAACTACTCGACCGATCATCATGAAATTTCGCATACACTTTGTCATGGGTACAGAAAAGAATATAGAGTACCTTTCATCCAGAAAAAATGTGAATGTGAGTTTGTTTGTTTGTTTGTTTGTTATTGTTTGTTACGCTTTAACGCCTAAACTACTCGACCGATCATCATGAAATTTCGCATACACGTTGTCATGGGTACAGAAAAGGACATAGGGTACCTTTCATCCAGAAAAAAAAATGCAAATGTGAGTTTGTTTGTTTGTTTGTTTGTTATTGTTTGTTACGCTTTCACGCTTAAACTACTCGACCGATCATCATGACATTTCGCATACACGTTGCCATGGGTACAGAAAAGGATATAGGGTACCTTTCATCCAAAAAAATGTGAATGTGAGTTTGTTTGTTTATTTGTTTGTTATTGTTTGTTACGCTTTCACGCTTAAACTACTCGACCGATCATCATGACATTTCGCATACACGTTGCCATGGGTACAGAAAAGGATATAGGGTACCTTTCATCCAAAAAAATGTGAATGTGAGTTTGTTTGTTTATTTGTTTGTTATTGTTTGTTACGCTTTCACGCCTAAACTACTCGACCGATCATCATGAAATTTCGCATACACGTTGTAATGGGTACAGAAAATGATATAGGGTACCTTTCATCCAGAAAAAAGGTGAATGTGAGTTTTTTGTTTATTTGTTTGTTATTGTTTGTTACGCTTTCACGCCTAAACTACTCGACCGATCATCATGAAATTTCGCATACACGTTGTCATGGGTACAGAAAAGTACATAGGGTACCTTTCATCCAGAAAAAAAAGTACTGTTCCTGACGGATAGAAAAAAATAACTGTTAGATGGTCGTCCAGCTTAACAACTCGGCCTACTGATATGAATAAATTAATTGCAACATGGTGCCTGGAGAAAGAGAAAAAGGGACCTGGGGTATCCCAGAAGAGAATCTGATACCCTGAATAAAAATCTGTTCCCGAGTTATTTTAGGCACATCTATCTTAAAATGATTAAAAATGATTATATTCAGCTAATTAAGCTCTGTCTGTGCACCCCGTTATGGTAAATGACAAAATTGTCGTAAGAAGTTTGGTATTATTTATTTCAGCAAAAATAGCTCTCGAGGTATGATGCTACGACAATGTAAACTTTTAGTGTGGGACGAAAGTACGATGTCCCACAAAAAAGCTATAGAGGCGTTAATCCAAAATCTTCAGGACTTGCGAGAGAGGAGGAATGGTAGATTTACTGGCTGCTGACTTCCGACAAACTCTACCGGTGATCCAGAGGGGCACACATGCAGATGAAATCAAAGCCTGTCTCAAGTCATCAAGATTGTGGGCAAAAGTGAAAAAATTCTGCCTAACAACGAATATGAGAGTCCACCTTTATAATGACGTAGATTCAGGACATTACGCAGAGACACTATTGAAAATTGGCGATGGACGTTTGGACACGGACGCTGAAGGCTGTATTTTACTACAGGGGAATTCTGTAATTTGGTGGAAAATGATGTGGAGCTCATTGCTAAAGTTTACCCAGACTTACAACTAAATTTAAATTGTGATCATTGGTTGTGTGCAAGAGCAATTCTTGCACCAAAATATGAAATCGTTAACAAAATCAACACTGACATTTTGAAAGAGGTGCAGGAAGAAATAAAGGAGTATTTGTCAATAGATACAATCATGGACACAGAACAGAGCACTTCATATCCCGCTGAGTTTTTAAATTCTCTGGAGCTATCGGGTGTACCCTCGCATAAACTACAATTGAAATTAGGTGTACCAGTTATGCTTATGCGAAATTTAGATGCACCCCGTTTATGTAATGGGACGAGGCTTCAATTACACAATTAGGGCAAAATATAATCTGTGCCACCATTTTAACAGGTGTGGGAAAAGGGGAAACTATAATCATACCTCGAATCCCAATAATCCCCGATGACCTACCATTTCAATTCAAAAGACTCCAGTTTCCAATCAAACTTAGTTTTGCTATTACCATTAACAAAGCGCAAGGGCAAAAATTGTAGGTATTAGGGGTGCATTTGGAAATGCCATGTTTTTCCCATGGCCAGCTATATGTAGCCTGTTCGCGTGTGTCCAATGCCCAGAATTTGTATGTATTTGTGCCAAATGGAAGGACATACAACATAGTATATAGGAGCGTCCTAAAATAATGATCTATTCTGTGCCCATGATTGCAACGGTCAAGAACAAGAGGAGTAAATAAGGGATGTTAATTAACTGTAAGTAAAATTGAAGATGGAGTAGGATCTTTCAATTCGTAGCAAGACATAACCTATGACTCTACTGACACACACTCCGCTACTTCTTTTCTACTCCTACACTTAATCCTGATTTATATTCTGTAGTTTGTTTTTTTCTTTATCTCTACCTCTATTGACTAACAACCTCAATATGTTCATCGTTTTTATTGTCATACTTCCTGTGTCAATCGACAACCTGAATTTATTGATAAAATCTACATTAACGCGAGCGAAGCCGCGGGCAAAAGCTAGTACTATATATTTCCACCATCAATATTTGGTCACTGTTTAAGTAGATTTTTGCTTGACTAATGAAAACAATCACAAATTATTTTTTTAAATGTACTTTAACTTTACAATGGTGGCGACAATCAAAAAACTTGTATATTCTTATTTATTCAAATCATAATAAGTATATATATATATCCTTATTATGATTTGAATAAATATATATATATATATATTTGTAAAATTATTGGGGGAGAGAGGAGGGTTGAACCTCCAAAACTTTAGTTAGGGCCTTGATCACAAATCTCTATTAACATCAAAAGCTAGTGTAAATTACATTTGTGTTTATCTTTTTTAAATATACAAGTGTCACTTCAACGATAGGGTACCATTTTCAAAATTTGTTTATGCATTTGATTATTTATGATAAGCTACTACGCAGAAGTGTTACCTAAGTTATGTATGTGTAAGACACTTTACAAACCACTAACTACATTTTACAATATGTATTTTGTATTGCATTTACATTGTTATAATTTTAGCAGCATATGTGTATGTTTACATATTGAAATATACTTATCTAGGGTTGTTTATCGAGAGATAATTATTATAATTTTATAAATATTTTATATAAGCTACATGTATATATCATATTATACATGTATAAATATAATATAAAAGTATATAATGTATATATATATATTTATTTATCTAGGTTGAACTATAAGCATAATTTACATCTACGTATAGACATACACATACATTTTTATACATTATCACAAAATGTTTAGCTGTTTTATAAATGATTGACAAGACGTTTCATAAATCATAATGAAAAAACCTGTTCGCCACTTTTTCTCTTAATATGCTCTTATCCTATCATTGAAGTAATATAGTACATTCAGAACATATGAGTATTTATAGTCTATTTCTCTTAGCACAGACTATTTTTGGCCATCGCTGACAGAGTATTATCACACAAACAATCTTGCAACTGTCATGTTGCCCATCGACAAGTTTCTGTGTGGGTAGGGTGGGAGGGTAGGGGGTGGGCAGGATGAAATGTTATTTATGGTCGTATAAAAAACAGAAAGAACAATCATATACAATATATAGAGCTAAACTGTTATGAGTGTGTAAGAAAAACAACAATAATCTCACTCAATGCTATTGTGCTCAAGAGAAAAAACGGAAACCAATCATCTGGAGCGTATGACAAATTCAGATAAAAATGTAAACGCATAGAGAAAAAATATATATATTTGAAAATTGCATTGAGTATCTTTTATGACAGAAACAAAATAATGTATGTGTAGTAGAAACCAGGGATTAAAATGAAGGGGTGTATATTTTGAATTTGGTGTTAGTTTTACATATATATATATATATATATATATATATATATATAATAAATAGTTAAATATATATACAGTATATAAATATATATACAGTCTATATAAATGATTCTAGGGAAAAAGCGCAAGTGAAAGAAGCGCGCCCGGAAACTCCACACAGGAAAAACCCCACAATCTTAAAAGCTCAAAAGAAAAAAGCCCACAACGGAAAAAAGCCCAAACGGAAAAAATCCCACAAGTTAAAGAGCCCACAAGGAAAGATGCTCACATGGAAAAATGCCCACAAGGAAAAATACCCACATGAAAAATGCTCACGTGAAAAATTCTCACGCCAAAAATACTCACACGAAAAATGCTCACGGGAAAAGCTCACACTAAAAGTGAACACACAGAAAAATGTCCATAGAGACAAATGCCCTCATTAATTTTTATTTTCTCATCAATAGAGAAAGTATTGTAATCGTGAAAAAAATCGAAATCGAAATTAAAAAAAGAATTAAACAAGGAAAAAAAACTGCATTAAGGGTGATGAGTGATTTTTTTTTACTCCAATTATTTCGAAAATGGCTTTAACGATTTTGATTAAAATTGATGTATAGATTATGTTTGACCTTCCAAATAAGTAAAATAACACCTTATATTTGGATTTTGGGTAAAAATTAATAGAAGGGCCATATACTGATGAGTAATTTTAGAAAACTCAGATAATTTTGAAAGAGTCTAACGATTTAGTTACAAATTGGTATATGTGGTATCTATGTCACTAAAAAAAACCCCACGGAATAGTTGCTTTTTGGGAAAACATTATTTTAAGGATAGTTTACTAATATTTGAAAAACTTTTGAATTGTTTAGTAAGGAACGTTAAATATTTATAAATAAAATCCATTTTTTAGTGAAATTAAATTGTACAAGTTGGATTACATTAACATGAACATAACTCTGAAATATATTATAATATATATGCACAATATTTGATTGATATTTGAAAGAAATTGGTAATATTAATTACAAGTTATGATACTTTATAGTTGTGAATATCTTGAAATTATAACAAACATCTAAGAATTCAGTACATGTTAATTGTCTACATTGTCTACAATTTTAATATGTAATGAATTCTTAGATATTTGTTATAATTTCAAGATATACATAACTGTAAATTATCTTAACTTGTAATTAATATTACCAATTTATTTTAAATCGCAATTAAATATTGTGCATATATATTATATTATATTACACAATTATGTATTTCATGTTAATTTAATACAACTTGGACAACATAATTTCACCAAAAATTGGATCTTATTTATAAATATTAAACTTTCCTTACTAAACAATTCAAATGTTTCTCAAAAGTCAGTAAACTAGCCTCAAACTAATGTTTTCCCAAAATATGATAGTGAATATGGAGATATGTGCCACTTGGAGTCTTAAACATAACTTAAGCCTAATGTACCAACCCCTAATGACTGTTGGGATAATTCCCCCCAAGAGAAAAATACCAGCGGTACCAGCCGGGAATCTAGCCCGGGACCCCTAGGTTCGTATCCAGGTACACTCACTACTACACCACTGAGCTGGAGAGAATTTTTTTATATTGTATGTCACATATGACCGGGAGGGACTTTGACGTCCAGGTTAGGTCGCCTTATGTGTAGACTATTAGTCGCTATGTTGGCACAGAACGTTACCTAAGGTACATCATAGGAGGTTGTCTACACGTCGTACCAGCAATGAGATGGTGTGATGATAGCTATAATGACGTTGTGGAGTCGGGGTGAGTCTTAACTTAACTTAAGCCTAATTAACCTTACCCTGGTGACCAATGGGATTATTCCCCTAAAGGGAAATTTCCAAAGGTACCAGCTGGGAATCGAAGCCGGGACCTATAGGCACGTAGCCAGGTGCACTGATCACTACACCACGAGGCCGGTTAGTGGATTAATGCACACAAATATATCTATATCATTAATATAAAGAGATATGACCAAAGAAGGCTGAAAACAACATTTTTACTTTCCCACACAGTGAAAGTAGTGTAATCATGACTTATAGATTATGCTGTGACCTGAACTTAACAAGGTGGGTCTTACAATTGTGTCTATCAGTAAACTTATTGAACCTGAGGAGACAGCCAAAACACTCCAATGCATTTCGTTCAAACTTTATGTTTAAATGCAATAAGGTCATTCCCTTAGACAAAATCGTTTTTAATTCAGTAAGGGTGGTTTACTGAAGCATTTATTTTTTAAACTCAATTTTTTTCAAAAATTGTCTTAACTATTTAGTTTAAAATTGTTTCATGTGGAATTGTTTTACATAATAAATTCGTAACTCTATATTCTTGATTCTTAAAGAAAATTTACTTTAAGAAAGTTTAAGGACTGCTAATTTTTAAAAATTTGAAGTATTTTAAAAGTAATTGTAAATTTCTGGTTCAAAATTAATATCCAAAGTGGGTTTCATACAAGCAATAAAATAATATTTGGTTATTTCTGAAGAAATCTTATTTAAGGATAGTCTAATGCTACTTTTTTTTAACATTTTGGTTCAAATTATGATATACTACATAAGAAATACGTACGGTCATTTTGAACTAATTATTTTAAACTAAGCTCACCAAAACATGGTATTCACTCAGACCATAATTTGAATAAATATTTACCTGAATGACGAGAAAGTGGACAAAGATTTCAGGTCTCGATAAGGATGTAGACATTTAAGTTAGTAGCACTCCGAACTTGTGCTCTAAAGGAAGATAAATCTGATCTCTTAGGAATCTTGTTTTTGAACATAGTGGCAGAATTATTTAAACTGTTGGTAATTTGAAGTCTGACCAAAGGAGTAAGGATTTATGATTCACTAACGATTTAATTTTTAAGCTGGTAAGCAAGGTATTATGAGGTGATAACACTCTGGACTTTGATCCATTAGGGAGGGTTATGTGAGGTAATAATAGTTTGAACTCTTTCTTGCGAGTTCGTCTTAGGCATTCAGCATTTCTTAATTTGACCAGAGAGATATAAATATCTGAATATATCTCAATTTATTAGCCTTATTTATCTAGTCTGGGAGTAGAGTCCCGTTTTAGTAAATCACTGCATTTTTTACATTTGATCCACTTTAAGATGTCAAAACTATATAATCTACTTTATTTTCTTTGAAACTCCTTCAATCCTCTTTCCCTTCAACCCCCATCTTTCTCCCCAGCCTTCTTTATGCTCGTGTCTTATGTGGATGTACAAGAACAAAAGTATTTTGAGATATTTTTTAAATCTCTTTCTCTCCCCCGTGGGACTTGTATTGTGAAGCAATGGCTGTGATTCATGGACCACATCATTTCTCCCCAGCTCTTGCCATTGTGTGTGTAGAGATAGGACTTATCTCCCTAGGAGTGTGCTGCTCCTGCATTGTATGCAAATGTGTGTGTACAGAGAGTTGGGTGTCGGAAGAGGGGTAGTGTAAGCTCAGGGTGCAATACCGCTCACTGGATGGCTGGTTGTGTTATCAAGAGGCTTCTGAGCAAAGACAAGCTGGACACCTCTGACACTGTTCTGCAGATACTTCCAACTAGAAGTATTAATTATTCTCACTGGTAGGCTACGCAAGTAGAGGCATCAGTCTCCTAATGAAATGCTATACGTAACGGATAGGTCAGGGTTCAAATACTAGCAAAATTTGTTTTTCCTTTATTGTTTTGCCTTATCCCTTAAACGCGAATATGGGTACATTTAATCCAAATTCTACCCTCTTCATTCCTACACTAAGCTTGTGGGTATTTCAAAATTATATTCTCTTAGCATGCATGGTTTTAAAAAAAAATGCATCTTGAAAAACCACAGTAAATTACGATGTTTGAGGTAAAGTATTTCCCACACGGTCACAGACTAGGCATAGACCAGACACTCAGCTTTACGGGAGATTTGCTGCACTTACTGAGCCAGGTTTAGTCCTTGGACACTGGGTACCACCAAGTGATAACACTTACAAGTGTAACAAACCACTTTAATATTGTTTGTTGTAGAGGGGTGGTGGTCCAAACACATTAACTCAAGTACCATAAATCCCACTACCCCCTTCCTAACTACCCATTTACCCCCTTCAATAAACAAACCTTTTCAGACAAGTAACTAGTCACGGTAGTTGAAGATTGTTTACAACTATAAAATTTGCAAACATTCACTTCAAGGAAAAAAGTCCACTGTATTCTAGACTTTCCTTGTAATTTGTAGTCTGAGTAGGCTCATTTGGGGACTGGTTTGTGGGAACGGAGGTGTGGCCTCTACCTAAACATAGCTTTGTGAAAGATGGTTTATTGACACTAAAAGGCAATTTTTTTGTGAATTGTTTTTAAAAATGCCTGCTTGATATTGAGGTTGTCACTAGGGACTGGCAGTAGCGGTCCCCGTGTTGAAGAATTCACTGAGTGCATGCATTTTGAACTGGAAGGCTGTGGGGCTGGTGTATGTTTGTCTGTGTACACGGCTAATAACTTCGTTCACCTGCACTAGTGATCACATAATTTAAGGTTTGTGACCTACGATATTCTGGATTGTTGTTGACGGGAGATTGAGGCTCTAACTTTTGCCAGGTAATTCGGGGGTGGCTATTCCGCATGGAATTAATCACTGTGGTTTTTCAATCCGTTCAAGTTTTACTAAATAAAAGGGATATGAATGTCTAAAACCTTATTTTGTTTTGGCAGTAATTAACTATATTCCCTGCTGCTTTCATTGCGTGATATTTCAGTATAGAGATTACGAATGTTACAAATTATCTTAGTGTAGATTAGAATTATAGCAATTGCGCGATAAGCCGTAGATATAAAGTTTATTATTGCGTCTAGAATAGTTAGAATAAATATATATATTGTTTCAGCTTTCAAAATTGTACTACCAAACATTCGTGTTATTCCATATATATTTTTTTAATATGTATACCTAACATAGATACCTTAATGATTTGATATAAAATATGAGAAGAGTATATTCTAAATAAATGGTATGGGATTCCGCAAGGACTTTCTCGCTCTTTTGTTTAAAAATGGAGATATTTACTCAAAACTCGTAATATATGTGAAACGAAATAATATATTCACTAGCAAATCCAAGCACAAATTGCACTATACTTATGTAAATATTTTTTGAGTCTCGGTTTTAAATTTTATAGTTTTATTTTTAAAGAATGTTCTCGTTTGTATGTTTGTATCAGTAAAATGATCGATTTTGGGTCCACAAGGGTCAACACTTCGAATTAAAATTTCAACTTCCGGTTAAAATTTTAAAATTTAATTAGGTGTTTCACAACTTCATGTCATCGCATTGCTATTGAATTATTAATTTATAAATTTTGACCAATAAAAAATGTAAATATTGACTAATGAGTCTAAAATGGAGATAGATCATATGTTGTACAAACATTTCTCCTAAGAGGTTAAAGGAAAAATAACAAACTTTTTTGGAGGACTTACTTATATTTAATTACTCTATGGCATTGGAGAATTATTGCGTTAAAGCTTAAGTAGTATTGCTTTACAACTAAAGCTCATAAAATTGTATTAATATATTTTCCAATATATCAGAAACTGTTGGTTTTATAAAAATAAATTTTTATAAAAGTTTTTTATTTTTAATAGTACTAAAATGTTGCAATGATAAGATATTTAGTATCTCAAATATTTTTGGAGATACGGAAATTTCAGCTTCTGTAAAGTACCCTAAAAATCATTTTCATAGGCAAATGGGAATAGCCATTTTATTTATAATCTTAACCAACGACTAGATACGAATTTTAATCAAAATTGTTAGAGGCAATTTTGAGAAAATCTGTTTTTTCTCGTTTCACTTTTATTAATCTACTCTTAATTTTAGGGTTGAACAGACACACAGACAGACAGCATTACAAAAGCCACTATTAGGGTTCGGGGGGTAATGTACGTTGACATCCATCAACATTTTGGGTTAGATTTTTCTTACGGTCGCAATAATCTACCTTTAGTTTTCGAAAAGTTAAACTGTATATATAATTGCGGATAGCTTTCAAGTTATTGGATTTATAAAAATATGCTTCAAATAAAAAATTGTATTATAAATAGACTTGCATATATGCAATGATAAGTAATTTCATACCACAAAGAGTTATGGTGATATGATAAATAATAAAAATTTACGCATTTGACCGGAACCCTTACAGTCATTTTTGCCGAAATATTGAGAGTAGCCTTTTTGTTTGGAATATATATAGTTGTTCATAAATCAAATTTAGTAAAATCGATATAGCCGATTTTGATTTTCTCTTTTTGCCCTTCAGTAAAATACGCTTAATTTTAGGGTTAGATATTCAATTCCAAAAACCCCTTGGGGCAGCCCTATTAAAACCCTAGATACAAAGTTTTAGCCCAATTGTTAAAAGGTTTAGGCTATAGTTGGAGGTACAGACATAAAGACAGACTGACAGGCAGACGGAAATTCAAAAACCACTTTTTTGTATTCGGGGGGTCATGAAACGTCAAGATTCATCAAAATCTTGAGTTTAATTTTTAAGACGATCACAATACTTTCTCTGCCTGTAAGATAGCGAGAAATTAAAAAGACACTCCCAATTATTTGTAAAAACAATGGAGAAACCAACGATAGTATAGTGTAATACAAATTTATTGATGTGGATGTAATATTTAATCATTATTCTAAGAATAATTTACGAGCCTATTTTAGTGCCAGTTTTCTGGATTCAGGTGACTTATAGAATATGAAAAATACGGTAAATTGTGTGTATTTTTCAACAAAATTTGCCTGAATAGATGAGCAGAAACCATAATGTGCTACAAAATACTTCTAGAGGATGCAGTTAGAGACCAATAAAAACAAACTTCCAGGTCAGAGTCAAGCACCCTATCATGGGCCTGAAACTAAATTGGTGAGTATCCCAAAGAATGAGTCTTAATGATTAAATTGGTTTTGATGTTTAAAACAGAAGTTTATTGGCACTCAAAACGTGGTTGGCTATGTGTGTTTTTGACTAAGACCATACCAAGATCTTGTTTGGTAACACCTTACTTGACCGAAATAAATCGCTCAGTTTAAACCAATAAGCCAAGAATCGTGGGAAAATTTTAAAACAATATGTCCCCTTATGAAATACTAGCATGAATTACCCTGCTTTACCCGAGAGAAATAATTTAGGGTAGCAAAAATAGAAAGACCAAAAAGAATAAAAGGAAAACCATACATAAAATACTTAGCTTTGCCTGCGAGAAATATTTAAAAGTAAAAAGGTAAAGGTAAAGGTAAAGGTAAAGGTAAAAGGTTAAAAAAGACCAAAGAATGTAGAAATTAAATCCAATCAAACTTTAAAAAATTGGTAAGCTATAAGGGCAAAAAGTATTAAAATGAAAAAAAGGGTAGTAAACGAAAAGGGAACAAATAGTAAATAGGTCAATTAATAAATCTAATAAGAATAAAAAGCTATCAAATTTAAAAGCGTTAAATGCCACACAGTAAATTAGTATTTTATTATTGTTGTATGAATTTCAACTTTCCCGGGTTTCTATTTTGAAATTAAATGTATTCAGACAAATAATGTACTCTCCGAGAGTGCCTATTGACTTTCATGTCGAACTACTATTTTATGTCACGACATAAAGGTTTTTTAAACTAGTTTTTAGGATTTCTGAGGGAACCTCTTCCTCCAATTAGTGCGTCTTCATTTTGAAATTTGAGGATCAGATCTTAAAGGTTGTTTGGGGTTGTTCCTATTCCTGCCTGACAAATTTTAATCGTCTATCACACTGAAAAGTAATTTACTGATTTAGTTTTGGGAATTTTGTATAACCTTATTTAACCAGCTCCCTTTCTAAATAGTAAAAATTTAAAACTAATTTTATCATCGGAATAATCCCTCTACGTTCCTGGAAAATTTAAATGTTGTGTCTTAACTAACAGCATTTTTTTAAATCTAACACTCCTTTTCAGCTTTCCTATTTTCACCCTTAAAAAACGTTTATAGTTATTTGGAGTGTTCTTTATACCTTGCTGGTTACGTTTTATAACCCAAAGAAGGTAGTTTGTTTTTATTAGTTGTGAAAATTGTAAACTTCCCCCTTCCATTGACACAACTCTTACTTAGAAATTTCAAATTTTAAGACAAACTAGGTTATCTGGAGTTGTCCTACTACCGGCCTGAGAAAACTAAATTTTATACCACACCACAAAGTGTATTTTATCATTAAGCACCCCTTCCCCTTCCCCTGTTTCTCAAAGACCCAAATAAAAATTTAAAAGTTTCAGCCTTTAATATTTATTTGGAGTAGTCTTTTTGCCTGCCAAATTTCAGTTTTATACCTCAATGGGAAGTAGTTGTTTGTTATTAGTTAACAGTTTTACCCCACCAACTTGTTTTTCCACTATTTGAAATGTCAAATGTATTGGGTTATTCGGATCTGTCTCTCTACTCAAGGGCGTATGGATCTAATTTTTTAGGGGCATCCAGACCCCCCTGTCCCTGTCCTTTCTTTCAAACTTTTCGTAGTTAGAAAATAATGTTTTGAGTAGGTAAGTATATTGAGATAATAGGTGGCGGAAGTGTAGTAAGCCTACCTACATGAGCTACATACTCTACTTCTGACAGGTTATGTTATTTAAGCTGCTCTTTTCTTAGGATGATTCCTCAATTAGAATCTTACAAGTGATAGCAAACATTTTTGCCTCATTTACTCAGCCCTCACTTACTCGACCAAGAAGGGCCCTTTGTTTTTCAATACCATATGAATGTATGAGATAAAAGGTACAATATTTGTAATGTTGATAGAGATAATTTTACAATAGGAAGTTTTACAAGTTGTATCTTGAAGATAAATATTAAAATATTCATTAATTAATATTTATTTAATGACATGTACAATTAAAATTCTTGAAAGATTAAAAAACTTAAACATTAGGTTTGTATATGTATTTGTGGTACCCTCTTTAAGGGGGTGTCCAACAAATTCTAGAAGGGTTCAATTAATCCCAGGGGTTCCGGACCCCCCGACCCGCATCTTTCTACGCCCTTGTTTCTACCTGTCTTCAATTTTTAATTATCTATCTCATTTCTGTTTGTTTATGGAATCTTTAAACCCCCTCCACCAATACCTTTTCCCCACTTTAGAAATTTCAAAATTATTGGGTTATTTAGAGCGGTATCTCTACCTGTTTGCCAAATTTTAATTTTCTACCTCATTTCTGTTGGTTTTTTAAGATTTAGCCCCAAACTACTTTATCCACATTAATATTAGAAATACCATAATTCAAAATTAATTTGGTTATTTGGAACTCTCTTTCCACCTATTTGCCAAATTTTAATTTTCTACATCTTGTCAAAGTTTTTTTTATAGTTACAACACCAACCTCCCATTTATGGGATAACCATTTTGAAACATCACATTTTTAGATATTTTTCTTTGTATGGGGAAATCTCTCTATCTCTCTATCTTCCTGCCAAATTTAAGTTCAACAGGTTTTTTTTTCAAATGCAATGTTACAACCCCAGCTTACTTCACTCCTTTAGGGGTTGAATTTTGCCAAAAAAACAAAAAAAAAACACCTTGTTATCAGATTCCAATGACCTGAAATAAACCTCCCTGCCAAATTTCAAGATTCTAGTTCCAGGGGTTTGGGAGATACGGTGATGAGTCAGTGATTCAGGGCTTTCATCCTTATGTATGTATAGGTATGTATAAATTAATAAAGTCTCGTAACTCTCATGATTTAAAATGGAAAACTAATTAGATAGTATAGTGGACAACAATTATCAGTGAACTTTTTTTTCAGAACTAGACCAGACAACCAGCAATAAAGATCAAAATCGAGAAATAATCCGGTAGGATGTAGAATATTTGAGAT
Organism: Timema podura; assembly: GCA_033556935.1. NCBI lineage: Eukaryota > Metazoa > Arthropoda > Insecta > Phasmatodea > Timematidae > Timema > Timema podura. The sequence goes on along the minus strand of JAVRXN010000010.1, from coordinate 50,370,723 downwards.
TATATAGTGAAATAGGGGACCTGGTGGTCTAGGGATAAGATGTCAATCTTCTGTTTTAGGGGTCCGGGGCTCAAATCCCTGTCCCGGCACAGATTTATCTGATTACCAAACCTTTCCTTCATCTCTGGCAGAATGTGAATGTATGGAATTCCAGGCTCCCAAACGTGGTTCGGAACCCACGTTAAACTGTAGGTATCCTCTGCTTTCCATCATCATCATTCTCACGTATCATCCTATCATCTGGGGATAGTGAAATTCGCCTTAATGGTGTCCCCACCCCCAAAATGAATTCCTCCATATATCAGGAAATCAGAGGTAAGATAAGGTCAAATTGCCAAATCTAGAGCATTAGCCCCATCCCCCATGTAGTGAAATAAATTTGTGTACATCTCAACAATGGTTCCAGTATAATGGCGCGATATCCATGTCATAAAATCAGACTGCTGTTTTGGAATTTATATAAACAAATCATTTCCAAAGCATCAATTTTGCGCTAATAGCAAACATTCTAGAACTAGTTAACCTTTAAATTTTTCTCTAAGAATGATCAAATAAAGTACTTATTAAAATGTAGTATTTATTTTTTCATTTTTTTCAGTTTGGAGAAAAAATCAAACATGTAATAATTTCAAACATTTTTTGACTCAAAATGAATAAATTTAAATAAAATACAACAAATTTAAGACTAATTTAGTACAAAGAGGAGAAATTTAGAAAACACCATGCACCCATTACATTATACACTTATTGTTTGATTTAATACATACTTTGAATAAATGGATACATTTACAAATAAAAACAATAACTTTTCAGGATACTTTAATCGGCTTTAGCATGTTATTGTAAAAAAGCCTCATCAAACCGTAGCAATAGGAACTGTTAATATCAGTTTCTCTTAGAATATAATATTGAGGGATTTTATATTTACAATAGTAATATACAGTATATTTGTGCTAACATTTAATTTGCTATATTTACTTAATAAACGTAAGTTATGAATACAATTTAATGTCTAACTATTTATCCTAGGCCTAGGGGCCACGAAGGGTTCTTTAAATTAATACGAACTTAACAAAAAGTGTTAGTATAAGTCAATTTTTAATTAATGACATGCTTGAAAACATACAATAAAAACATTCTCCTAGATCTCCAAGACATGTTAAATAAAAAACTTATCCACATTTTTGTTAACGAAGCACCACTTAAAAGTCGTTTTGGACCTTTAAGATTTGTGATAGAGGCTTGTTCTATAGCAATCTATACCAACACAGAACCAATACAATCGATAAATCTTGCCTTATGACAGTCTTCAAAAGACAGACACATGTATTAAATGAGGTCATCCTTTACCTCTGAGAGACGTGTCGGATCTATCCCCACTAGCAGCTAGCTCCCCTCTCGTTTCACCCGGTAATGAAGTGGTGGTAAGATTAGCCATGAAAACTGAAGCAGTGCACACGAGGATATAGTATCCCCCCGTGGTTCAATGTTTGCTGAAGGACATCCCTGTGTTTTCCATATCATGTTGCTCGTGTTTGCTCTCAGCAAGTCTGGCTGGTTGGTTGATCGCTGATCAAGAGCTCTTCAAGAGGGTGACAAACCTCCTCTGTATCTCCCAGCCCCTTCCTACATCATTGAAGGGGGGGAAAACATGCAGTTAGTACAACTCACTCCTCACCCCCTTAGCCAAACTACCCACTCATACCCTAGAACATACCAACCCCCACTCACTCGACTACACCCTCTGGACAAACACACGTTTAGAGGAACAACTTCCTATTTCCGATGTAAAAAAAAAACTGTTGGACAGTTATTTTAGTCCCATTCATAATATTTAAATCAACTAAACGTGTAGGTGTTTATACTACTATAAAACTCTTAACTATTATAACTCGTATATTTCTGGTGGAAAGTAGTAAAATAGTGATTAATTTCACAATGTGAAGCAGCTTACGCATTTTAATATAATATTACTTTCACTCAATAAGTATTAGCAACATTTACTTGAGATAATTTTAGAAATGTATTTAGGCAATGGGTAACTTTTTTGCGAATGAAAATATATTCAATAAAATTATGCAATTGCTTTACAAAAATATTTAATTAAAAAACATAATTAGTTACTTAGATGGTCGTAGGCTGAGTGTTTGACTCGCACTCATGAGGATGGCATTTGATCCCTAATAAAAATTAAATGGGAGTAGCCCACAATGGTGGGCACGCCGACTAAACGTCAGCTAATTCTATTATACCTTACTGTTGACAGGAAGGTTGGCTTTCAAATTCTAGTTGGGTGTACTGAAGGTGAATTTTATTTATTGGCTTCTCACTCTGTCCCCACGCAAATTCAAGTAAACTTCCTCTAAATTCTATCTTCCTCACTCTTACTCAATTGGTATCATTCAATTCCGATATCCTGATGGACGTGGAGCTAGAAAACAACACTTCCCAAATTGTGATTTAATATCCTCTCAGCACCAATCGCGAATTGTGGTGGGACGTGGTAGAATAAAAAACCTCACTTCAGGCCCAAGGTTGTTACGTTTTCCTAAAACTTCATTCTCCTCATCCGTTTCCTGAATATTTTTTTATTTATCACCACGTATTACTACCCGTTTGTATTATACGCTTAAGTACTAATTACGCTAATGGGTTAGGAATTGAAAAGGTTGAATATAGAGAGAATGAACCCGCATTTGCGTGGAAAGAAAGTGGACAACTATTTAGGAAAAACCACCCCCAGTATCACCCAAGGAGATTCAAACCTCAATCTTCCCATCCTCAGCAGTCTAGCTCAACACAAAACTAGCGCATTAGCTAACTACGCTCCCGAGGGTGTATCCTGGATATTAGATTTGCTGTAAGAAATTACTGAAAAAAGAACTTTCTAATAATATTTTATATTGCAGTGTCATTTCAATGTTCCACTGATTGGACAAAAACGTGTATTTCAAATAAGTTCTATTTTGAATAGAATTCTCATTAGTGTCGATAGAATGTTACAATTTTTCATGAACAATTTCATAAATTAATTTTTTTATTCATTATTTTCATAATACCTGGCATATTTCATTTTAATGTTTACCTATTTTAACATTTTTGTTTAGTAATGATAATTTCTAGATAAACTTCAATAAAATGGTGAATCTATGTAGTTTATTCAAGTGCATAGCTCAAAGTTAACATCAGGTTATGGAATCATTTTTGGATGTGAGTATTTTTTAGTACACCACGCCTCACTACTTGTTAAATTAAACTAATATGTTAGGGATGAAGAAGGTAGAATTTTTGAGTAGCTGTACCTTCATGTGTGTGGAAGGACCGTAGAATACCTTTATGGAAAATAAACCAATTTGAACACCTATCTGGGACTCTAGCCCAGACACCCCCACCCACCCCATTAGTTATCTCGTGATAAACTTAAAATATTTAAATATGTTTTCATATTGTAATGTAAGTACTGATGGGCTTTCGTAATCACAATATCTCAAGATATGACTATTATATAAATAGACTAGGAAGTGTGTTTGTGTTTTTTTGTGTTTATAGATCTTTGTGTGTGTATATAGGTTTTAGAACTCCGTAAATCAAAAAAAACCTAGAAATCAACAACTTGGCATACATTTTTAGATAACTCTGAGGATGTGTATCTCAAACGTTTTTTTTAATGTTTACATCCATTGTGATACATCTCAACCCAGATGCCTAGGACCACGTGACCGCATATTCGGGAAACTTTAGAACTAGGAAACCTAAAAAAATTACTAAGCATGGCCAAGATTTATGAACCTAGGGTGGACTCAGTCATATTTTATTTACTTTTACATATATTCAAAGATTTACACCTTAGACTTACTAAACGTCAGTTTGGGTAACTCAGAAACCATTTAACAGAAATTCGCATGTTTATATAGGGAAATCTCACAATGTGTATCTCAGGTCTATTTTTTTTTAAATACTATTGAGCTAATTTATTTGTACTTTTATACCGATTTTTGAGCACGATGCTTTAAACTGCGTGTCAAAATTATATTTTTAAAGATTCTAAAACCAAATAGCCTAGAAATATGAAACTTCGCTTAGGTCTACATACTTAGGGTAAACTCAGGGTTCGCACCTTTCCCGAATTATATTTACTTTTGGATGCATTAAGAAGTTTACGCTTAGACCACTTGACCATTCCAGACTCAAGAAACCTAGAAATATGAACTTTAGATATATGCTAAATGACACCTGATGGCGAAGTGAACTTTGAACAAGTGTATCAAAATAGTACATTCTTGGAGATTACTTTGTTAATAGGAAGGAGAATAACTCAAATAGAAATGAAAAAAAAATGTTTAGTTTAATTTTGACTCTACAAACCTGACAGTACCTTGAAAATTTTAGTTAGCTATATGGGGCATCCACAGTGGGCGAGTTGGTATTTGACAGCTAGGAAAAACCTGTCTAGGTAGCCACTTGGTATAACGCACTACTATCGCAGTAGACTAGACTGTCAATGATGGGAAGATCGAGGTTCTTATCTCGGTCAGGTGTACTGAGGGTGTTATTTCATAAATGGATTTCCACTCTCCCTTCACGCAAATGCAGGTACACTCCCTAAAAATATAGACTTCCTCATCCATAACATCACTAGAATAATTAGTAAATAAGCGTATAATCCGAACGGGTAGTAAGATATGGTGTTAAAAAAAGTAAAAGATAGGAAAAGTTACCATACATCCATTCTCCAAACTAAATGATCTGCAGGACTATATGTTTATTTGTTCTTACTTTTGGAAGTCAGAACATTCACCAAAAAAAAAGGATTTGTTTTAAATAACCAACCTTTTTACATTATTGAAAAACGAACATACTAAACTAACCGTTTGGATGTTTCTTTTTGTGGAAACGGCGTCTGTAGTTCACTTAAAACATTATTTTCAAACGTGACCCTATAAAATGTGGAGTGCTATACTGAAATCAATTTGGAGATCCAGCCGAAACAAGGGTGGTTTATGACGTCACACAAACCGTCAAGGTGGTTGTGTTACTACGCTGTCTACAAAATAAAAACTTTTAAATTTGAAATTAATATTTTGTATGGCCCTCTTTATAAATTATAAAAAAAACTATGTATTTATTTTTATTGCCAGTTACAAGAATATAAAAGTGTGAAAATAATACTTATTAATTATTTCAGAGTACTTAAGTATATCTTGTTGCCACAATTGCAAAACAAAAAACATAATAGTTTCATAACATTTATTAATATATTTTGTCATTTCAATAATTTACGAAAATGCTAATAATACAGTAATCCTTGGGAAAGTATTATTAGATTCCACTGATAAAACTTTTGATTGATAATACAGTATTAGTAAGCAAATAGTAGTTATTTCTGAATGAGTTGGCATAAGTGACTTTCAGTACATTTTTTTAATAAACAACTTTCTAATTCTATTAACTGTCAGATACCAGCCTTCCAACCATAAGTACTCTAAAGCAATCTCGTTTATGGACATAGCTTCTAAGATTCCCGCTGGACTCAGGGGTTTCACTTTTGTAACATCTTAGTAGTACTCGTATTTTCATTACATAACGAATTTATAATAATTAACATGAATTTGTGGACACGTGGGCTCAACGTCACGCTCGTTTGGTTTGGTTGGTCGATTGTGGGAAGATTTATATTCAAATTTAGGCTTGACACAGTTGGGATGATTTTTTACTTTCTCTCTATCTTACAGGTAGAGAAAGTATTGTGATCGTCAAAAAATTCGAACTCGAGATTTTGATGAATTTTGACGTTTCATGACTTCCTGAATCCGAAAAAGTGGTTTTTGAATTTCCGTCTGTCTGTCTGTCTGTCTGTCTCTCTGTCTGTCTGTCTGTCTGTCTGTACCTCCAACTAGAGCCTAAACTATTTTACCGATTGAGCTGAAACTTGATATCTAGGGTTTTCATAGGGTTGCCCCGAGGGGTTTTTGGAATTGGATATCTACCCCTAAAATTAAGGGTAGTTTACTGAAGGGCAAAAAGAGAAAAAGTCGATTTTCTCAAAATCGGCTCTAACGATTTTGATTAAATTTCATTTATGAACATAAATAAATATTCCAAACAAAATGGCTACTCTCAATATTTCGGCAAAATCGTTTTAAGGGCTCCGGTCTGATGCGTAAATTAACATTTTTTATAATAGCTCCGAAACTATTTGAGATATGAAATTACTTAGCATTACAAATATGTATATATATTTATAATACAAATATTTTATTCGAAACATATTTTTATAAAATCAATAACTTTCAATATATACGCAATTATATATATATATTTAACTTTTTGGGCATTAAAGCTTAAGTATTGCGACCGTAAGAAAAACTAACCTGAAATGTTGATGGATGTCGACGTCTCATGACCCCCCGAACCCTTAAAAATAGTCTTTGCAATGCCGTCTGTCTGTGTGTCTATTAAAACTTAAAATTAAGGGTAGTTTACTGAATGGCAAAAAGAGAAAAAGTCGATTTTCTCAAAATCGGCTCTAACGATTTTGATTAAATTTCATTTATGAACATAATTAAATATTCCAAACAAAATGGCTACTCTCAATATTTCGGCAAAATCGTTTTAAGGGCTCCGGTCTGATGCGTAAATTAACATTTTTTATAATAGCTCCAAAACTATTTGAGATATGAAATTACTTAGCATTACAAATATGTATATATATTTATAATACAAATATTTTATTCGAAACATATTTTTATAAAATCAATAACTTTCAATATATACGCAATTATATATATATTTTTAACTTTTTGGGCATTAAAGCTTAAGTATTGCGACTGTAAGAAAAACTAACCTGAAATGTTGATGGATGTCGACGTCTCATGACCCCCCGAACCCTAAAAAATAGTCTTTGCAATGCCGTCTCTCTGTGTGTCTATAAAAACTTAAAATTAAGGGTAGTTTACTGAAGGACGAAAAGAGAAAAATTTGGTTTTCTCAAAATCTGCTTAAACGATTTTGATTAAAATTCGTATCTAGGCGTTGATTAAGATTATAAATAAACTGGCTATTTTCATTTTCCTATGAAAATGATTTTTAGGGTACATTACAGAAGCGTTAATTTCCGTATCTCCACAACTATTGGAGAAACTAAACAACTTATCATTGCAAAATTGTAGGACTATTAGAAATAAAAAACTTTTATTTGACATATATTTTTATAAAAGCAACAGTTTCTTAGATATTTGCAAATATATTAATACAATTTTGTGAGCTTTAGTTGTAAACATATACTACTTAAGTCTTAACGCAATAATTCTCCAATGCCATAGAGTAATTAAATATAAGTATCTAAAGTATGTTATTTTTCCTTAAATCTCTTAGGAGAAATGTTTGCATAGCAATGATCTATCTCCATTTTAGACTCAATAGTCAATATTTACATTTTTTATTGGTCAAAATGTATAAATGAATAATTAAATATCAATGCGATGACTTGAAGATCTGCAACACCTTTTAAAATGTTAAAATTTTAACCAGAAATCGAAATTTTAATACGATGTGTTTACCCTTGTGGAAGACATTAAACTGTTTGAAATGTTCTTAGGTGGACAAAGATGCGCCTATTTTCTCATTGATTCTATATCATTGTATATTATTTTATGCGTGTTCTTATGTGGAGTGGTGATGATACAATGTACATTATTCCGTTCAGAAATCTTACGAGTTTATAGAAAGAGAGAGAAAGTCTGTGCGGTGTGCCGTACCATTTATTTTATTTATTACTTTCTCTCTATCTTACAGGTAGAGAAAGTATTGTGATCGTCAAAAAAATCGAACTCGAGATTTTGATGAATTTTGACGTTTCATGACTTCCTGAATCCGAAAAAGTGGTTTTTGAATTTCCGTCTGTCTGTCTGTCTGTCTGTATGTCTGTCTGTACCTCCAACTAGAGCCTAAACTATTTTACCGATTGAGCTGAAACTTGATATCTAGGGTTTTCATAGGGTTGCCCCGAGGGGTTTTTGGAATTGGATATTTACCCCTAAAATTAAGGGTAGTTTACTGAAGGGCAAAAACAGAAAAAGTCGATTTTCTCAAAATCGGCTCTAACTATTTTGATTAAATTTCATTTATGAACATAAATAAATATTCCAAACAAAATGGCTACTATCAATATTTCGGCAAAATCGTTTTAAGGGCTCCGGTCTGATGCGTAAATTAACATTTTTTATAATAGCTCCGAAACTATTTGAGATATGAAATTACTTAGCATTACAAATATGTATATATATTTATAATACAAATATTTTATTCGAAACATGTTTTTTATAAAATCAATAACTTTCAATATATACGCAATATTATATATATATTTTTAACTTTTTGGGCATTAAAGCTTAAGTATTGCGACCGTAAGAAAAACTAACCTGAAATGTTGATGGATGTCGACGTCTCATGACCCCCCGAACCCTAAAAAATAGTCTTTGCAATGCCGTCTCTCTGTGTGTCTATTAAAACTTAAAATTAAGGGTAGTTTACTGAAGGGCAAAAAGAGAAAAAGTCGATTTTCTCAAAATCGGCTCTAACGATTTTGATTAAATTTCATTTATGAACATAAATAAATATTCCAAACAAAATGGCTACTCTCAATATTTCGGCAAAATCGTTTTAAGGGCTCCGGTCTGATGCGTAAATTAACATTTTTTATAATAGCTCCGAAACTATTTGAGATATGAAATTACTTAGCATTACAAATATGTATATATATTTATAATACAAATATTTTATTCGAAACATATTTTTATAAAATCAATAACTTTCAATATATACGCAATTATATATATTTTTAACTTTTTGGGCATTAAAGCTTAAGTATTGCGACCGTAAGAAAAACTAACATGAAATGTTGATGGATGTCGACGTCTCATGACCCCCCGAACCCTTAAAAATAGTCTTTGCAATTCCGTCTGTCTGTGTGTCTATTAAAACTTAAAATCAAGGGTAGTTTACTGAATGGCAAAAAGAGAAAAAGTCGATTTTGTCAAAATCGGCTCTAACGATTTTGATTAAATTTCATTTATAAACATTAATAAATATTCCAAACAAAATGGCTACCCTCAATATTTCGGCAAAATGGCTTTAAGGGCTCCGGTCTGATGCGTAAATTAACATTTTTTTAAATAGCTCCGAAACTATTTGAGATATGAAATTACTTAGCATTACAAATATGTATATATATTTATAATACAAATATTTTAACCGAAACATATTTTTATAAAATCAATAACTTTCAATATATACGCAATTATATGAATTTTTTTAACTTTTTGGACATTAAAGTTTAAGTATTGCGACCGTAAAAAAAAACTAACCTGAAATGTTGATGGATGTCGACGTCTCATGACTCCTCGAACCCTAAAAAATAGTCTTTGCAATGCCGTCTGTCTGTGTGTCTATAAGAACTTAAAATTAAGGGTAGTTTACTGAAGGACGAAAAGAGAAAAATTTGGTTTTCTCAAAATCTGCTTAAACGATTTTGATTAAAATTCGTATCTAGGCGTTGATTAAGATTATAAATAAACTGGCTATTTTCATTTTCCTATGAAAATGATTTTTAGGGTACATTACAGAAGCGTTAATTTCCGTATCTCCACAACTATTGGAGAAACTAAACAACTTATCATTGCAAAATTGTAGGACTATTAGAAATAAAAAACTTTTATTTGACATATATTTTTATAAAAACAGCAGTTTCTGAGATATTTGCAAATATATTAATACAATTTTTTGAGCTTTAGTTGTAAACATATACTACTTAAGTCTTAACGCAATAATACTCCAATGCCATAGAGTAATTAAATATAAGTAAGTATCTAAAAAAAGTATGTTATTTTTCCTTAAATCTCTTAGGAGAAATGTTTGCATAGCAATGATCTATCTCCATTTTAGACTCAATAGTCAATATTTACATTTTTTATTGGTCAAAATGTATAAATGAATAATTAAATATCAATGCGATGACTTTAAGATCTGCAACATCTTTTAAAATGTTAAAATTTTAACCAGAAATCGAAATTTTAAAACGAAGTGTTGACCCTTGTGGAAGACATTAAACTGTTTGAAATGTTCTAAGGTGGACAAAGATGCGCCTCTTTTCTCATTGATTCTCTATCATTGTATATTATTTTATGCGTGTTCTTATGTGGAGTGGTGATGATACAATGTACATTATTCCGTTCAGAAATCTTACGAGTTTATAGAAAGAGAGAGAAAGTCTGTGCGGTGTGCCGTACCATTTATTTTAAACGGGTTCTTCTCCCCTTCCACGCAAACAAGGGTACATTTCCTCTCATGTATGCATAGCCCAATAGATTAATTACATCTGGATGATTGGGACAGATAGAAGGCTGAAGTGAACAAATTAATCTGAAAACTGGGATTTGAATGCTTGTGAGCTATCAAGGGATCGCGATTGCCTCAGACACAAAATTGGGGTCAAACCTTGGACAAGGTTGGAAAACACCGACTTAGTGAAACTCTAGGGTGTGCCCTTTTGGCATTTTAAATCTAGTTAACACACATTGAATGCCTGATGCACCATACATCAAACATCATGGCCACCGATCTGGGTATAAAAAACTAACTAATAAAGTGGAAACTAGATGTGAGCATACGCACGTATTTTTGCTAAACCTATTATGTGCTTTTTCAGATATTGCAAGCTTGACATCTTAAATGACGTTATTACTGGTGTGGATAGGTCCAAAACCAAGTAGAACTACAATCTAAAATTTGGTATAATTATTTACCTTACACTACCTAGATACTGGTGTGAGTAGATAACTTACAAAAAAAACTTTGAAAGCTTAAACCTTATATATTTAAATAAGTGGTTCTCAAACTGTGGTCAAGATGGTAAACACGTGGGATCACAGGAAAATTAATGGTAACACACTATCAAATTTGCTTTCTCAAATAGTCAATATTATATTGAGACTAGGTTTTCAGTATTTAGTAATCAGTAATCTTATTTCATAATAATATGTATTCTGCTATCATGTATAGACCTCCCTAATATTCATTTCAAACAAAATCGTTATGTCAATTCTCAAAAATTACCTAACATTAAACTATTCTTTATCTTTGAGGGTTTCAATCGATATCAAAACAACACCCCAAAAACAGAAATAGTTGTTTTTGGGCTATGGGGCACATAAAACTTGGATATTTATTAAAATCTAGGGTTAAAATTTTGCACAATTACAATCTTTATTAGAAAGTAAAAAGTGAAATAAGTCTACATATTAAAATATTGAGAGGCTAACTACGCTAAGTCAACTTTAATTTGTTCCACAAGTACAGTCCAGTTTTCATAGGAGGAACATTACATTATTGGTATTATTTTATTAACAATAAGTCATGAAAAGTGATATAGTATGACATGACTCTAAAATATATTTAGTATATTTTATAGTTTCAATGAAAATTTGATTGTAAAATGTGTATATGAAACAAAACTACATAAATGTGCGGTTCTTCAATAATTGATTTAACACTTTCATTAGACAACTTCCTTCTTTGACAAGCGACATTAAGTAGTATTTTAAGGTGGATGGTCCGCGTGTGCATCGGATACTTATATATTTATTTGAAACATTTATCGTGCACTTTCTAAACGAACGGATTAAATCAGCACACGAGAATTTCTATGAGCGAGAGAAAGAACCTACTGATTTTGTCAGGAAAGATATTTTCACATACTTTCCAGGTTTTTTTTTACATGCCATAATCGACATGGGACCGACGGTTTTACTTCCCTTCCGAAGGAGGTTGTGTTACGGATTTTTATCCGCCAAGAGACATCCATTGAGCCCAAATGGGTTTGAACACACGAACATCGGTATTGATGCAAGCAAGACCCCAAGACCACCAAGGTTGATGGATGCTTATTAAGTGGTCCTCACTGAGACAAGTCTGATAAACACGGCACTAAAGGAAAAGTGTGGTACATTTATTAAATTCTTTCCTATAATAAGAGCCTGAAGACTTCCGTCATGTTAATACCTGTTTATTTGGTTAGAAAGGTATAACATATTTTTACTATATATATATATATATATATATATATATATATATATATATATATATATATATATATATATATATATATATATTTATATATATTTTCTGTTTAACTTAGTATTGATTCGTTTTATACCTGGGCAACGCCAGGAACTCGCAGCTAGTATGTAACACAAACGATTATATTGGGAAATGACCACTGAGAAAACTATTAAAATGACTTTTTAAATAAGAGCCAATATCAAGGCTGATTATACAGCATATTGGATACATGATTACGCTAGAACCAGAAAACGTTTCGCAGTTTAGTAATTTCCACTTTTTTATTTGACAACAGCAAAACTGTAATCAGTTTAATAGACATTTCCCTTTAAACTACTATTATTTTACATTTTATTGGATTATTTTAAAATATGGTAAACCACATGATGGTCTCGTAAGGCAGTGATGCGCAACCTTTTGTGGGTTCAACCCCACTGAAGTATTATTTAATTTAGAAAACCCCTATGCTACCATGTAAATGGAATTAACATTTCACTTCTTCTTACTTGAGGCCTTCTCCTCCTACGCTCTTCGTTTACGATGAATTTTTGGCGTTCTATAAATGTTTATAAGGCTCTAAAATGTATATAGCCATAGTAATTTTATTTCTCATTTTATTTTCATACAGGGTAACAAAAGCTGCATCTTACCTAACTTTTTTTTTGTGTCTTCCATGTCACCCATAAAAAAAATTAGGTGACCCCTTAAAAACTTGGAACCCCAGGATTGCGCCCAACTGTAAGATACTTCATTTTATATTATGTTATATATTATGTTTAATCTTCAAATGTACTGTTAATTATGTAAATAAGAATATACCTTGAGCTCGTCATATTCTATATTTTAAGCAGTAATTCACAATATAGTTATTATTATTTTCTCAATGTATAACTAAGTGCGTGAGAAGGAGATAACACTTTAAATGCGAATCTAAATCGAAACGAGGATCAAAGCATTCGAAGCAAGTCCAAGATCAGATCATTATGGTTGTCCCTCTATACAACTTTTAAATTTTGAAATTTCCATTAAGTACATCAAGGAAAAGAAAGAGCCTTAGAGAAAAGAATGAACGAAAATTCTATATTCTTAAATGCTGACATATCTGATCTAATCTTTTGTTACTTTGTGAATGTTATTTAATCAATAAAAGGTGTTAAAAAGCTGTTAAGTATATAATATAAAAATGATTATTTATGTTTAAATGTATAATATTTAGTGGTTTTTCAGATTTAAACATAACATATCCAAGTTTTCGTCTTCATTCTAAATATTTCAAGTATTCTAAGGTTAATGTGAATATATAGGTCGAAGCGAATGGGATTTTAACTTCTGCTTCAACATTTTGAAATTTAGTATGCTCTTAGCTATAACTGTAATCTAGAAATTCATGAATCTATCATTCCTGGTTTCTAACCCACATGCTTTGAATTAAGAGTAAGTGTACCAGCATTGGCGTGGAGGTAGAGTGGAAAACCATGTAAGGAAATACACCCACAGTACACCAGACTTGGAAACTCCCTGTCAATGGAAGTCAAGTCTCTCACGAGAGTGACGCCTTAGATCATGCGGCCACCAAATCTTGTCTATAGATAGACCAACTCTTTACGATAAAATCTACCTTTTTCATAGGTTTTTTTTCCGTTTGCTTATGTAAAATTGAAATTATCTACCATACAGAAAAAGTTTATTTTTTCAATAAATGTAGCAATTTAGAGGCCACCCACAGACCCCTTTCATCCATTTTTCAGACCCCTTTTGTTAAATTCCAAACTTTCCAACTCTTATGTTATCTTGGGTGATCTTTATACCGATTTGTAAAATTTAGCTTCCCTTCCATACTGAAAGGTTGATTTTCTAATAGCTTTTCAGGGATTACAAGCTACTCTCCACCTCCTTCCCCCCCCCCCCCCCACTCTTCTCGTTTACAACATTACAATTTTGAAATTTTAAAACTTATTTGGCTATATGATATGGTTATTTTATTTGCTTGAATGATTTCAATTTTCAACCACATCAAAAGTAGCTCTATCCATTTCTAGCTATTACATTTTTCAGTTTAGAATTTTCAAATTTTATTTATTCAGATATAATTCGGCTTTCCAGGATAGTATATTTACTCACATGCCAAATTTCCATTTTATTCTGAACTGAGATTTTTTTTCCCCTATTAGCTTAGTAAACTGTGAAGCCCATGTTTCTTGGAACCTATTTTTAAATGATACATATTTAGAATGTTTTTATTTTTGATCACTTGGGGCGACTGCCTTAACTGCTTGAAAGTGTTTAAATTTTCTAACACACTTAGATAAGTTTTTTCCATTAGTTTTTTTTTTTTAAATTATGAGCTCAACTTCAACTCAGATCTTAGTTTAAAAATTTAAAAAATGTTTATATTTTTCTAGTTTTAAACGAAATTTATATATTTTACCATACCGAAAGGTACTGTTTTTTATATGTTTTGAAATTTCATTTCATTCCCCTTTGGATACACAATTTTAAAAACGTTTTGCTTTTAAGGTGTGTTCTCGTAAGCATCTGCCAATTTAAAATTTTTAATACACCGATAAAGTGTTTATAATCTTGTTTTTTGGAAATTTCCGGCCTGTTCATTTCCCGTAACCATATTTTAAATTTTAAATGTTCAAACTATACTTGATATTTGGGTTTTTCCCTTTACATTTAGTAAAATTTAATTATCTAGTATACCGAAGAGTGTTTTATATTTTTGGACATTAATTTTTAAAACTTAGGATGTTAAAACCTTCATTTCATTTGGGGTGATCTTTACAAATGCCTGGTAAATTTTAATCTTCTATAACAATGATAAGTAGTTGTTTTTTCCACTTTAAGAAATTTTGAATCCTCGCCATTTCACCATCCCTCACTTATACATAGAGAATACGTATCTCTAATTTTGGAATATTTTGAGTTCTCCCTCTACAATCCTAGAAAATTTCATTTTCTAACTATCCTTAAAAGCTTTTCCACCTGTATATCACCCCACACTCTCACCTCTCTATCTTTCGAAGTTCAATTTTTAGATTTAGATTAAATATTTTCAGTCTTTAATATCTATCTGTAAGAGTTAATATACCAGCCTGCCAAATTTCGGCTTTCTCCCACATAGAGGAAGGTTATTTCTATTAGTTTTAGAAATGTAACCCCCCCCCCCCCGCTCCAGGGCATTTATTCAATTCTCTCTAAGAAAGCTATATTCCTATTTAGTTTTCTGGAGGGGTCCTTCTATCCTACTAGTAAATTTAAATTTTCAATCTCACCTAAAAGATTGTTTATATACCCCCATTTTACATTAACTTTAGGTATCCCATTTACAATTTTGAGAATCTTCTGGTTATTTTAAGTGGTCCCTTTATATTCCATACAAATTCGATTTTTATACAACATTGAGAAGAAGTTGTATTTAATAATTTTAGAAATTTTAGATCCTTTCATCATATGTCCAAATACCAATAAGAAATTTCAGATTTTAAAATTTAATTAGTTATCTGGAGTTATCCTTCTACCTGCCTGTCAAATTTAAATATTCTATCACACTTGATCGTTAGTTTTCTATTTATACCCCCCTCCACTCAGGACCCTGTTTTCTGGAGTCCCATCTAGGAATTCAAGGTTTTCAGTTCATTTTATGATTATGTGGCCGCTTTACCTTCCTGCCAAATTATAATTTTCTATTTCATCTAAAAAAAATGTTTTTATGATAGAACTCCCCTTATTCACAGAGTCCCATTTCGAAATTTCCCGTTCTTAGATATTTCTTGTTATATGGGACAATCGCTCTAACTTCCTGCCAAATTTCAGTTTTCAACTCATCTGGAAGTGAGTTTTCTTTTTTGGGAAGTTTTACTTTCATTCTTATTTATCTAGATACATATATAAAATATTTATATATAAGAGAGAAAGATATAAAAAGACAGGGAGAGAATATTTAATGAACATGAATGTTATTAAAATTCAGTTTTTGTGTTATTAAATTCCATCTTTAAAAAATGTACACATAATTATCAAGTTGGTTATGTAATATAACTCTATATTTATACCGTATTTATATATAATATATTATATACTAGATGGTATAACCTTGCTTTCCATAGAGAATGTTATTTTTAGTATAAAATATTAACCACAGTTGATAGTAACCAAGTAGTTAAAATAGTAAAAATATATTGGTGTTAAATATGTTAAAATATTATGTCCAACACCATATACGTGTGCATGGTTTCAGCTTTCTAAGTCATCTAGGTGCTTCTGAAGGATGAAGAAAGAAACACACATACATCAGGAAATTATATATACTGACCAGAGAGCATGTATAAACTCAAAATGTAAATTTGATAATCTAATATGGTTTTACATATTATCCAATAATAAATGGATTTAGGACATGATTAAAATAGCTATTAAGGTGGTAATGTAGGGAACGTGAGAAAGCCCCATGGTTTTTGCAGCTTTTATATAAAATTTCTTTGGATAAAATAAATAAAATATTGCTTCAGTAGAAACATATAGTCAAATTTTCTTCACATTGTGATATAAATAAAATAATACTTAGCATCGCCTCATACTACCCGTTCAGTTATACGCTTAAATACTAACTAAACTAATGGATTATGAATTGAAGCGGTTGAATATGGAGGAAGTTTACCCACATTTGCCTGGAGGGAGAGTGGTAAAACCATTTAGGAAAACCACCACCAGTTCACACGAAAGAGATTCGAACCTCAATATCCCCGTCCTAAGCAGTCTAGCTCAACACAAAACTAGCGCGATAGCCAACTACGCCACTGAGGTGGATTAACACACATATCATGCTATAAACATTTGTTAAATATCTGTCATGAGCATTGCGGCATTAGCTAACAAACGTCGAAGAAAAGAGTTATCATTAAATTCCAGGACACCCTTGACAAATATTTAATAAATGCTAAGGTAACCATGTTTAGAAAATTAAACTTTATGCTTGTATTGAAGCAATGTTTTATTTATTTTGAGCAGAAAAATACGTTTTCTAAAAAAATCTGCGCGTTTCTATCATCCCCACCTCAGTAATATTAAAAAAAACATTGTTCTGATGCCAATATGGTTGAAAACATATTGTGTTTTTTCCAAGAAAAACACACTTTTAAAAACCATACAAGTCTATAGAAAAGCTATTTTAATTCTTTTTGGTAAATTGGTAATATCTAAACTGTATTTATCTTATTTGTTTTGTCACTGCTTCTTAAAAAACTGTCCAGGTAATACACCTGATGAACTAATTACTTGCGTCCAACCCGAATGGGTAGTAAGGCGTGGTGCTAAAAAAAATATTTACTCCAATGTGTTAGGGACGTGGAAGGTTGAATTTAGAGAACGCTATAATGAATTTGTCGTAGAGGATAAGTCAAAAAACATTTCTCAATACACCAGATCTTTATTTGAAACCAGATCTCCCCATCATAGGCAGTCCAGTCCTTTAAGAGAGTGACACTTTGTACCACTCGACCAGCGAATTGGCTTTATATATATATATATATATTTATTACTATATATATTTATATATATTTATTACTATATATATTTATATATATTTATTACTATATATGTATGTATATTTATTACTATATATGTATGTATATATATATATATAAGAAAAAGACACAATCTATATCATGAGATATGATTAACTAGAAATTTAAACACAAAATTGCATTTAAAAATAATCAATACCATTTAAAATATATAAGTGAACCCTTCAATTTAACTATTTGATACCCGCCTCGGTGGCGTAGTTGGCTAACGCACCAGTCGTGTTGAGCTCGACGCGAGGACGGGAGATCGAGGTTCGAATCTCGGTCGGGTGAACTGGGGGTGGTTTTTCCTAAATGGTTTTCACTCTCCCTCCACGCAAATGCGGGTTCACTTCCTCTAAATTCAACCCTCCCAATTCCTAATCCATTAGAGTAATTAGTACTTAAGCGTATAACCCGAACGGGTAGTAAGGCGCGGTGCTAAATATTATTAACAAATTTGATAAATTTGATATTACTTCTAAATAGTTATTTTTTAGTAATATGCAATTAATGCTATCAATCAATAACAAAAATGAAACTCTTTTTCTATGGTTATGTTTAGATTATAGTTTATAACGGTCTCAGTTCCATGTTGTCATTTTACACTTGATTGAACTTTATTTTAGTATCAGGACTGACCCTGAATATCTACACCCATTTATTATTTTTGAAATATTTTTATATATTTTGGTGAAAAATTCGAGTTTGATAAAGTCACCAGGTAAGTCACGTATCTAAAATTTTATTTAGAAAATATAAAACATATTTGTATTTAATCCAATTTGTTGAATGAGTATTGTAATTAATATATTTATTAAATAATAATAAATAAATAAATAAATAAAATATCAGTTAAACATTTGAAATAAATATTATACATTTTATATATATCAACACACTTATAACAATAACTTATTTTAGAATATTTCAAAAATATAAACAAAACAAAAATAAGTATTTTGACAGAAAAGCTTAGTAAAATATAAATTTTCATAATCCTAGGTTCTTGACCAGAAACGTTTAGTGATTATATTTTCCACCTATTTAAAATTTGTTAAAACACTTTTAATCTCAATGTAATACAAGTTAATTTCATAATATAAAAGCTTAATAATCACACGTTGTTCCTAGTCTAATAGCATAAACCTTTGTAGCCACCAGATTGAATTGGTTAATTTTAAACCTGTGAAAACTATAGTTAAGAAACATAATTGCAAATATTCCACAGAAAATTTTTCTACAATAACAAGTCCCCTACTAGACATCAATATATAAAACTATAAATACATCCTAATTTATCTGAGCTAGACAGTACCCACAATAATTATTGGTTGTTCTCCATGTGAAAAAACAACTGAATGAGTGTTTTCGAAATGTTCAACAACACACACGAAGAAGGCGGGGGAGTGGGAGGTGTAGGAGGTGTAGGAGAGAAACAAATACTAAATGGATAAAGAGGTAAGAAAGATAGATAGAAATAAAGATATCGTAGGCAGGGTGAAAGAGTGGAGAAAAGGGCATTGAGGCTGTCAGTCGCAGAGAAGGCGAGCAGCGAACGCATGGCGGGAGCATGCCGTAATGCATTGTGGGGGCTAATCTGTAGGGCACGTGACTTGTATTACTCACACGTGGTGCCCCCAGCCTTTACTCGTGTCATTTTGGGAGCATTCAGACAAAGGGGGAGGGGCCCCCCCGTTTCTCTCCCTCAAGAGCACTGGTCGTCTTGAAGGGTCGCTCCGATTACGGGGGAGTTTCCTTCCGCGTCACTTGCACCTGGGAACGGTCGCTACCGGTCACTAGCCAATCTCAAGACAAGGAAATGTTATCTGTCCCTTTCAGATGTCGATTATGTTTCCTTTTAAAACCTGTTTTAAAAAAACAGTTTAAAGGCTATTAAGACTGGACTTGAGTGCACGCCAATTTAATAAGGGGAATGTAATTTACAATGTTAATTTTTAAATAGGCTTATAATTATATTAAAAGATTTAATGTTTAAATTGATACATTAGAGAGGAACCAAAATAAAAATTCTTAATGAATATGGCCTGCCTAAAAAATATATTGGATTAAGTTTGCTAAACCCTCTTCAGCAATATTAATATATATTGAGATAGATTGATCAACACTTCATAAAACAATTAAAAAAAAATTATACTAAAACGATTTACATATATTGATATGAGTCATAAGTTATGCATCTGTCACTTTAGATGAATAGTATAAATTCTTATCAAATAACATTAATTTCTTTGTATAATTTTCTAACGTGTGTGTATGTGTGAGTCTTTTCTTATCCTCCAAAAATACCTGGATGACCTAGAAAGCTAAAGCCTCACAGGCTTTTAATATATCCACAGAATAGAAACTAGCAAAGCCGGATTTTCGTTTTTATTTTCTGATTGAAATTTTAAAAATATCCACTGTAATAATTACCATTTTCTCGGTCCTCTGTCCTACCTTAGACTCTTGAAAACCAGAAAACTCAGGAAGTTGAAATTTGACAGGCATATAGCCCCTAACTCAAAAGGGCGCAGGAATACTTTGCGAGCAAAAATTATTATGTAGCTCCCCAAACTGGTGGGCTGGATATATTAACAAAGTCCAAGATATCTTGAAGCCCAGAATATCTTGGAAGCTGAAATTTTGCAGACAGGTAACCCCTAACCCAAAAAGGGTGCAAGGATATTTGGTGACCGAAAATTCTCATTGGGGTCCCGGAAAATGGGGTGTTCAGAAAAATTTCAAATCATAATATCTCGAATCTCAGAAGAGTCTCATGACTCGCCGGAACCTAACAAGTGGTCTTTTCAATGCCGTCTGTCTTTGTTATTGTTAACAATACTTAAAATTAAGAGTAGCTTAATAAAGGGCGAAAAGAGAGAAAAATCGACTTTCTCAAAATCGGCTCTAACGATTTTGATTAAAACTCGCATCTAGGCGTTAATTAAGATTATAAATAAAGTGGCTATTTTAATTTCCCCATGAAAATGAATTTTAGGGTGCTTTACAGAAGCTGAAATTTCCGTATCTCCGCAACTATTTGAGATACTAAATAACTTCTCATCGCAAAATTGTAGTACTATTAAAAATAAAAAACTTTTATATGAAATATATTTTTATAAGACTGACAGTTTCTGAGATATTGGCAAATATTTTAATACAATTTTGGGAGCTTTACTTTAAACGCAATAATTCTGTAATGCCATAGAGTAATTAAATATAAGTCTCTCAAAAATTATGTTATTTTTCCTTAAACCTCTTAGGAGAAATGTTTGTACAACAATGATTTATCTCCTTCATTTTAGACTTAATAGTCAATATTTACATTTTATATTGGTCAAAATTTATAAATGAGGAATTTAATAGCAATGCGATGACCTTAAGATGTGCAACATCTAATAAAATGTCAAAAAATTTAAACGATAGTCGAAATTTTAATACGAAGTGTTGACCCTTGTGGACCAAATATTGATTTTTTTTATTGGATTGAACATACAAATGAGGATATTAATTCTGTAAAAATTAAATTATTAAATCTAAAACCGGGACTCAAAAAAGTTTTACACAAGTGTAGTGCAATTTATGCTTGGGTTTGCTAGTGTATATTATTTCGTTTTACATATATTACGAGTTTTGAGTAAATATCTCCATTTTTAAACAATAGAGCCAAAAATTCCGTGCGGAGTTCCGTACCATTTATTTCGTGTCTCTTCATTTCACTTTTATTCCGTGTTTTATTTACTTTGTTATGTAATTTAGTTTTTTCAATAAATAGATTGATAAATACAGTTTTGATTTATAGATGAGATTCGATTTGTATACATCACATAATATTTTCTACGCTTAGCGTTATCGCTAAATACATCTCTTTCCAGTGTGTTTTATTGAAGTAAGATCATGTTCTTTTTAATTCCTTCAATTTCACATTTGGTATATTAAGGTAGTACACTTATTTGTATCGGGCTAACCAGTCCTTGCCCCTACTGACTAAATCAGCTATGGAAAATAATTTCACGTAATAAAATATATATGGACAGCTATATATATATATAATTGCTATAACATAATTTGTTACATACCATGCCTCGGAGAATTGCTGGGTAAGAATGGCTCCATCGGAAGAGATGCACACACAAACACACGGGCCTCCATTCAACTCTATACTCGACTTAACGTGCTGTTATTAACGTCGAGAGGTGCTTCTAACCCCCCGCCTCCCTTGCCCATGGTTCGTCTGTTCAACTGGTATAAAATGCCTCGGTCCGTTGGGAACAAATCACAGTTCCAATCTACTATTCGACGACCGACGTCTCTCCGATCTACAGTAAAACTAGACATTGTGGTCATGATGATGGTGCCGTCAGACTCATCGGACTTACAGAAATAACTTGTAGATTATAAAGATTTTCTTTAGAAGGGAGTAAGAGTCCTAAGTTCTATCATGTAAAGAGGAGGCTCTAAGTTATACCATGTAAATTAAAAGGGATTTTTCTTACAAGCTGAGAGTGTCTGTCACTCTTGAGTTTATTAACTATTTAAATGTATAATTAGGTTAGGTTTTCATAGGCAAAGTCATGTTGAGCATGTCATGAGAGATCATACGTATCTCTCGTTTTTCTATTTGGTCCTTAAGACCAGAGGTTTCATTGGAGTGTGTCTCACTCCTTGGCCTGTATGACCGTGTTGTGGTCTGCTGTGCCATCAGGCAGGTAACGGGGAATTTAGGTGGTTCCAGGCCTGATGTCAAGACCTAGTTAGGTAATGGCTAGTTATTCTTGTGGAACCTTGGCGCTTCACATATTGTTGTTCACCTGATTTCGGTGTGCAACTTGTGGGTTTGTTACTGCCCTTCTGGCGTGGCCTGCATTCTATTAGATGTTTGTGAATTGTTGTTCACCTGATTTCGGTGTGCAACTTGTGGGTTTGTTACTGCCCTTCTGGCGTGGCTCGCATTCTATTAGATGTTTGTGAATTGTTGTTCACCTGATTTCGGTGTGCAACTTGTGGGTTTGTTACTGCCCTTCTGGCGTGGCCTGCATTCTATTAGATGTTTGTGAATTGTTGTTCACCTGATTTCGGTGTGCAACTTGTGGGTTTGTTACTGCCCTTCTGGCGTGGCTCGCATTCTATTAGATGTTTGTGAATTGTTGTTCACCTGATTTCGGTGTGCAACTTGTGGGTTTGTTACTGCCCTTCTGGCGTGGCCTGCATTCTATTAGATGTTTGTGAATTGTTGTTCACCTGATTTCGGTGTGCAACTTGTGGGTTTGTTACTGCCCTTCTGGCGTGGCCTGCATTCTATTAGATGTTTGTGAATTGTTGTTCACCTGATTTCGGTGTGCAACTTGTGGGTTTGTTACTGCCCTTCTGGCGTGGCCTGCATTCTATTAGATGTTTGTGAATTGTTGTTCACATGATCGCGGTGTGCTACTTGTGGGTTTGTTACTGCCCTTCTGGCGTGGATCGCATTCTATTAGATGTTTGTGAATTGTTGTTCACCTGATCGTAGTGTACAACTTGTGGGTTTGTTACTGCCCTTCTGGTGAGGCATACACCCTATTTGATGTTCATGTCTGACACCCTTCAGGGGCGGCATAATACCTTGTTTTTAGATAATAACTTATGTTTGTTATGTGGTTGGCACCTAGGTTGAGTGTGGTTTAACTCATGATACCTGGCTATACTAATTGGTTAATAGCCAGCCTTTAATGTATGGAGGCCTAGAATCCTGAATAACAACTTTCCCTAAGATATTTACCTGGTATTTCTATGATTGGGACGGATAGACAATTCTCTGTAACTTATGTAACTAATTCAATTGAGTTATTCTAGCTTCACTGGTATATATCGTTCTCACCTCTTAAAATAGGATTGTTTGTATTAGAATTTGAGTAGGTTCTGACCTTGCCCTGTTCGTCAGTCACTATCCTGTAGATGCTTTTTGCAACAAATTTACTATTGCTACTGTATTGTGTTTGTAGTCTGTGTCTTCTGTCAGGGAGTAACTTAACATAACCTCAGTTCTGTCTTTTTCTCTAGGAAGTATGATTATACCTCTTTTAAGAGTGAGGCGATAGTTTATAAAACAAGCGGAGTAAATTGTGGTATTAAACCAATGGCGCTTCATGCAGAGTTCACTCTATGAGTGTGTGAATTATTATATTATTGTTGTGCTTGGTATTTTGGCCTATTCAATAGGTAAACATTGAAAATGATGGATTGTGCTTTGATGTCTACCTTGTAATTGCTTGCTTTGTTTGCTCTATTAAAATCTTATGTCAACATTCATTAGAATATTTTGCTTTCAAGTGTTAATCTATCATGTCTAATTCCTATGTTCATGTAGTCAGCGGATTTAGTGCTGAGTAAAGCGCTGCTACAAGCTGCGCCACCCTTTAATGCGCTACAAATTTAAATTTAAGTTTTGCATCTTTCTTATATTTAAATGTTTCTTATTCAAAGTTAATATAGAACAAAACTTCTCGCCCTTTAAATCCATATCTCACTTCCTGATTCAAATATATATCTAAAGATGAAAAAATAAAAATGATAAAAAGGGTTTCTGGTCTTATATCGTCTAGAAATAAAGTCGATAACGTCTTGATGGGAAATCACAAATAATAATAATATGCAAATAAAAACAAATTAAACAAAAGAAAACAGATAAATCAATTTGCGTTTACAAAAAGTAAATATTCCCTCCCTTAGTTTAGGCAATATTTTAGTTTGTACTGGTTTCTAGTAAAATTTAAGCAATCTTATAAGATTAAAATCAGAGGGGATGGACACAATCAAGATTTTTCATATTTGCTGTACCTAAACTTACTACCTCTCCATTATGTTTACCCATTTAGGACTAGGTCTCTACCATTGGGGTTGGGTAAAGTAATGAGTAACTTATAAGTTGGTACTCGTATTTGTGTGGAGGAGATCAGTACGTCACTCAAGGAAAAAAATCTTAGTACACCCAGTAAGATACTTAGTGAGATCTAGCCCACTTTTCGCCAGCAGTCTGGACATTACGAGACTGACACACTGTCCATGTGCTTAATGGTGGCGGTGCTATTTAAATATCTAATATGGTAAAAAAAAAGTCTGTTGTAATGCACAAAGAAATAAAATGGTTTGTTTTGTATTTAATTAGGTTTAAAATGAAGATTTTTTTTAGTAAATGTATTGTTAGAGTAATAAGATCTCGCAGGTTAGGATGGGATGTACAGGTACATTTAGAGAGAATTGAAGAAACAATAACTACGTTCAATTTATTGACTAGCAAATATAATTTGGAGAGACAAGTGGGAAGACCTAGACGCTGATGAGAGGCTACATTATACTGGACCTGAAATAGAAGGGGTGTAGGGAGGTGGACTGGATAAAACTAGCTCCAGATAGAGATAGGTGTAATGAGGTGGACTGGATAGAACTAGCTCAAGATAGGGATATATGATATACTTTTGTAAGGGCGGCCATTGAACTTTCGAGTTCCTAGTGCCATAGAAAAGTAAGTTAATTATTCATCTAGGAGAAAATGGAAAGCCATGTTGTGAGAGTAAAAAAGGTTCCCTAGCTAACCCTAGTTTAATTTATATCTCGGGTTCTATAGCCAAAGTTGACAATTTTGATATCTACACCACGTGTTCTTAAGTAGCTATTTACTAAAATAAATAAGGGGATATGAGAGAATATATTGATACAGAGCGTGTAGACCATCACTATTGAAAAGTACTCCAAAAGAAATCTCGCCTTACAATTTATCATGGAATTCTTCCCAGTTTATGGATTGGTTCATATAGCTATGATCGTAGCTGCAAACTGTATCATCCGGACACAATAGAGCGGAAAATACATGAATTGGTAGGGGACTGTCACCCCCCCCAACCACCACCACTCCCTTTTTGGGATATACGAGTACATTATTCTATGATTGCACATTGGACTCTCTCACTATAAATTCCCTATTCAAGGGAGAGGAATTGTACGGTTGTGACAAATATACTGTTTCTCTTAGCCACTTGTTTTGTTTTCGGACATGTTGGACGATCAATAAAAATAAAATAATGAATTAAAGGATACATTTGTAATAATTAACATAATAGATATCAAAATATCTAGGAAGATTTCAAAAATTGAATTTTTCAAACAAAAGTGATTACTCTTCAAAAATGTCCTACTAATTAGTTTTAAAGTTCTGACTATTTAAATAAGAGTATACATTAATATACAATATTATATATCCTTATTTCTTTAAGTATCCAAAAACAGGTAGAAATGAAAACTGGTAAACTACGCTAATTGCTTTGTTCCTAAAAAAAGGCAGGTGTTTAAAAATAACGATAATTTGGTAGGTTTTCTTAGCGTACGTAGGAATAAGATCAAAACCTTGAATGAAAATCAACTTTGCGAATAGGTTTATTTTGAAGTAATCTTATTCATATTAACATTTTCGTTACATCCATTATTGTTTCCAGCCTAAGGTTAAGGTCAGTTTTTTATTCAAGTCATATATTTTCCAATGCTGGATGGCTAGGCCTGTCATAGCTTCGTAAGCCTTATAATCTAACTTAAGACTAGGGCAAACACAACATCCAATCCCTGGCCGTTAAATTATTAATGTGAAAAGGTAAGCCCATTTTCACCAATGATAAATTTTTCGGCCATGCCAGAAATAGAACCCGGCCTAAGCTAAGGTGTCGGATCCTTTTTATATAAACATCATACATTCAAATATAATTATTTTGGGAATAATATTTGAGGATAAGTACCCAAAACCTTGCTGTTAAATTATTATGTGCTATTTTGTATGTATCTATAAGTGTAGACCCACATAATATTGTATACATTTAATATACCCAACAAAGTATTCTTAATCTTAATAGGCATATACCAAGTTTGGTCTGGATCCATTCAAGATCATTTTATAAAATCGTATCCTACCTAAACCCAAATTTAAATTAAATTAGATATGGTTTAATGATAATTGAGGTAACTTATATCAAATTAAAAGTCTTTAGTGTTTTAAAGAAGTTGACAAATTCTTAAACTTGGTAACTGTGCTAACATATAGGAATAAAATTCAAGAGCTCAAGAATGGCATTGCTTGATGTTGTTTAATTTTTAATATGAGGTCGTCTCTACTTCTGTCTCAAAATATTAAGCTGAAAATAAACAAAACTATAATCCAACCCGTTGTTCTGTATGGGTGTGGAACGTGGTCTTATTTTTGTAAAACTTTCTATGAAAATGGTAAAATAATTCAAACAAATTTTATGGCAAAGACACATCAACTAGAACATACATATTGATTAAAACATGCCAAGTCCGCTCAGCTTAGCTCAACTAGGGACTTATACAATTCACTTAATCGTAACAGAATAGTAGTAAAAATGATTCATATTGGACAGTTCAGATGAAGTTATTTAATTTTAGTGCAAATAAATGGAAACAAATCAGATGATTTGTGTACATGAAATTTAATCATATAATAAATATTTATAATGCTTTCACAATCTTATTATAGAATTTCTTAGAAAATACTAAAGATTTTCAATATCTTTTTAGACTTAAGTATTGATGTGGAATGTATAGAACTAGCTCGAGCTAAGGATAGATGGCGTACTTTTGTAAGTGCGCCAAAGAAATTTCAAGCTCCTAGTGCCATAAAATAAATAAGCAATTAATTGAAAAGCCATGTGTCCTGGAAAGTTTCATCAGTGACCTTAAAGTATTTTACTTAAATACTAAAGATTAATAGCAGCTTCGCTAATATTTAGATAGGTTAAGCAAAATTTATTTTCCAGCGAATAATTTAACCTTTCAAAACACTATTTCAAACATATATGAGGCAAGGGAAATATTTTTTATGTCGACAAGTCCGAGGAACCAAACAAATTGTTAACATTTTTGAAGTCTTTGCATTAAGATTCGCTCGTTTAAGTGCAGGCATTGTTGCAATAAACACCAAAAGAAGCAGTCCAAATGTTTGTAGTACTTGTGTAAAGCTTCGCTCTCATATGGGGAGGCATTGTTGAAATGGATATAAAAAAAATTAAATCTACTGTCTAAGAAACAAAACTAAATAAAAATAATTTATATGAAAAAGCATAAAATAAATGAAAATATTCCAACATTTATGTCGCAAAACCAAGCACTTTATCAGTAACTCCCATAAGTGGAGGGAGCTATTGTTGCAATGAATATCAAAGTAAATAGTTTTAATACAAGATTACAACACAAAACTATGTTAACACAATTTAAAAACAAAAACATAAAAATAATGTACATTGTATCATCACCACTCCACATAAGAACACATAAGAACACGCATAAAATAATATACAATGATATATAATCAATGAGAAAAGAGGCGCATCTTTGTCCACCTAAGAGCATTTCAAACAGTTTAATGTCTTCCACAAGGGTCAACACTTCGTATTAAAATTTCGATTTCTGGTTAAAATTTTAACATTTTATAAGGTTTTGCAGATCTTCAAGTCATCGCATTGATATTTAATTATTCATTTATACATTTTGACCAATAAAAAATGTAAATATTGATTATTGAGTCTAAAATGGAGATAGATCATTGCTGTGCAAACATTTCTCCTAAGAGTTTTAAGGAAAAATAACATACTTTTTTTTAGATACTTACTTATATTTAACTACTCTATGGTATTGGAGAATTATTGCGTTAAGACTTAAGTAGTATATGTTTACAACTAAAGCTCAGAAAATTGTATTAATATACGAGTAATATATGCAAATATCTCAGAAACTGTTGCTTTTATAAAAATATATGTCAAATAAAAGTTTTTACTTTCTAATAGTCCTATAATTTTTTCAATGATAGGCTGTTTAGTTTCTCAAATAGTTGTGGAGATATGGAAATTAAAGATTCTGTAAAGTACCCTAAAAATCATTTTCATAGGAAATTTAAAATAGCCAGTTTATTTATAATCTTAATCAACGCCTAGATACGAATTTTAATCAAAATCGTTGAGCAGATTTTGAGAAAACCTAAATTTTTTTAATGTCCAAAAAGTTAAATAAATGGTACGGCGCACCGCGCAGACTTTCTCTCTCTTTCTATAAACTCGTAAGATTTCTGAACGGAATAATGTACATGGTATCATCACCACTCCACATAAGAACACGCATAAAATAATATACAATGATATAGAATCAATGAGAAAAGAGGCGCATCTTTGTCCACCTTAGAACATTTCAAACAGTTTAAAGTCTTCCACAAGGGTCAACAATTTGTATTAAAATTTCGATTCTGGTTAAAGTTTTAACATTTTATAAGGTGTTGCAGATCTTCAAGTCATCGCATTGATATTTAATTATTCATTTATACATTTTGACCAATAAAAAATGTAAATATTGACTATTGAGTCTAAAATGAAGATATATCATTGCTATGCAAACATTTCTCCTAAGAGATTTAAAGAAAAATAACATACTTTTTTAGATACTTATATTTAATTACTCTATGGCATTGGAGAATTATTGCGTTAAGACTTAAGTAGTATATGTTTACAACTAAAGTTCACAAAATTGTATTAATATATTTGCAAATATCTCAGAAACTGCTGCTTTTATAAAAACATATGTCAAATAAAAGTTTTTTTATTTCTAATAGTCCTACAATTTTGCAATGATAAGTTGTTTAGTTTCTCCAATAGTTGTGGAGATACGGAGATTAACGCTTCTGTAATGTACCCTAAAAATCATTTTCATAGAAAAATGAAAATAGCCAGTTTATTTATAATCTTAATCAACGCCTAGATACGAATTTTAATCAAAATCGTTTGAGCAGATTTTGAGAAAACCAAATTTTTCTCTTTTCGCCCTTCAGTAAACTACCCTTAATTTTAAGTTTTTATAGACACACAGACAGATGGCATTGCAAAGACTATTTTTTAGGGTTCGGGGGGTCATGAGACGTCGACATTCATCAACATTTCAGGTTAGTTTTTTTTTTACGGTCGCAATACTTAAACTTTAATGTCCAAAAAGTTAAAAAAATTCATATAATTGCGTATAGATTGAAAGTTATTGATTTTATAAAAATATGTTTCGGGTAAAATATCTGTATTATAAATATATATACATATTTGTAATGCTAAGTAATTTCATATCTCAAATAGTTTCGGAGCTATTTTAAAAAATGTTAATTGACGCGTCAGACCGGAGCCCTTAAAGCAATTTTGCCGAAATATTGAGGTTAGCCATTTTGTTTGGAATACTTATTAATGTTTATAAATGAAATTTAATCAAAATCGTTAAAGCAGATTTTGAGAAAATCGACTTTTTCTCTTTTTGCCCTTCAGTAAACTACCCTTAATTTTAAGTTTTAATAGACACACAGACAGACGGCATTGCAAAGACTATTTTTTAGGGTTCGGGGGGTCATGAGACGTCGAAATCCATTAACATTTCAGGTTAGTTTTTTTTACGATCGCAATACTTAAGCTTTAATGTCCAAAAAGCTAAAAATATATATATAATTGCGTATAGAATGAAAATTATTGATTTTATAAAAATATGTTTCGAATAAAATATTTGTATTATAAATATATATACATATTTGTAATGCTAAGTAATTTCATATCTCAAACAGTTTCGGAGCTATTATAAAAAATGTTAATTTACGCAACTGACCGGAGCCCTTAAAGCGATTTTGCCGAAATATTGAGAGTAGCTATTTTGTTTGGAATATTTATTATTGTTCATAAATGAAATTTAATCAAAATCGTTAGAGCCGATTTTGAGAAAATAAACTTTTTCTCTTTTTTCCCTACAGTAAACTACCCTTAATTTTATGGGTAGATATGCAATTCCAAAAATTCCTCGGGGCAACCCTATGAAAACCCTAGATATCAAGTTTCAGCTCAATCGGTAAAATAGTTTAGTCTCTAGTTGGAGGTACAGACAGACAGACAGACGGAAATTCAAAAACCACTTTTTCGGATTCAGGAAGTCATGAAACGTCAAAATTCATCAAAATCTCGAGTTCGATTTTTTTGACGATCACCATACTTTCTCTACCTGTAAGATAGAGAGAAAGTAAAAATATATATAATTGCGTATAGATTGAAAGTTATTGATTTTATAAAAATATGTTTCGGGTATAATATTTGTATTATAAATATATATACATATTTGTAATGCAAAGTAATTTCATATCTCAAATAGTTTCGGAGCTATTATAAAAAATGTTAATTTACGCTTCAGACTAGAGTCCTTAAAGCTATTTTGTCGAAATATTGAGAATAGCCATTTTGTTTGGAATATTTATTAATGTTTATAAATTAAATTTAATCAAAATCGTTTTAGCCGATTTTGAGAAAATTGACTTTTTCTCTATTTGCCCTTCAGTAAACTACCCTTAATTTTAAGTTTTAATAGACACACAGACAGACGGCATTGCAAAGACAATTTTTTAGGGTTCGGGGGGTCATGAGACGTCGACATCCATCAACATTTCAGGTTAGTTTTTTTTTTTTTTACGGTCGCAATACTTAAACTTTAATGTCCAAAAAGTTAAAAAAAATATATAAATTGCGTATAGATTGAAAGTTATTGATTTTATTAAAATATGTTTCCGATAAAATATTTGTATTATAAATATATATATACATATTTGTAATGCTAAGTAATTTCATATTCCAAATAGTTTCGGAGCTATTATAAAAATTGTTAGTTTACGCATCAGACCGGAGCCCTTAAAGCCAATTTGCCGAAATATTGATAGTAGCCATTTTGTTTGGTATATTTATTAATGTTTATAAATGATAAATTTAATAAAAATCGTTAGAGCCGATTTTGAGAAAATCGACTTTTTCTCATTTTGCCCTTCAGTAAACTACCCTTAATTTTAGGGTTAGATATCCAATTCCAAAAACACCTCGGGACAACCCTATGAAAACCCTAAATTTCAAGTTTTAGCTCAATCGGTAAAATAGTTTAGGCTCTAGTTGGAGGTACAGATAGACAGACAGACGGACAGACGGAAAATGCAAAAACCACTTTTTCGGATTCAGGGAATCATGAAACGTCAAGATTCATCAAAATCTCGAGTTCGATTTTTTTGAAGATCACCATACTCTCTACCTGTAAGATAGAGAGAAATTTAAAAATCAGACTCGACGATATATTATTATTAGTACCGCGTCTTACCACCCGTTCGGTTTGTACGCACTTACGCTATTGTGCAATGGTAAGGTGATTGTGAGATGAAATGGAGGACCTACAGTTTAACGTGGAATCCGAGCCACAGTGTAGGCCTGGCATTCCTCACATTCACAAGTTTTGATTAATACACGTCTTGTCAAAGGTGAAGGAAGGGTTTGGCAATCAGATAAATCTGTGCCGGGACCGAGGATTGAACCCCAGACCCCCAGCACAGAAGTCTGACACCTTACCCCTGGACCACCAAGTCATCTCCGACGATATAAACTCGGTGATAAATTAAGAAATCTTGGATTCAAACGTCAACCTACAACTGCATGCAATATATATTGTACACGGCCAATATGGAATTTTAAATATATCGTCTCCATGCATGCTAAAAAAAGTATCCAAATTGTTTTCAAAGAGCTACGTTGACGGGAATGATGGATTTCGCAAATACCGCATATGGCATCCTGACGATGTATACTTGGCAATGATCTGTTCTTGACCGTTGGAGATAACATTTATTCAATTTTCACATTAATTTGGAGTTGTGCAGATGATCAGTTTCATCAAATCTTGACTATGTGGGTTATCCTAGGTAAAACAATAAGGGAGGTGACCAATGGGATGTTTATTATTAACTTGAGCAATAAGGGGGAGCAATTTTATTTAGGATTATTCACTGAGTTATACATTTAGCTGTCCATATTGAAAATGGACAATGCATACATTTTATAACAATTAATTTAAATGACGTCACTAATAACCTATGCGAAACACCATTAATAACCTTTTTCAAACTCTGCTCTGAAGATTCCTTAGAGAGGAAGCTTAATTATAACGAAATTGCTCTAAATAATGCTTGTAAAATTAAAAAAAAGCCAGTGCCGAGAGCAAGATGTCTCTGTTGAGGAACCCCCGGATTAATAAAAGATGATGTGCTAGGCCAAATATATATCACTCAGACGAATAAGAGTGTGTTATTATTTGAGAATGATGCTCCATATCGTCGATGGTTCAACTTCATTTGAAAATTTAATTACCATGAACGATGTAGCCTACGCATTCTAGTAAATAAGCTTGCAAAGCATTGGAAAACTTATTATAGAATGGCTCATGCTGGAGAAGTAGTCTATAAAAAGTTGTTTTGTGTTGCTCTTCTTTTTACTAAGATATTTGCTCTCCGTCATATTACTATTTATCACGTGACAGATCCTTTCCCAGGTTGGCTCGTCCAGAGGTAAAGCATGTCGGAATATATTGAATATGTAATTAAAACAGAGCAATCAGTATAAAATTTGGACTTTAATAAATATATATTTTTATGTGGGTTAGAGTGAACTAAACCAAATCATAAGGTCTCTCTTGGACAATATCATGAAATACATTGTTTGGTCTTCTTATACCTGACTACCTGTACAGATTTTTATTCTGACTATTTGAGAGAGATGAAAAACGACCGGCCATTTCTATTATAAACTTTGAATTTTAATAAAATTCTTGAATGCATAATAGCTTACCATATCCATAAAGTATCATAGTGTTCTATATCCAGATGTAAAAGTGTTCTTTTAAGATGTGCCTGAAGGTAAAGGAAATAATTGTATAGTTAATTTATTCTTCGCTAAGCTCAGGTTTGAGGGATGTGTTGCCTATGCAGTGGCTTCATCGGTTATAGCCGTTACTTTGTTAAAAGGGGAAGAACAACTAAAAAAAAAAAAATTAAATTACTCTTGCACCTTTCTAACGACCCAATTGCCTTGAGAAACATATGTAAGCAAAGTTTCACATCAAAATGACTGATTCTTAGATTATGGAATGAAAGTACAATGTTGTTTAAGGGCCAGTTTCATAGTCAGATTTAGTGAGCCTAAAGTGCGAGTCGATCCTAAATACAGGACGACACCTACCTTGACCAAAATGGAATGGGCCAGTTTTGCATATGAAACTGGCCCATTCCATTCAATTTCAGGTAGGTGACGTCTTGTATTTAGTATAGCGCCGCACTTGAGGCGTACTATATCTGACTATGAAACTGGCCCTTAGACCTCAATTGAGGATCTATATAGAGCCTTGAGAGATTTCAGGATTAGCCATGTGCTCATATGAGGCGTCACCATATTGTTCTCAGAAGAATTACGATAAACTATACCGGTCATTCCGAGAGTCACTGGAGATAAGGATATCAACTCCTACCTGAAAAAATCCTACATGTCCCAACGTTATGAAACTTTCCCTGTCTACCAACATACGCATCCACCCGTGCGAAAGCAAAAATAAACTTGTTAGTCTATATATTACTGAAAATAGGAAATGGAGTATTTACAGAAAACGAAGGTTAGGTGTCCTGGAATAACTCCCAGATATGTGCCGTGGTCAAGGATATCCGGGAATTGATACATTTTATTCATCCCAATATACGTCTTGTGCAAAAAAAGCCTATTTCGTGGTTCTTGGGGCCAGATATTTTAGCTCCAAAAATAAATCGGTCAATAAAAATAAAGATTTTATTTGAGATCAATTTGAAGCGCAATTCCGCACTTACATGTCCATACGCATAATCTTGTTTAATTTTTTATTTCCCTTAATCTGGTCGGTTTTCCCGTCTCACGCTCTTAAATTTAAATTTGAACAACCATCATTTTGCTAAGTTAACTGTGTAATGGTACCCGCTAACAGATAAACAGTCTGCAAAACTTTACCATTGAGGAAACTGTCATGACATGTTGCACTACGGGAGAAAGGGTCTTGATACCAAGAATACTCATGATTCCATCATACCTTATTTCAGTTTAAGTGCATGCAATTTACTATCAAGGTTTGCCATGTGATGTTCTTCAACACAACGCAAGAAAAAACCCTGAAGGTGGCAGGTGTTGATCTCCGCGGCGAGTGTTTTTCACATGGACAACTAAATGGGGTGTTTTCCCGTGATAGTTATAGCATCACCCTATAAATACTCAATCCTGATGATAAAACAAATAAGTTCATATACAAAGAGGCTTGGCTTAAATTTGATTATTTATTTCCTTCATTTAATACAAATATTCTGTGTTTATAATCTTAAAAAGGAAATAATTAAAAAACATTGAATTTTTAGATTCTGATATACATATTTTTATCACTCCAAAGTTTCCATCATGGTAATTTCTACCTACTAAGTTTCATGATTTATTCTCTGTAAGGGTGATTAAAAACTCTGGTATTAGAACGTTATTGTTTTACTGAACATATTTTTAAAACTGATATCAACGCAAGCGATGCTGCGGGCATATTCCAGTATATTAATAAAATAAGAAATAAGTAATAATCAAATTTGATTTAATAGAACAGGGACCATTTTAATTTGGTTGACTTTATGATTCAAAAGATACTGTTTATTTAAAGCTATTTTTAGAGTGAATCCTTAGGTGATGTTATTTTTAAAGACCTTATCTAGTATAGCAAAGAAAGTAAGACTAATTCTATGACTAGGATACAATTGATTTAATTAAGACATTAATCATCAAATCTCTTTCATAATATTTGTATTTTAATTATGCATTGTGCACTGTACACCTAGCATTATTTATTATTAGACTTTTATCACTACATTAAATTAAAAATCGTTGTTTTTTAATAATGAATTGTTCACTGTACGTTGTGCATTATTTAGTATTAAACTTTAATCACTACATTTCATTAAAATCGTTTTACTCAATACTGATTTTTCACTATATGCTATGCTTTGTTTACATTTAGATAAGCATATGCATGAATATAAGCCTAGATTTATTTATGTATTTCCATGATCAAATTAAATAAGGATCCATTACGCTACGTGGGTAATTCATATTTTCCAAGTAAAAAATTTTATAGCCACCTACATGAATAATACTAAACGAACAATTTAGCTTGTTGTTTGTTCTGTTAGATTAGTACCTAGAAACCAAACTAAATAAATCTAAAAGCAACACAATACAATTTCTGAAAACATAATCTATGACTGCAAACCTTCAGCTGACAATAATAATGCCATAAACACACACAATACATTTTATTGTTAAATTATATATTTACGCTTCGTGTTTGTTTTTCATCCCAAAAAGCTCGTTGCCAAGGAGATTTATAATTGGTTTGTTGAATTATCCAAACAACTCGTTTCGAAGAAGATTTATAAAACATTAAATATGATAAATAGTTACAAATTTACGATGTAAATGAAACCATACTAGTATTATAGGTTTTTTACAATGCTTTGCTCACTGATAAGACAGCGTAACTGTGTATAAAATAGTAGCTTAACCTGTTTATTGAAAAATAAGGAGTATAGGAGAAGAAGATCCATCTCAATCTGATTGTAAAATTTTGAGCTTACTGTCAAAAAATCAACAGACACAAAGACAATTGAATATACAGATATACCTTAGAGTTTTTTCTATGTACATATACTACCCCCCAAAAATAGAAACTCCACATAAACTAGAATGTACAGACAGGCCTTAGAGTTTTATTATGTATGTGCATGTATATTTTTTAAATATTAATATATATATACTTTAAGGAATAAAATTTAGCTTTGATATTTCTAATGTTAATAATATTTTCTTAAGGCTGAAGCTTGTAAGATTGTAAACAGTGAAGTTGATAGTTCCAGATAATGATAATTCAGTCAATACTTATTATTTACACAAAAGTTTACTAAGTATTTTTTATTACAAATGTGAATTACTTCACAAACATTCCAATACACTTTTCTTCTTCAACATTTCTTTTTGCCATTTTAAGCAAACATGTTTATAAATAATATAGACCAAACAGGCTATCCACTCACTTCTTTTGCGAGTATGTATTCCTCTTCAGCCTTTACTCTGACTACTTCGGCTTTCTTTACCTTCAGTTAACTTCTACCTTCAACTAACATATTCCTTCTTGTAGATATTGGACCGAGCTGAGCGTATATCTGTAATAATATCTAGTTCGTGATGCCTCATTCACCTCTCTAGTGTGCTTTCAAAACTCTTCCTGCCAAGCTAGAGGTTATACAAAATAAATTTACCAGATGAGAATAAAACCAGTGCACGATATCAATTCAGACATTTTCTTTGTAAATAAACTAAAATATGAAAATGGTAATATATTTGAAATACATTAAAAGTCTTTGAAATATATATTTTAGCTCATTTCACTTAACTCTAAGGGATCACATATACCCATCTGTCGGCTATATTTTATAATTACTAATTAAATATAATTAAAGTTTTATAATAATTAGTTTGACTTTATATACACATTTTTGAGTGAGTACTTTTTAATTATTATTATTATTTATTATTATTATTATTATTATATACATTATTATTATTATTAAATTGGGGTAAAAAAATTGTGCTGAAATGTTTTATTAGATTGAGAGCTAGACAACTACATTTATGAAATAAGCTAGATTTCTTTAATTAAAAACATAGCTATGTACATAATCAAAAATAGATTACAATTTCTAAAGTATTACACATAATCAATATATATTAAAATTTTATAAGCATTATGATCACAAATTTAAACTCGATGAAATACTATTACTTTGGACAAAGAAATCACATTTAGCAAAAATATTAAATGTTAGAGGAATGGATTCACAAGCTGAGAAATACAATAAAACTAATACACACAAAAGGAATAAATTAATAGCTACTTGTAATAAACTCGATAACCTTTAACTTTTTTAAACAATATTTTTTATCAGAATTGGAAATAGTTAAATTTTCTATTAATTTTTTGTTGTTAATAATTTAGGCTACTGGACACCTAACATAAAGTCGGACCTTTTGTAAGTAAAATTGCTGATTTGACAGACGTCGGCTCAAACGGGGGAGCTGAATTGTATCCATTCTGAATGGTATCCATTCACACATTTCTTAAACAAGCACCACAAATAAAAAGTCTGATTTGTGTCCATTCTCATTATATTCACAAAATCCTGAATTGTATCCAATTCTGAATGGTCTCCATTCAGACAGTTTTCAAATAAACGACTTTAACTAAAATTCTGATTTGTATCCACTGTAATTATTTGCATTATATCCACCAAATCCTGAATTGTATCCATTCTAAATAGTCTCCATTCCTACATTTTCTAAAAAAAGCATCACAAATAAAAAGTCTGATTTGTATCCATTTTCATAATATCCACAAAATTCTGAATTGTATCCATTTGATTGTGGTGCCGCTGTTCCGATAGATGCCAGTAGGTGAGACTCTCCTTAACTCATTCCGTGTTTACTATAGAGCAGCACTATCACTAAGTTAATATATAAAAAAGATAAATACTTATTCGTGTTTCTTTTAAAATAATAATAAATGGGTACTTTACAAATGATTGGTTTTTAAAAATAATTATGATCTAGTTTAAAATTGGTACATAGGGAAGCATTTCCTAAAATAAATTAATATTTTAAATATAATGAGAAATGTAATATTTCAGGATCCCGAAATTTAATTAAAAAATGTGTTGACGTCTGAAAGGTTAAGTTTTGTTCGGGTGGGTTCCTTTATAATAGTAAACATTATAACTATTGCCTATTAAATACTTTGGTGCCATGTTATGACATTCTTTGAATATTGATGTTATAAATAATAACGTTCTTCTGTGATTGATGAGAGTGTTGTTGATTTCTTTGGATTATATATTTTATTTTACAATATTAATCTTGTTATCATTGGAGATTTGATTTGTTTCCGCGTGTAGAGATGGCATAAAATATAAAACTTGTCATATGATGAAAAAGAAATACAAGGAATCCCGCTCTCTTTATATACCTACTATTATAGAAATAAACATAAGTCCTTAAATTATATGTTTATTGGTACATAATATCTTTGAACCATAGGGCCAGTTTCATAGTCAGATTTAGTATGCCTCAAGTGCGGCGCTATACTAAACACAAGACGGCACCTACCTGAAATTGAATGGAATGGGCCAGTTTCATATGCGAAACTGGCCCATTCCATTTTGGTCTAGGTAGGTGTCGTCCTGTATTTAGTATCGTCTCACACTTTAGGCGTACTAAATCTGACTATGAAACTGGCCCATAGTCTCAAGAGTTCCCTTCAAATCACAAGAGGAATTTTATTATTTAACAGTTAAAAGCAAAGATTTTTATTTTTTAAGACTGATCTCCCTCTCGTTTCACTTAAGCTGGATAAATAGTAAGGCATTTCTACTTATAGTAGTCCTAATGGGAATAAATTCACATTCACAGTGTAGATGTTGTGGAGAGTGGTAAATATTAACACTAATTTTTGGGGGTTTACAATCAAAATAAACAAAATTAGCACATAAAATGTAGGCCTGTGTTCCAAGTTGAGTATGATAGCCTATAAATAAGGTTTATTAATCCAACCTCAATCCAGATAGCCCTACATTATAATCTGTGCTCTTGACACAGGAGTTGGTTTAGGCCCTGGAGTGCCTTAGAAAAGTGAGTAAAGCAAGATTTTTCTTAAAAAATATGTTTCTCCCATGTTTGGGGCAAATTGCTCAAATCTGTAGGGCCTAGGCTTATGCACACTAATATGGTTGGATAGAAAATTTAGTGTACTATCAGGGCCCGGTTTTGTGCTCTTGAAAGAAATTCTGGTTTGGGCCCTGGGGTGCCTTAAAAGATGTTTGTAATGCAAGAGTTTTCTTTAAAAAAAAGTATTATCTTCCCCAATTTTTGGTCAATTTGCTCGGATCTGTAGGGTCTAGACTTATGAACGCTTATATGTTTGAATAGAGAATTGATTTTACTATCAGGGTCCCGCTCTGTGCTCTTGACACAAATGGTTTGGATTTTGGAGGGCCTTAAAAATATGTTTAATGCAAGATTTTTCCTCACGTTTGGTTAAATTTTATATAAATGTTGATATAAAATATAATTCTTTAGTGCATGTGATTTGTAATATTAGATTTTGGGCCTTAAAATGACTAAATTTTATAAATATGTTAATATAAAATAGGATGCTCTTTGTAAAATACATATTTGGTCCTTAAAACAGTCTTTAATGCATGAATCTTTAAGATTCATGTTAAAATTAATGTAACTATAGACGTTTCAACTGTCTAGTTTAATGACATATTTATTTGGTTGCAGGCCTGCGTATTACCCTAAACTCTCTAAAATATACGTTTATGCATTGATATCTATAATATAACTGTATGGACACCTGCAGCTGAAAATTTCGTGCTGTCGTCTGCACCACCATTGTATAAGAGAGAAGAAAATTTTCGGGTATCTATTTCTCTCCTATACAAGGCAACGTGGCATTTCGACATCGTTCGCTAATTTTTTATGAATATATGAGATATATAAATGTATGATTAAAAATTAAATAGCCAATGCTATTATTATGCTTTTAGTGAAGATTACTCCATCTAGATATCATATTCTGAAAATTGAAAAATGACACCTATACACCTGGACACGGGAATTAGGTCCCGGGTTCGACTGCCGTGTCTAGGTGTCATTTTTCAATTTTCAGAATGTATGATTAGTTAAACGAAATAAATCTGCTAATAAAAGGTTTGAAGAGCCTAACTAAGTTCAACACTCATGACTTGTTTCTTTAAATAAGTTAATTTAGGCTAAAATAGTAATACTTTCTATAATCCTATAGTCTATATGATTGATTGAACGTTTAGATTTTTACACAAGGTTTTTCATTCGAATAAAAAAAATCAGGTTTTTAGTGACCTTATTTCATTATAGTTATCGAACATTAAATTTAATGTGGCTTCTGAAAGTAATAAGCTATACAAGCTAAGAGCCAACTTTAAATATATTGTTATATTGTAGGTATTACTTCATACAAACCTCTAACCTATAATAATAATAGGTACACAATATTACACAAAGTTTTCCATACAAAAGAATTTAATTAAGTTTTAAGCGACCATTTTTTTCCTTTCTAGTTATTGAACTTTAAATATAATATGGTTTCTGAAACCATTATATAAGCTAATAACCATTTTAAATATATTATAGTCTGGCAAAATGTAACCAACATGGGCGTTAGCTACATATTTTAATATATTAAAGATTTAGTTCTTATTTGTACAATATAACCTTTATAATTGAATTGCATATCCTTTAATGTAAGTGTGTCCTTAGTCAAGTGGGGTATAATACATTAATACTTCACTATTAAAAAAACTTTTATTCACCATCCACGTTTTTGCAAAAGAACTTGGAAATAAACCGTTAAATCTGTCCCCTCGCTAGCAAGCAGAAGACAAACTTAGCATCACGATTTGATCCATTGCAATATGTGTGTTTATGTCAATCCAGTATAGTATAGAGATCACTGCGTTTATGTGGGTGTGGAATAGTTTGACCTCGTTATTTTATTAAACTTTGGACACTCTAAGCAATGATTAAAGTAAGTTATACTGTATCTCACACAGGGCACGGCAATAAAGAAACAATGTTTTTGTAATTGTATGCTTTAAATCTTCATATATTAGTGTTATAGTGTCATATCCTACTATCTATAAATAATTTCATCAGTTTATAATGTAGGGCTACCTGGATTGAAGTTGGTTAATAAACCTTATGTATAGGCTATCATACTCAACTTGGAACACAGGCTTACATTTTATGTGCTAATTTTGTTCATTTGGATTATAAACCCCCAAAAATTAGTGTTAATATTTACCACTCTCCGCAGCAGCTAAACTTATATGTTTAGACAAGTGAATTTATTCCCATTAGGGCTACTATAAGTAGAAATGCCTAACCATTTATCCAGCTGAAGTGAAACGAGAGGGAGGTCAGACTTAAAAAATAAAAATCTTTGCTTTTAACTGTTAAATAATAAAATTCCTCTTGTGATTTGAAGGGAACTCTTGAGACTATGGTTCAAAGAGATAATGTATCAGTAAACTTATAAGTTAAGGACTTATGTCTATTTCTATAATAGTAGGTATATAAAGAGAGCGGGATTCCTTGTATTTCTTTGTCATCATATGACAAATTTTATATTTTTTGCTATCTCTACACACGGAAACAAAACAAATCTCCAATGATAACAAAATTAATATTGTTAAATAAAATATATATAATCCAAAAAAATCAACAGCACTCTCATCAATCATAGAAGAACGTTATTATTAATAATATCAATATTCAAAGAATGTCATAACATAGCACCAAGGTATTTAATAGGCAATAGCTATAATTTTTAATATTATAAATGAACCCACCCGAACAAAAATTAACCATTGAGACGTCAACACATTTTTTAATTAAATTTCGGGATCCTGAAATATTACATTTCTCAAATTATTTAAATATTAATTTATTTTTAGTAAATGCTTCCCCATGTACCAATTTTAAACTAAATCATAATTATTTTTAAAAACCAATCATTTGTAAAGTACACATTTATTATTATTTTAAAAGAAACACGAATAAGTATTTATATTTTTTATATATATTAACTTAATGATAGTGCTGCTCTCTAATAAACACGGAATGAGTTAAAGAGAGCCTCAGCTGCTGGCATCTATCGGACAAGCGGCACCACAATTAAATTGATACAATTCAGGATTTAGTGGATATTATGAAAATGAATAAAATCAGACTTTTTTTTGTGATGCTTTTAAGAAATGTTTGAATGGATACAATTCAGTCGTCTCGCACAAATATGTACAATGTAAGAATCATAAAAATCGATGCGTGTATGAAAATTTTCCAACTATTTATATTAAATTAAACCTATGACCAAAGATATTATTAAGGTTTAAATTATTTTAATAAATTAATATAAGAAGAGAAAAATTGAATTCACTTAGAAAATTTAAGCACAGTTTTAGTCAAAGTCAAACAAAGTTACAGTACATGTCACAAGTTAATTTGTATTATTTCAATAAAGATTATTCCCTAAAAAATATGTATTTCATACATACTTTTGCTCAATAATTTGAATTCATTACACAACAATAAAAGCTTATACAAATTAAATTAAACTATTTTTAGGTGTAAAATTGCTAAACATCTTTGAAAACTTTCTTCCCTAACTTGTGTGTTTTCAATAAAAACGTCGTGGCTAGCGCCCGCAGTATCGTCTTTTATTTGCTCCATCACAATATTCCCCCTCCCCTCATTGATTCGTTCCTGTCATATAGCTAGAAAGGGGCCATATTTTACCCAAAAAATGAAAAATAAAGTCTTGCGTGCAAATATTGGGGAGTCACCAAACAAAATATTTAATAATTTGGTACATGCTTGCTTGTTTTGTTAAACTGAAAAGCAAAGGCTAAGAGTAATTGAACCAAATGTTAACCAAACCGTACATTTATTTTTGTTGATTTCAAGGGCAGCTGGTTTTTAATATAGTCTATATATTTGTTTGTATATTCAAATCAATTGACTGTCCAATGTTTATTGTTAAAATATTACTTGTTATTTTGTATTTTAACCTAAAATATTAAATCGAATTCAGATCTTTCTTTTCTCAAATTTGAGAGTGCCACCTATTGTAAGGTAAGAATATTCATAATGAAATAATTGGTATATTAATGGCAGGTCTGAAACTTAAAACCCCTTAGACCCATTCTCAATCATCTTTAAATGTTATGTTTTGTCGTGTTAAGAATAAAAGTTTATTTGTTTGGTGAAGACTACATCTAGTTGAATTCGGTGGTATTGGGTAAATTGCTCGCTTCAGGACCCGATGTTTTTAGGTTCAAACCCAAACGGGATCGACGGATTTTTCTTGAGTGATGTAAA
Organism: Timema podura; assembly: GCA_033556935.1. Lineage (NCBI taxonomy): Eukaryota > Metazoa > Arthropoda > Insecta > Phasmatodea > Timematidae > Timema > Timema podura. The sequence goes on along the minus strand of JAVRXN010000010.1, from coordinate 50,327,111 downwards.
TCCCTATTAAAACTTCCTTGGGAAAGAAGTAAAGACATCGGTCCCATGTTGATTGTGGCATATAATAAAAACCTTGAAAAATATGTTATAGTACCTATCACTACTAAGTTGGTAGGCCCTTTCACTCTCGCTCATAGAAATTCTCGTGTTCTGATATAATGGGTCAGGAAGTGTAATTTTAGTACCTCAAATAAATAATAAAAAAATGCTAAATATTTATGACCGTTTTCTATGATATCTGCGCCTCGACACTTAACGTAAAACATCTTTGAAAATGTGATAATCTCGCTTTTCATGAAATCTTTTAAATCTATAAAACCTGATTATGTTATTTTTTTAGTATTATTTCTGTAACTAATATAAAACATTAAATAAGTTTTGCTATGCATCCTTTAGACCCAGAAGTTGAAGATAGTCATACTTTTTGGAAGTTATTGCACTACTATAGGTAAAAACACAAATACAAATACTGTTTTCTAATATAGCTTTGTAAGCACAAGGCATGGTTTGAATATACAGGTTTATTCAGATCTCCAGGTTGGAAATTTCACAGGTTATAGGGGATGACCATAAAAAGTATTTTGGGTGACCTGGTGGTATAGCGGTAAGGTGTCGGACTTCTGTGCTGGGGGTCCAGGGTACAATCCTCGGTCCCGGCACAGATTTATCTGATTGCCAAACCCTTCCTCCACCTCTGACAAGACGTGTATTAATCACAACTTGTGAATGTGAGAAATGCCAGACCTCCACCATGGCTCGGATTCTACGTTAAACTGTAGGTCCTTTATTTCATCTCACAATCACCCTACCATTACACATCGTAAGTGCGTATAACCCGAATGAGTAGTAAGACGCGGTGCTAATAATTATAAAAAGCATTTCCACGTGATTAATTTTCTGTCAGTGACGCCAAATAGCGGTGCTATGAAACGCCAAATCTGGCTCTGATTGCACCTGTGGGTAGAAAACTCATCAATCTTCAGCACTTAACAAGTGGATTGTGGAGTAAATTATTACTAGTAGCAGGAATTGAATTGCCTTACAATGGGTACCAATAAGGCACTCACTATCGTGTTTATCAGGAGAGGGAGTGGTATGGGATGCCTGTGTTGGTTGGCGTGGCGATATGCATATGTATCCTACCCCCGCCCCCCCCCCCCCCCAACCATCAGGTGACTAAAGCGCCAAATTGACGATGTCAGAGCCTCTACCCCCTTGCCACTTAAAACACAGATCAGACAAGTCCCCGTGCACATAGTTGCTGTTATGTTTTTTCACTGATTTGGATGTTTTAACAAAGACTTAGGCCTATATTATTTCGTGTTATTTGACTGTGCCTCAAAATAACATTATAGAAAATATTTATATCTACTACTATTTTATTTTTTAACTATCCATCTAGATTCAAGAACAGTGTTTATCAAATACGATACATCTTTTTATAAGCCTAAACAAATATCTTTTTCAAATAAATGTTACTACTTGTTTTACAAAGACCAGAAGTTTAATTCTAGTTTTCCAGGATTGTTAAAAATAGTAAACTTTACATTAAACACAAAATGGAGACTAAATATTACATTTATTTTTAACTAACATCAATAAATTTTACTTGAATAAATAACTACATATGAATAGCCTTCTTTAAAACTGGCCTAATTGATTAACTAGTATTACTATTAATATTATTGTTGCAAATGTTATTTAAAATTATTGAATGCATTCGTGTACGTTGTTGTTGTTTTTAGTACAAAGAAGAAATTTAATACTGTTTCGATCGATTCGTTCAGTTGCAGACAAGTTTGTTCAGTTCCCGAGTGAGAGAACAGACGACTGGTTTGGCTACCTGCATCCTAAATCAAGACCTTTATACTTAACTTTGTGTGTGTGTGTGTGTGTGTGTGTGTGTGTGTGTGTGTGTGTGCGTGTGTGTCTTTTCATTCTCTCTTTCGTCTCTTCCCACATTCCTATTCGTTGTTTTGTCTGATTGTTGATTCCACCTCCCAATCTTCATTCTCTTTTCTATCATTGGTCCAATGAAACATTTGAAAAGTTTCAAGCTGAATCTCCGTTTACTTTGAGGGTTAAAATAACCATTAGTCATTGGTTAAGAGGAGGAGCTTGGGACTAACAACAACATTAATAATCTCTTGAGAATAATAAAAATGGAAAAGAACCAGAAGGGAGTACGATAGTAATAATAATAATAATAATAATAACAGTGTTAAAAAAAAGGAAGTTAAGAAAGAAGACTAGCATGTTGACCTTCTCAAGATCGTAGAAGCTGAGATGGGCTGTTATATTGTTGTAGTTGAGTCTGATTGTAGCTGTAGATTAACACACCTGAGGTATTTTCCAGTTTATCTGTTACTCTCCCTGGCTCCAGACAGAGCCCAGTAGCCAACTCTATCAGACAATGAGATGGTTTTTAATGGGTTTCAGAGAGCACGGGAGCCATCAAAAGGATCTTTCTCTCTCACACCATTGATGTCAGTTTTCCATGAACAAGTATTGCTAACAAGCCTATACAATGACATTCTCGTCATAGAAAGTTAGTTATTTAATTTTAAATTTCATCTATTTAAGTTTTTTTTATTATTGATAGAATATATTGTAATGAACTATGAAATGTTTACTTTAATTTATAATAATACAAATTAACACACGTATTTAATATTAACTATAAGCTATTGCTATTTTTAGGCTGGTATTTAAAAGGTTTCAAAATAAAATAGTAATTAATACATCAATCATACATTATTATACTATTATATTATTACATATTACAGCTACTTTTTTCCAAACTTGAATCTTACTACCCGTCCGGACTAAATGTATATTTACAATAATAGGTTATGGATAGGTAATATGGAATTTAGAAAAGAGTACCGTCATTCACGTGGAAGGAAAGTGAGAAACTATATAATTAAAACCATCTCCTTACACTTGACTGGAAATTTAACTCCGACATATCTGGAATAGTAAGCCCAGATTTTTGACTTTGCCCACTTGCATACGTATATTACTGTTGAGTGGGTAATCAGATTTACAATATAACAATTATTTAACTAATAAAACTTATGAATTAGAATAAAATAATAATAATCTATTAAATTTTACTCAAAAATGAAGTTAAGATTTAATATATTTTTATTTTGTTTTGTTCTCCCTATCTTAATACCCGTTCATCATTTCATCAATAAATGTATTTATCACATGGAGCATATATTTCTATAACACTAGCTTGCAAGTAGTTGTTGTATTTGTTACACCCCACCCATTCGTGAATCTGCCCAGTTCCTAAATCGAGACAATTTCTACCCGTTACATGACCTGGCCTCTCCTCCTGACCATTTCACGAACGTGACTGAGATATTTATTTTGTTAGTAGCTACCATCACGCATATAAAATAAATTCCTTTAATTTTTTTTATGTATTTATGAATTAAGAGTTTCGGCAATTTTGAAACAATTTGGCAAATATTTAAAATTTGATTATACCTGTAGTAGATATTTAAATTAAACTTGTTATTTCACATCTTTATTTATAAACAAATATATTTCATTCTTTCATGCTACTTTTGTTTGATTTATTGTTAAATCAACGTTAAACTAGCTGTTATAAAACTTTAATATCCTCTGTGCGTACATATGTACCAAAATATTCCTAACAATCTATGGCCAACGTTAATACCAAATTACACCCATGTTTTATAACCCTATTATGTCTTAAGTTAGGCTTAGAGGAAATCCATCAAAGAGAAGACGTGGATTAAAGAATTTAATTTTAATTTAATTTTAGCACCGCGTATTACTACTCGTTCGGTTTATACACTTAATTACTAATTGCACTAATGGATTAGGAATTGGGTAGGTTGAATTTAGAGGAAGTGAACCCGAATTTGCGTGGAGGGAGAGTGGAAAACCATTTAGGAAAACCTCCCCAGTTCACCCGACCGAGATTCGAACCTCGATCTCCCCGTCCTCAATGGTCTGGCTCAACACGATTGGCGCGTGGATTAAAAAAAATAAAGTATGAGTTTATTCAATAAATAAACAACTTGATGAATACACAAGACCTGGAAAGTATTACAATTTGTTCTGTGCTTTTCTAAATAAGGAAATCAAGTACATATGACATCATAAATAGATAATTAATGAGCCTCTATTTAAATAGTCAAATGAAATGGCTAGCAGCATGTCGCTTTTTCAACTCAACTAGAAAAGTTACATGTTACATATTTTTTTTTTTTGCATCTTGCCTTACTCCCCGTTTGGGTTATGCACTTATGTACTAATTGCACTAATGGTTTCAGAAATTAGGGAGGTTATATTCATACTAAGTACACCCTCATGTGTGTATAGAAAGAGTGGAGCCCAATATCACTTTGAATTATGAACCTCCCAGCAGCATCAATATTACGATAGCTCACGAAGAGTAATTGTTGAACAGGTCATTCTTTTACTGAACTAATAGCATTGTGCTACTCTTTGCTCTTGAAGCTGCAATGAAGGAAAGAATTTTGAGGAGGATGTAGATATATAAAACATTTTGTAACTCTCCTGAAGATAGAGTTTAGAATAACTGATGGAAAAACTTTAAATGCATTCTTTGTTGATTAAATCTCGGACCCTCAACTGAATGCCAGAAGTGCAAACCATTACACCAAACTTGAAAATTCAATTTAATTACATATTCGTAATAAAGAACAATTTTTAATATTTCCTACATGTATAAAAATACTATACATAAATGCTTTCAAAGTACGATTCCATTTTACTCCCCACTGTACGTACCAGCACGTCATTCAAAATTGGATGAAACGAATATATCTATTTGTGTGGTTGTCCGGGAATTTTCATCCGAAGGATTTAAACCGGGGTTGGGAAATTTTAATGGAAATCGCACAGCTGTAATCTTTCAGGTTTTGTTGAGATCAAACCAAATGAAAACTGGTGATATCCACGCTCACTGTGTACATAATGATTTCCTGATACATTGGCCAAGAGCGCTGAGGCGTGCAAAACTAGGACACTGAATACATATCCCTGAAAGAGTCCAGTTATAATTGAGGCTAAGACTGGTTAGGGTAGTCCCTTTTGGAAATTTTTATGTCGTGAGATTGATATTAGATACGAATACTAGTATAAAAACCTAGTATTAAATAAATAATCGTAGACAATTTAACTATAAAATAAAATATATTAAATAATCATCTACCATTTTGTGAAAGCAAACTTTTTCTTTCAACAGTTAAATCAAGTTTTCATTTTAAAATCTAGTTTTTATTATTTCTTACCTACATCATATGATCTGAGTTTGTAAAGATTTATTCATGTTATAGATAGTGACTTATGGTGAATTCAAATTTTCTTTTGTGACAAAAAATAAGTTTGCCTATGATCCGGAGAAAACAAGCTACCATTTAAAATAAAGAATCGAACAATTATATATATATATATATATAATATATATGTGTGTGTTTGTGTTAACTAGTGATTTATTTTACGCTATTATGGAAGGGTACCCTAAGTCATAAAAATATGTTAGTTGAGGTATTTAAAATAAAGATTTATTTATAATATGTATATTTGTCAAAAAGAGCTGAAAGAGTCTTAGCTATCATTGGCTTTTACTACACACCCTATGATTTGGACACTCAAGAAAGTAGACTCTCTTTCCACTAGTCGTCTTTAATTATAATTTTCAAGGCACGTTAGGCGTATGAATGATACGGATGTCACCACAATTGTGGCTAAAAATATATACAGCCCAAACTGATATAAAGCACCATTAACGACGTTGCCTAATTGGATATTTCCAAGCTATTTTGCGAAGCGGGCTGCACCTTAAATGGACGCACCTTAGCACTCTGAGCACTATCAAAATTAGACGTCACTGTACGAAATAGAGAGGAGAAAATTAGCAGTTCACCCTGCATGGCCTCTTGTTTATCTTCTGTTAACCCTTCCCCTTTTCCTCTGACGAGTTTACACACTTACTATACTATATGCTCCTTGAAAACATTAACCTACTTTTTAAAATTACCCTTTTCTGGTTTCCTATTCTAGATAGATATATGCTTCCCCGGACTTTTTTAATCTACATCCTGAAACGAATACTCCTAGAGTCTATTTTCGTGACCTAGACAAATAGCCTAAGTTATAGTTAATTTATTATAATTACGTTGCAAAAACTAACTTCAAGATAAAAATAAAAATTTTGTGACATTGTAAGAATATTTTTTTAGAATTATTATTTTAAAAAAGTATTTAACAATGCAAACATTGTTTAAGATCAATAACAGTGTTCGTTTAGAAATATGGAATGTTAATTTTAGAAATTACAGTATTTTACACACAAAAAAATTAAACGTTTTTAGAAATACAAACGTGATAGGCACAGCCTTAACGCAAAGTATATAATGACCCAACATAAAGGATTTAAATGAGTTTAACTTTTAGGAACTGGACCCGCACTTTCATGATGGGAGGATAGGAAAACCACATGTGTAAAATTACCACCAGTTTACTTGGTGGTACTTAAACTTCAAACTTTCCTCCAACGGTTTCACTTGGCTAAATTGGTGTCACGTCTGTCAAAGGGGATAAAGGTAACGATTACGATTTTCAGATTTCCCGATAAATTCATCATTGGGTAAATTGGACACTTACCCTTTATCAGTGAGGTTTTGATGGTTGAATACAGGGTGTTGTGTTCGTTCTAAAGTTGAGAAAATATTAAGGTAATTTTCTTATAAAATCAGTTGGTTCAGGAAGTGGATGTTAAATACTCATAATGAAACCATATAGATTTATTTCAACTAAAATTTAATGGAATTAATGTTAGTATTAGATGTTGAAATGTCGAGTATTTGAAACACATTGTTTTTCTTATGTCATAAACCCAAATGTGGGTTTGATGTTTATCCATCCGGCGCTGTGCATTCACTTGGTCTTTGGCTGGTTAGAACTGACTGCAAAATTTGGTAGAAAGTGCATGTACCAGGGGAGTTCAGAGAGTGTGGTGGTACACCATTACCTTCCACCCTTAATTTCTATGAGCGAGAATGAAATAGACTACCAATTTGTTTGAAAAAGTATTTTCCCATACCTTCTAATTTTCTTTTACTTGGGAAAGGCTTTACTTCCCCTTTAAAGGAAGTTGTGCTACGGATTTTTATCCCTCAAGAGAAATCCTTTGAACTCAGCTGGGTTTTAACAAACGAACATTAGGTCCTGAGGCGAGCCCTTTACCCAATACCTAGAGGTCTTCTTTGAATCATATAAACAACTTTATATTACTTATTAGATTAAATAAGCTTGCCTTTTTGAATTTGAGGTGTCGGTTAACTTAAGTTTCAAATAGTAAATTTAACTATTGGAGCATTAATATATCAACTGAATACCAGTAGTGCACTAGAGTGACTATCATTAGAAATAATGTGACCCAATCCCATCTTTGATGAAGTTTATTTTCCCCAATATGTGTTTTCCACTATTTCTTGAAGATAATTTTTGTCCATTTTTTACTAGAGATTATTCAATAATATGCATCCCTACACTGGCACTAACGCCTAAGCTCATTAATAATAAATGGTATAATGCACCGCACAGACTTTCTCTTTAGTCTTAAAATAGAAACATTTACTAAAAACTCATAATATTATTAAAAAGAAATAATATACACTGTTGCATAAACATTCCACAAAAGAGCATATATGTATTAATATACACTGTTACCGAAACATTGAGAAAAATTGAGCATTTCTGTCCACCAAAGAGCATAACAATCAAATACATTTTTCTATATATTCCATAAAAAATATACATGTTTACTTATAGCTCGGAGACTTTAGTTTAATAAAAATATATTCTGTATTAAAATATTTTTAATTCTTACCGTAGGTCTTCTACAACCTTACATTGTTAAGTTATTTCGGGGGTATCTCATATAATTGCGGTTATATAATCAAAATTGGAAATTTATATTTATTTAAAGCACCCTTAAAATCTTTTTCGTGGGGAAAAGATGATTGCCATTTTGTTTGTAATGCTAAACGCTGCCTAGATATAAAATTTAATAAAACTATTTAGAGTGGATTTTGAGAAAATTGATTATATCTCTTTTTACCCTGCAGTAAACTACTATTAATTTTATATTCAGGTATCTAATTCCAAAAATTCATCGGGGGCACCTTATTAAAACTCTAGGTACCAAATATTAATTAGATCGGTAAAATGGTTTCAGCTCTAGTCGGAGATATAGATTGAAAGACGGCAACGCAAAGAACTTTCTTTTTGTCTCAGGGAGTCATGAAATGTTAAAATTTATCAAAAACTCGATTTCGATTATTTTACGATCACAATACTTCTCTCTTCAAGGGGTTGAGAGAAAGTAAACAATGAATGACGATATATTTATGGTACGCCCCAAAATCTAAAGCATAGGTAGACAAAATGAACTACACCAGCTCTCATTTGAAGGGAGAGGAGATAATCACTAGATCAAATGAAAGTGATTCTACCAATGTTTAACCTTGCATTCCTGGTCTAATTCAAGCATAGATCTATACTACCAGTGCTGATGGTAAAATGGAAGGGTAATAGAGTTAAGGTAAGTATTTTTGTAGTTTTTATAGCAAAATACTGTTTCAGGGGAAAACAAAGAAACTATTTATTCTGTGGATAGGTTTGGTTTAATTTTATACACGGCAGTGTCTCAACAGTTCTTGAATATCTATCATGGTTATAGTGACATTAAAACAGGAAGTATTTTAATAAAGAAAAAAAGATTTTGTTCAAATGCCAATACTTTCACGAAATACATTAAAAACAGTTGAGATTACTACACATATCATACATAATTTCCTAATACGCGTGTTTCTTTACACACTTTCCAGAAGCCCTTAGATGACCTAGAAGGCTGAAACCTTTCACACTTATACTAACAAACAAATCCTAATGGATTTTTTTAAATTGTATTAATTTAGTTTAATCTCACTTCATCCACTCTTATGAAATAACTGACAGAAAAATATATAATTTTACAAACAAAGCCCAAACTTCCATGCGCTTGCTTATTAATTAAAGGTAAGGTTTTGTTAGGTCGGTATAATCAACTTGTAGTAGGCAGGCCTAAAAACTAGTTTAATATTAAACTAAACTATTTTATGAATCATTATTTTAATTATTATAATAGAGAAGCTTTTTTATTCAAACAGTAAAAAATACGGACCTTTAAACGTTACTTTCGACTCCAGATGAAGGTTTCAATGTTTAGTCAGGTTGTTGTTCCTCTTTATAATTGTTCCCTTGAATTACTTGTCAAGTGCTTTGTTCTGTGTTGGTGTGACCCATCTCGTGTATGTATTCTAAGCTAGCGAGCAGTGGGTCCAACACGGCAGATATATGAGGTGCAAGGATAATTGGCTCATGGGCCCACCACACCTTCCACCTTACAAACCTTCTAATATATCAGTCGGGCACCTCGGAGAGCCATCCGTGCAACACTGGGATAACAGCCTCCTTCCTCACACCAACTCGACTCTTCGGCTTGAACAGCGTTTTTCATTGGTATTTTGGCTGAGTGGCTAAGACGTAGGGCAAGGATTGTAATTAGTCACCGTCACCACGAAGGTTGGAGTTCGAACCCTATCTGGGTGCGATGGGAGGGGTTTCCCAAATGGGATTTTAACTTTGGCATTCCCGTTCTCTTTTTAACACTATGGATAGAGATAATTAGCTTTCCCTGTTTTAAGCTTACAATCAATAATAAATTGATCTTTTATTAGTTCAAGTTTTAGTGAAAGTATGCTGTTGGATACTTTGCCTATCATAACTGAGAGAACAGTCTAAGGAGGATGAATTGTAACAAATTGGATATGAAAGCACAAAATTAACACAATTACCTTGAGTTTCTGAATGGTCCTGAGCCAGCTACTATAGTATGATTTTGGTAGGAAGAACAGTAGAAGTTAGTTACTAAAGTTACTAAAACAATTTTAATATATTCATACACCAAGCTGTCAATTTTGATAGCTATTATTGATACCTATAAAATAACACAAATCATATGGGGCAATATTATCAATTTTGGCCGCAAAGAAATAAGTTTGAATTTTCTCTACTGTTCTTTCAATCAAAATCAGGGTATAGCTTACTGCACATAAAACATAATTATATACATACCTGAATAAACTAATTGGCTTGATGTACGTTTTAAACAGAGGCTTATATCAGAATATTACTTAGAAACCAACTTAATAATACCATTCCTCATACATGCATACATAACATATTAGATAATTATTGTTAATAAAAACCATTTAAATATTAATATAGAAATAACTATGATTTAAAACAGAACCTCTATACAAAGCCAAGTATTTGAGATAATTTATTTGTAGAAAGGTCAAATAATTAATAATATTTCAAAATCTTTAAAAAAATTCTGCCTTTTTATGGACCAGAACGGAGTATCATCAATGAACACATTATCTAAGATAGAAGTTTCAAACTTAAAAGTGCACGAGGATCACAAAATAATCAACGAATTTAGTGGCAGGCCACATCATAATCGGTCAATGTTGGTCAAATTATGAAATAATGACAACAGTAATTTAATTAAGAATGAAGTAAGAAGTTATAATTAAGTTGTAATTTTAATTATATATTTAATTTTAATATTAAATAATGACAAAACTGTTTTTTCAAAGGATTATTACATGTAATTAATTTGAAATAATACTCCATCTCTAATTGCAATTCTATAATTACTCTTAATTTATATAGTCGTTGAGATTGGCCAAATGATCATCACATTAAACCCCATAAGATGTAATGAAAATTAAGTTATTAATATATAGATTTTCACAAAGTTGAGTATATTTTGAATGAAACAATTATATTTCCTTTGTTTGAGATTCATTAGTTGTTAATTTTAGCTATCATGCTAACCCACTTAAAATCAATTATGCTTCCTCTCATTTTCTTGATACACACTTGAGGAAATCTCATCATAGCCTGTTGAGCTGTGGTTTAGACCTGCCAAGTAAATCATGGGTTTGAGTCCCAATGGTGTAGTGAAACCAATATTAATAATCACGGGATGTAAAAGATAAGTGGGTGGGAGTGAATCGCAGTTCGTGTATCTCAGACCATGGCTAATCACTTATGTCCCCAATGACTATTTATTTATAAATTATATGCATCTGACTGCTTGTTTGGGCTTTATTTAAACCACACTAAATTAAGTACATGCTTAGAAGAATGTTAGTATAAAAAACACCAGATCGTTTAGAGAGAAAAATGGTAGTCCGTGGGAAAATTGACACGGTGTAAAACCATCTCAAATGCGTATTACCGGGATTGAAACCAAATTTTGAAGAGCCCTGGTCAGAGTTGATCACACGAGCTATTATCACTGACGCAGAGTAAGCTCTCCTGATGTTTCAAAGATTTAAATAATTTCTAAATACAGGATCCTATACATTATTTATATTGTCAAGATCCCTCTTTCTCAACTAATACAAAGCCCACAGCGATGAATAAAGTATCAGTGGATAGGAATTTTTACCGAATTCTGACGTAGCATACTCAGTTTACGTTAAAAGACATTATTTGTTTAAAATTTAAGTTAAAAGAAACAGCTAACAGTATTTTTGTAGCAATTACCTAAAATAAACTCTCTTTGCTATTTTGTGTATACACTTCGATGAGTATTTAATTTCAACAAACAAAAAAAGACTAAACCATTTGGTGGCAGGGGGGAAAGAGGGGAAGGTTGATTGTGTGAAATTTCGCAAGGGTTTTCTGGTAGTCTATAAAGGTAATATTGCTTCCAGCCATAGTTAGCAGAGTGTACCTTAAAAATTGCCCAAAACTCTCTTTCTTCAACCTATAAAAATTTCTCGTTCACACACTTTGGATTGATAGAATGAAACCCTCTCCCATATTTACAAATGAATCCTAATTTAAATCAAATACAATGCGACTGTTCTTGGGACAATCTTATACATTTGTTGGACTTGTTATAAATAGTAGTAGAATAATTTTAGTTTTTTAAGTAATGTTTATGTAAATAAAGTTTATGTTTAAATTGTTTAAATTCCTACAGTTACATATAAAAACAATGTATCACAACTTTATCAATTGAAATATTTGTTAGGGGGCATTCAAATATTATGTAAGTATCGCAGGGGAAAGTGGGGTAAGAGTTGCTTATTTTTGCTGACAAGGAGGAAGGAGGGTATTAACCATAACTACGTAAGACAGAGAGACGGGCAAGAATGTCGCTGTGACCCAACCACCCCAAATGGACACATCATAATTAAAAGTTTCAAAACGTGCATTTAAGAACATTGGTCATCAGATTAAAAAAAAATTAGATTTCTTATAACAACAATTTCTTTATAACTACAATAAATTATTGATATGTTCACTAATACCAGTCATACTATTTTTATAATTATAATAAAATGTGTATTAAATATATTTTTATATAATTTTACCATTTTTTAATTTTTACCTGTTTAGTACACAAAACTTAATTAATTTACAAAAGTCTTTAACTATAAATATTTCGCACTATTAGTTAAAATCCTTAGGTTAATATGGTTATTCCCGTGAAAAAAGAAGTAATAGACAGTAGACAATTATAACGTAAGCATGACGGGGGGGAGGAGGGGAGAGGGAGGGGGAGGAGGGTCTGGCGTCTGCTTATTTTTGCTTACAAAGAAGAGGACGGTTTCAAAACTGGCCTAAAAGTTGCTTACGTTTTACTCGAATTCCCCCTTACTCTGGAGGTTAACAAAGGTTGTATGTTATTTTCAGATTAAAATTTAAATAAACACCTTCGCAAAAGTTTTAAGTGTTTTAATTCCTTAAAACTACAACCATTTAGGGAGGAAAACAGTCCCGCCTAATCAAAGTAAATAATTCAACGTTCACATAAAAATAAAACCCAACCCAAACTGAATACTTATTGTTTAAATCTTGATCAGAAGAAAAACACTTCGTGACTGTAAGACATCTATTCTCACAAGAGTATTTTAAATGTTCCGTATGGAGTGACCCGCAATATACCTTATGCCAGTTGGTTCTATTTTCCCAATTATTATAATTCCATCATTAGGAAGAGGCCTTGACTAGGATGTAGCACGCTTCTAGTTGGCACCTCAGGCGTGGTAACTGGTGATAAAATGTTGGTATGAATTCTTCTCGACAACAGCTAACACCAGCCTCGTACATGAACACAATGTTACTCACTGCAATATGGGCTTATGAAACAATAGCAGATGCTGGGGTTTTATCACTTTTATATTAATCTGGATCAAGAGTTTGCTATTCACTGTGATTAAAGTAATTATGTTATTATTAATTCTTTTGAAATCCCTATATATAGTTTTGATAAGCCCGTTTCTGCTAATAGCAATTAGGAGGGAAATGACTGAACAGATTTTGACAGACGACCACTCATTTTAATGGTTAGGAGTCCAGGATATCGGGAAAAATAGTAGTTTTCCACGAAAACCCAATTTTAACAGAGAATTTTTTATTTTTCATTAATTGTTTGGTCACCATGGAAACCGTTATTTGCTGCGTGGCTTTAATCTTTATAAAATATACCTCTTTAGCTAAAAAATAATAGCTCAATCTTTATTTGTTGGTCCCAACAAATCACACTTTTCTCTTTGGATGAATATTTCTCTTTTATTGCAGCTCATAACACATCTAAATTGAGATGCCTAGACTGGGGAAGCATTTTTTATCGGAATGTTGTTATCGTCAATTGGCATTTAAATCAATAATATTGAACATAATTTGAAATTCAAAAGGTTAAGTTAAATTCGTGAAAATATTGTCTACGTTTTGTTTCGCACATGAAGATTAAGGTTTAAATATGTTAAGGTATGTATTATAAGCTCATAAATTATCTTGAATAATGTTTAGAAATAGCCATTTTAAATAATTAAGTATGAATTCTGGTGTTAATTTTTTTTCAAATAATGGGTTTTGATGTTCATTTTAGCGAATAATAACATAATACAAATACATAAGTTAAGCTGTGTTTTCATTTTACCGCTTAATTTTGAGGATATATTATTTAAAAGTAATGTTTTGTTCACCCCATCTATTTTTTAACATTCTTACAAATACAGTAGGTCCAGTTATGTTTCCGTGTAGATAATTAATTGTGAGGGAATGATAGTTCAAAGAACCGTAATGATTGAGTACCACATTATATTTTCACATTCTCTATCTTTATCTAACACTCTCTCTCACCCTCTCACACACATTCTCTCTAACGCTCTCACCCACTCTCACTCACCCACTCTCTCATATGATCTTCTCTCATTCTTTCTCTCACACTTTGTCCCCCTCTCTCACATTGATTTACCCTCACATACACTCTCTATCACACAATTTCTCTCAGATTATCTTTATTGTACTCTCTTAAGGCCTCTCTCAAATGCTCTCTCACTCAAACGCTTTCTCTTTCTCAAACGCTCTCTATCTCTTAAATACTGGTTCTCTATTTATCAAACGCTCGCTCTCTATCATTCAAAAGCTTTCTCTCAAACACCCTCTCTCTCAAAATCACTCTCACTCTCTCTATATAACAATCTCGCTCTCTCCATTTAAAATTCTCTTTCTCTCTCTCTCAAACTCACACTCCCCCTCTAAAACTCTATTTAATTCAAAGTTACCATATCAATTTCTCTCTCTAATTTTCTCTATTACGTTCTCTTCAACACTCTTTCTTAAACTCTATCTCTAACTCTGTCTCACTTTAATTTTCTCTCTCTAAACTAATCTCGCCCTCTCTAAGTTTCTCTCTCAAACTCTCTCTCACATGCCCCCAAATTTGCTCTTTCCTCTTTCACACAATATCTCTCCCAAAATCTTACATTATCTTTTTATCATACACACACACACACACACACACTCTCACACACTCTCTCACACACACTTGATCACTCATTTACCATCAAACATTCTCTTTCTATCTCTCACACTATCTCACTCTTTCTATCACACACATTCTCTTTCCTCATACACACACACACACACACATTTTATATATAATTTAATAAGCCCATTTTTGATAGTTGATATTAAGAGTTAACGGTTTTACCGATTTTAGCCAAAGAAGTCATTTTAAAGGCTAGGGGTCCAGGATGCCGGCAAAAATATTAGCCTAAAACTAAAACTAAATTTTTCTTGTTAATTTTCTATATTTTGATTCTGTATGGGCAGCGGCTAAACTTTACAATCATTCTTTGTTTACATCACCATGAAAACCAATTTTCCGTACTATTGTATATCAGTAAATAAAATATTTCTCTTTGGTAAAAAAAATAACAGCTTAATAATTCTTACTTGAGTGGGTCGGTGCAACGAATAGATAGAGATCTGGGACAGGGATCGTTTTAAATTTCTCATCGTGGACGGAAGAGGGAAACTTTAAGTTTTGATTCAAATCAAACAACGAAAGTTAAATATCCATATAATTTGATAGCCCTAGGCGAGTAAACTTTTAATAAGAAAGTCAAGTGAGGTCTTATTATATATGTTTTCCAATAAAAAATCTAGAATACATTTTAGTGCAATAATATGCAAGCATCGTTGCAACGATCCACTAGTCCTTTATATATAATTTGATAAGCCCGTTTCCGGTAATAGAAATTACGAGGAAATTACTGAAATATTTTGACAAACGACCATTGATTTTAACGGTTAGAAGTCCAGGATGTCGGTAAAATTAGTAGTTTTCCACGAAAACCCTATTTTTACTAAAAGTTTTCAGTTTTTCATTCTTTGATCACCATGGACACCGCTATTGGTTGCATAGCTGTAAATCTCTAAATAAAATATAACTAGTTGGCTAAATATAATAAGTCAACCTTTATTTTTTGGTTCGAACACATTACAATTTTCTCTTTGGCTGCTGCTCATAACACATCTAAATTGAGAAGCCTAAACTAGTGAAACTTTTATTTTTTATTGGACTGTTGTTATCGTTTATTATCGATTATTATTTTAAATGCATTAAAATAATAATCTTGATCATAATTCGAAAATTAAAAGGTTAAGCTGTTAAGTGCATGTAAATATTGTCTACGTTTTGTTTCACGCATGATAAAATGATGTTTAAATAGGTTTTGATATGTATTATATGTTAAAAAACGATAAAATGATCTTGAATATTATTTAAAAATAGCCATTTTAACTAGCTAAGTTTGAGTTTTGGTGTTCATTTTTTTCTTCAAATAATAGGTTTTGATGTTCATTTTACTCAAATAATGGGTTTTGATGTTCATTTTAGCAAATATTAACACAATACAAATACATAAGTTAAGCTATATTTTAATTTTACCACTTAATTTGAAGGATATGTTATTTAAAAGTAATGTTTTGTGTATTTCATCTAGCTTTTCACATTCTTACAAATACAGTAAGTTCAGTTATGTTTTTATGTTGATAATTAATTTTGAGGGAATGATATTTCAAAGTACCATAATGTTTTGTGTACCACATTTATATTTTCACATTCTCTCTCTATCTGAAACTCTCTCTCACGCTCTCACACACTCTCTCTCACACACTCTCTATCCTCATACACACACGCACACACACACACCACACAAATTCTATAACACTCTCTCTCCCATATAATCCTCTCTTAGTCTCTCTCTCGCAATTTATTCCTCTCTCTCACCCACTCCATCCCCCTCTCTCATACACTCTCTAACCTCGCATACCCTCGCTAACACACAATCTTTCTCACACTATCTTTATTATACTCTCTCTTAAGAGCTCTCTCAAACGCTCTATCTTTCTCAAACACTCTCTCTCAATTTCTCTCACTAACTCTCTCTGAAACCTTATACATCTCTTAAACTCTTTCTAGCTCTCTAACATTAATTTTCTCTATCTAAAGTAATCCCTCCCTCTCTAACCTTCTCTCTCAGACTTTCTCTCTCACACACCCTCACATTTTTTCCTTTCACACAATATCTCTCCCAAATTTTACATTTTCTCGTCCTCACACACACACAACCACGCTCTTTATCACACACTCTATCACGTATTCTCCCTCACATATTCTCTTCCTCTCTCATATACTCTCTCACTTTCTTTCACACACACTTTTTCTCTCTAACACTTTTTCTCTCACACACACATTCCCTCTCTAGCCCTATTCTCCCAGTATTTCTATTTCTAACACATGGTCATACTCTCACTGTCACTCACTCACACTCACTTGATATCTCTCAATTGCTCATTCTCAGTCTTTTTACATTCTCTTTCTCCCACCTCACACTCACACTCACCCACAAACTTACACATGCATGTGTGACATTCTTCGAAGCAGATGTTGAAGTAGGAAATGCTGATAAAAAAGAGTGGCATGCATTCCTATTAGAAATGTCTGAATTATAAATGCGGCGAAACATTAAATAATTGTTTGCTTATGTATGCTGTTTCTGCGACCAACATCACCTCTGGCACTGTGGAGTTCACTTAAACATGACTTCACCAAAGATTTAATTGATGTTCATGGACCTGAAGCATCATAAAATGTTGTTCTCTACATGATAGAGGAATCTCTAAAGGCGAATAGTCTTTCCTACGCTAATATTGGATTACCTGCATATTGATTGGCACATTGATTGCCTCGACAAATATTACCTTGGGAAAGAGAAAAACTGTTGTTTTGTAATATGACAACGCCCTTCTCACCTCTCCAACCCGACCCCTGCCCTCCTTCAATCGTCACTTGCAGCACTCCCTTTCATTCTATAATAAATTAGTAGACTCAGGGCTTTAGAAATTGGTCACTCTTCGCCAAAGATACAATTTATCTATATTAACTGTGCACTGAAATTTTATTGGGTAAATTCAAGCCCCAATATATTTGTATCCATACCGGGCCTTGACCGTACCATGAACAATGTTTAAGGAAGTTCGACTGTAACTTTAAGGTAGCCAAGATTGATAATAAAAAAGATGATATAGCTTTAAGGACACTCAATAATGAAGGAGAGCACTTTAAAATAGAATTAAAAAACAGTTAAGATTACTCTCAGTGCACTCGATCAGAATACAAACCAAATACAAACCTCTCGGGTCAGAGTTGATCACGTTGATCTCTGGTCCTAAGCCAGCCTCTCCTGTCTAAAATATGCTAATAATAATGTATGCTTATTAGCCTGTTACCCGTATTGTAAGGACCCTGGTGCGAGCTTTGGGCAAATAACTTGCTAAGCGTGGATAGTATATATTAAATAAAATACTACTAGCTTTAGCCCCCAGCTTTACTCGCATAAGTGTCAATTTTGAAAACATTATCATTAAAATAATAACGTTCCAATTCCCAAAGTTTTTAATTTTGCGTACAGAGAAAAAATATCATGCAACGTATTATGTAGATATTACCATGATGAAAATTTTGGGGTTGATAAAAATTTATCTTCAGAGTCAAAATATTCAATGTAGTATAATAATTTCTGTTTTAAAATTAGACACACAGGATATGTGTACTAAGCGAAGGAATTAAAGTAAACCATTTAAGGTAAAAGACGTAAATTGTTTTATCATCAGGAGTGAAAAGTTAATGGTTACTTATAGAACTATCATGGAACACATAACATATAGTTGTCCATGTGAGAAACACCTGTCGTGGAGATAAACACCTGTCACCTTTAAATGTTTTACTTGGGTCGTGTTGTTGGTCATCGAATATTAAGCCCTGATAGGAAATTGCATTCATTTAAACTTGAAGGGCAAATCTGATGGAATCATGGGTATTCTTGGTATCAAGACCAATTTCCCATTATGCAATTTGTCATTACAATCGCCTTTATGATAAAAGTGTTGCAGATTGTTTACCTGTAGGCGGGTCTGATTATACACTTTAGGTGGGTTCAAATTACGCATCAAAATAATCGGTGCTCAAGTTTTAGTTGAATAGCACTAATGGGTAAATTGAATGAATTAAGGGAATTTAAATAAATGGTACGGCACACCGCACAGACTTTCTCTCTCTTTCTATAAACTCGTAAGATTTCTGAACGGAATAATGTACATTGTATCATCACCACTCCACATAAGAACACGCATAAAATAATATACAATAATATATAATCAATGAGAAAAGAGGCGCATCTTTGTCCACCTTAGAGCATTTCAAACAGTTTAATGTCTTCCACAAGGGTCAACACTTCGTTTTAAAATTTCGATTTCTGGTTAAAATTTTAACATTTTATAAGGTGTTGCAGATCTTCAAGTCATCGCATTGATATTTAATTATTCATTTATACATTTTGACCAATAAAAAATGTAAATATTGACTATTGAGTCTAAAATGGAGATAAATCATTGCTATGCAAACATTTCTCCTAAGAGATTTAAAGAAAAATAACATACTTTTTTAGATACTTATATTTAATTACTCTATGGCATTGGAGAATTATTGCGTTAAGACTTAAGTAGTGTAACCCCCCCTTTGATTTGATAGGTTCTTATTGCTATAAATAAAAGGTAGGTTAGTTACAAGAGAGTTTATTTTATTTTACAAACAACTAGCAGACATACGTGAGCGAGGCACTCTAGGAAAGTCGAGTGACTGGCCGATAAGGCCCGAAGTAAACAATAAATAAAGGGGCAAGACCCCAAGTCTTTAAGAGACAACAGAATGATTAATATCAAACAAAACATAATTAAACTGACCCATGCAGAAGGCGACTGAACTAGCAAGAAAGTTAAATACAAGCAAAATGTATTGGTCTACACGACCTGGCGATGTTGACACTACATCGACATAAGTATCTAGATATATAATAAACTGCCATTGCAAGGCGCAACAGAGAAAAGCAATGCATGGTTTACCTAAACCTAACCAGTTACAATATATCCTAATCAATTTAGTTCAATCTAATCATTATTACTATTATGACCAACGTGCTGGGTGCACGGGCTCGCGCCCCCCGAGTTGAGTAACAACTAGAGTTAATACCATCATAATAAATCTTTAAATTTTAGTAAGCAATACAACAATTTTAAATAAGTTACACATTTATCAAAAACAACTAGCGCCCCAAGATGGCGACATACAAAAGTTTCGTTAGCGCCCCAAGATGGCGACATACAAAGGTTTCATTAGTGCCCCAAGATGGCGACATACTAAAGTTCCAACCCGTCCGTGAGGCGGACACAACGTTAAGTTAAAAGAAACAAAACTAGCGCGTAAACCATAATGGCTGACAGGCAAATCCTGCAGTCTAAGAGAAATACATTTATTAGAAACCAAGATTTATATTTAAAGTCGAAACTTAAATTTTGAACAAATTAACCCAAACATAATTTAGAAAAACGTCGAACAACAACCTACGTCTAAATCTAAGACAAGTGTCTCACCTAATTGAGTGCGGAGAAATGAGTGACATTACAAGACAGTCCAGCCGTTATATACGGTACAAAGTCAATCACGTGTTCACAAACGGCGGGAATCACACAGGGGACGAAGGGAGAGGGGAGTACACTGCTTCGACAAACGTCTCGATTATTCTCGTAATAATTTCAAATCACGCGCTGGTGGATGAGTCTTGTTTCATTCGAACACAACCGTCGGCGCATCTGGGTTAGCGCATCTCGATGTTCAGATGTCTGAGTCTTGCTCTAATCGGACCTCGAGCCTCGGACGGTCAGTAAGCCGCGTGATGTAGAATGGAGTTGAGTGCGCGTGTTTCGTGAAGTCGAGCCCAGTCCAGTCCGGCCCAGTCAAAGGGGACCAAGATTTGGTGAGCCAGATCGTCCTTATTTGTTTTATGTCTGTGACAACGTCACAGTAGTATATGTTTACAACTAAAGATCACAAAATTGTATTAATATATTTGCAAATATCTCAGAAACTGCTGCTTTTATAAAAATATATGTCAAATAAAAGTTTTTTATTTCTGATAGTCCTACAATTTTGCAATGATAAGTTGTTTAGTTTCTCCAATAGTTGTGGAGATACGGAAATTAACGCTTCTGTAAAGTACCCTAAAAATCATTTTCATAGGAAAATGAAAATAGCCAGTTTATTTATAATCTTAATCAACGCCTAGATACGAATTTTAATCAAAATCGTTTGAGTAGATTTTGAGAAAACCAAATTTTTCTCTTTTAGCCCTTCAGTAAACTACCCTTAATTTTAAGTTTTTATAGACACACAGACAGACGGCATAGCAAAGACTATTTTTTAGGGTTCGGGGGGTCATGAGACGTCGACATCCATCAACATTTCAGGTTAGTTTTTTTTTACGGTCGCAATACTTAAACTTTAATGTCCAAAAAGTTAAAAAAATTCATATAATTGCGTATAGATTGAAAGTTATTGATTTTATAAAAATATGGTTCGGATAAAATATCTGTATTATAAATATATATACATATTTGTAATGCTAAGTAATTTCATATCTCAAATAGTTTCGGAGCTATTATAAAAAATGTTAATTTACGCATCAGACCGGAGCCCTTAAAGCGATTTTGCCGAAATATTGAGAGTAGCCATTTTGTTTGGAATATTTATTAATGTTCATAAATGAAATTTAATCAAAATCGTTAGAGCCAATTTTGAGAAAATCGACTTTTTCTCTTTTTGCCCTTCAGTAAACTACCCTTAATTTTAAGTTTTAATAGACACACAGACAGACGGCATTGCAAAGACTATTTTTTAGGGTTCGGGGGGTCATGAGACGTCGAAATCCATCAACATTTCAGGTTAGTTTTTTTTACGATCGCAATACTTAAGCTTTAATGTCCAAAAAGCTAAAAATATATATATAATTGCGTATAGATTAAAAATTATTGATTTTATAAAAATATGTTTCGAATAAAATATTTGTATTATAAATATATATACATATTTGTAATGCTAAGTAATTTCATATCTCAAATAGTTTCGGAGCTATTATAAAAAATGTTAATTTACGCATCAGACCGGAGCCCTTAAAGCGATTTTGCCGAAATATTGAGAGTAGCCATTTTGTTTGGAATATTTATTAATGTTCATAAATGAAATTTAATCAAAATCGTTAGAGCCGATTTTGAGAAAATCGACTTTTTCTCTTTTTGCCCTTCAGTAAACTACCCTTAATTTTAAGTTTTAATAGACACACAGACAGACGGCATTGCAAAGACTATTTTTTTAGGGTTCGGGGGGTCATGAGACGTCGAAATCCATCAACATTTCAGGTTAGTTTTTTTTACGATCGCAATACTTAAGCTTTAATGTCCAAAAAGCTAAAAATATATATATAATTGCGTATAGATTAAAAATTATTGATTTTATAAAAATATGTTTCGAATAAAATATTTGTATTATAAATATATATACATATTTGTAATGCTAAGTAATTTCATATCTCAAATAGTTTCGGAGCTATTATAAAAAATGTTAATTTACGCATCAGACCGGAGCCCTTAAAGCGATTTTGCCGAAATATTGAGAGTAGCCATTTTGTTTGGAATATTTATTAATGTTCATAAATGAAATTTAATCAAAATCGTTAGAGCCGATTTTGAGAAAATCGACTTTTTCTGTTTTTTCCCTTCAGTAAACTACCCTTAATTTTAGGGGTAGATGTCCAATTCCAAAAACCCCTCGGGGCAACCCTATGAAAACCCAAGATATCAAGTTTCAGCTCAATCGGTAAAATAGTTTAGGCTCTAGTTGGAGGTACAGACAGACAGACAGACAGACAGACAGACAGACGGAAATTCAAAAACCACTTTTTCGGATTCAGGAAGTCATGAAACGTCAAAATTCATCAAAATCTCGACTTCGATTTTTTTGACGATCACCATACTTTCTCTACCTATAAGAGAGAAAGTAAAAATATACAATATAGTGCCAATGTACATGTAGGTGTGATGTGACGCTTCTAAGTGGTCTAAAACACAGTAGTTTATTTTATCAGCCTATACATTTTAGTAGGTAGGATAGCTTGCTCCTGGAACCACGAAATATAGTTGTTTTGTAGAAATGTATATTGTGATGGATAAAATTGACTCAAACTTTGATATTTTATACCACGACGCTGGAGTTGACGCTTCTGGAGATTACGACATACCTGCTGACTTTCTGAAGGAACCGGGAAACCAAGGAATATTTTCAGCAAAGCTTATAGCTAGGATCTACGAAACAGGAGAATGGCCCAAGGACTTTCTAGATGTAACCATTTTGGCTCTAAAGAAGAAAAACAAGTAAAGAAGTGCAGTGACCACAGGAGCATCAGTTTCGTCTCTCATATGGAGAAGATTATTATTATTATTATTATTATTATTATTATTATTATTATTATTATTATTATATTATTATTATTATTATTATTATTATTATTATTATTATTATTATTATTATTAGCACTGCGTCTTATTACCCGTTCGGGTTATACGCACTTACGTTAATGTGTGATGGTAGGGTGATTGTGAGATGAAATGGAGGACCTACAGTTTAACGTGGAATCCGAACTACGTTGGAGGCCTGGTATTCCACACATTCACAAGTTGTGATTAATACACATCTTGTCAGAGGTGAAGGAAGGGTTTGGCAATCAGATAAATCTGTGCCGGGACCGAGGATTGAACCTCGCATATGGAGAAGATCATGGTAAGAATACTCAATAGGCAACTGAAACAGAAAATAGAAAGAGTGATGTGAGAAGACCAATTTTGATTCAGAAAAGTAGAGGGAACCTGAGATATCATCGGTATGCTGAGAATAATTTAAAAAATAGTACTGGAAGTCAAGGAAGAAATCTACAATCGTTTCATTGACTGGCAAAAGGTGTCTGATAGTGTTAAAGGAAAGAAACTGATTGAAATGGTCAAGAAAACGGTATCAACTGGAGGGACAGAAGAGTGATTGCAAATATGTACCTGGGGCAGCGAGTGAAGATGAGACTGAATGATGGTGAGACTAACAACGTAGAGATAGGAATAGGTATGAGACAAGGATACAGTTTGTCACACAGTCTGTTCAATTTGTATGACGAGTGGCTGGTCAGGGAAGGCCTAGAGTGAAGTGGCAGTTTCTGGATAGGAGGACGCGTCATCAACAAAATAAAATATGCAGATAATCTAGCATTGCTAGCCAGAAATAAAGAAGAGTTGCAGGAAATCACTGACTGGATAGTGGAGATAAGGAGAAAATATGGCATAAAGATCAACATTGAGAAGTCAAAAGTGATGGTGATTTAATATGAAGAGCCATTGAAAATCAAATTTGGAAACCAGGAGTTTGAAAACATAAAGTAGTTCAAGTACCTGGGAAGTCTCTTCACAAAGGATGCCTACTGCACTAAAGAAATTAGGTCGAGGATCATCATGGCCAAATAAGCTTTCAACAAGAAAATGTTACTGCTGAACAGAAAGCTGAGTTTGGTACTGTGAAAGAAACTGATGAAATTAGTGAAGCATCGCACTATATTTAGCAGAAACTTGGACTCTTAGGAAGATGGAAAATAAATACTTGGAGAACTTTGAAATGTGGTACTGGAAAATACCTGAGAAGAACAGGTGGACAGACAGGGTGAAAAAAAATCCTAAGAAGAGTGGGCCAGAAGATAACCATTTTGGATGTGATATTTTGGCACAAAGCAAACTGGATCGGGCACATCCTTTGGAGGAATTGTCTTCTTTATGGCGTCATAGAAGGGATAGAGGATCTTAGGAAGTAGGAGGGTTCAAATACTAGATGACTTGAAGGAAATAATAAAATTTTGGGAGCTGAAGTAGGAGGCAGAGGACAGGGTGAATTGGCAGTCTAAGTTCACTAACAAAAGGAATTGGCCTGTCGTAAGAGAGAAAATCTAATTATAATACCACAATGTATATCTGGGAGTTATTAGAGGACACCTTACCTTCGTGCTCTGCATCGAGTTATCTGCAGAGTTTCATTGATATATCCTCAAATAAATTTTGATTTCCTCACATGTTGATTGACAGGGAGAGTTTCACAATTTCTGGGAATATGTAGGATATTTTCAGGAAGCCGTTGACCTCGTACTCTAGTGACTCAGAATTACCTGTAGGGTTTTTCAGAATATTCTGAGAACAATACGGTGAGGCCTCCTATGACTACATGGCTGCATCTGAGATCTCTCAGAGCTCTATTTATATATTTAATTGATTTCTTATGTTACATTGTATTCTCATTACAAAATATTAGAGATAATTCTTGCAATCATTTTGATGTGAAACTTTCCTTCCCTATGTTGCACATGGCAATTTTGTCATTAGAAAAAAAATTAAAGGTAATTTAAATGTTGCATACATTGTTCCAACCCCTTTTAATAAATTAGCAGCTGTATCCGAATGCTGCATGCAATGTTCTGACCGCTTTTTAATAAAAAAGAGGCGCCTATACTCGATGAAGCCACTACAATGGCAACACATCCCTCAAACCTGAGCTTAGTAAAGGATTAATAATTAATCACAAAAGTATTGCATCTACCGGTAAGCTTATCTTAAAAGAACACACTTCCTACAGGATCTCGAATAATCTATAATATTTTATGTCTTGGGTAACTTGTTTGCTGTTCAATAGAGTTTTTTATATTAAATGTTAGTAATAGAACAAGATGGCTGTTTGTCGTATCTCTTAATTATTCTCTATAGAATATACATCCGTACGAGTTGTCAAGTAGAAGATGACCCAAGTCCTTCACGGTCTTCTCTGAGAGAGACCTTTCAATTTAGTTAGCTTGGCTCAGCCCACATTAAAATATCTTAATTGAGGTCCAAAGTTTCTACAGATTGATATGTTCGATTCTATGTTTAATTTATCCGACATGCTTTTCTGTGGGCCAATCAAAGTGGGAGTGGACCTGTCACGTGAAAAATATAAGTATGATGGAGAACAAATATCTGAGCGAGGAAGAATAGTGATACAAAACGGCTTTTTATAAAGTACCTCTCATGTGTGAGTCATTCCCTCCTAAGAGTCCCAGTGATTTATAAACTAATTAGTAGTATACATGGGTTACCTCGTTCCCGGTACTTAGATTTTGAAATGGAGTTGGACTTTTGATGACAGGGAGCCGCATTCTCAAATAAAAACACACTGTTATTTCGTGTGTACTGTTTATACTCGGTTGAAGTAATCCCTCTTAATTACTGCTGGGGCTCCCCAACAAAAACACCTTGCTTTCAGCACCAGAAATTCTTAAATTTTCAAGCATTACATGAAGTAACCTCATTGTAAGTAAACGTTATAGCAAATGTACCTTCAGTACACAATTTGAAGAAGATTGTTAGTGGTGTGTCGCATGGGCTATTAGTGACATCAGGTAAGTCATTTGTTGTAAAATATACACATAGTACATTCTCAATATGGAGACTAAAATGCATACCACCTTGAATAATACCTACTGAAAATGTTACATTCATTGATCAAGTTAATACCAAACGTCCTTGATCACTGCAATTATTGTTTTAATTATATACATACTTAACGCATATGATGAAACTGCACAGTTCCAC
Source organism: Timema podura (assembly GCA_033556935.1). NCBI lineage: Eukaryota > Metazoa > Arthropoda > Insecta > Phasmatodea > Timematidae > Timema > Timema podura. Next base: position 50,300,579 of record JAVRXN010000010.1, on the reverse strand, counting down.
ATTAATATGGGTATAGAAAGATTGTCGATCTCCAAAGCCCAAGAACAGATCATTGCCGAGCAACCTCCATTGTTGAAATGCCGTCCACGGTGTTTGGGATATCGGTCATGCCCGTCAACGTGGCTCTTTGAAAGCTCTTTGAAAAGATGTTGATGCATGCACAGAGACGGTAGATTCAAAAGTTGGAACAAACCATGTACCATGTTTTTATTTACACTTTAATGCCACTCCTCATTCTGTATATCCTCCTAATCAACACATGTAGGGTACAGAGTATGACCTCCTAAACAACACATGTAGGCTACAAATTATATCATCCTAATAATTGCATCTATAATACCAAGTTTATCCACCTAACCTACACATGTAGGCTTGGCAGTATATCCTGCTAATTAATACATGTCGGATGTACAATATATTGGCCTAATCCATAAGTGTAGACCACACAGGTTATTCTCACAATAAATATAAATAGAGTTCATTCTAACGATCTCTATAAGTATTGGAATCTTTCACCGTATATTTGGAATGTTTATATCTAAGGTACCTGAGGCAAATAAGGCCCACCTTATTTGAAAATCGAATAATTTATAAAAGTGCTAGGATTAATGGAAATGACAATGTTCATATTAAAGTTTGTTTTATTACTAATTGGAAAAAACACAAATAAAAACAAATCTCAGCTTAAATTAAATTTTAACCAACTCTTTATAAAACACTATGTTTGGGCCTCATTAAACCATGGTAGTTTAATAAAGCCCATAAACGAATTCAAATATTTTTAAAAGAAAATGACAATTATTTGGCACTTTTGCGTAGGAACTGATTAAAAAAATCATCTTTAATCATAATTATAGCTTAAAACAGCACACAAATACGTCACGGTCTTCTTTGGTAAGACCAACACACTCTTCATGGTACCAATGAAGACACTGTGAGCATTGTCTCATATCAGCAACCTTTTCTTCTCTGCATCCATGACAATACCATCCGTCTTTTGACGGTCTATTTGTTCCTTTACTTTTCTTTGTTTTTTCCTGTTTATTAGTGGCAGCCTTCTTTTTACTATTATCCTTTTCTTTGAAACGTTCTTTGGTCACTTTCTGGCCCTGATAATTTAATGCTTTTTTTGTGGTTTTGCCTTCACAACTGCATAATTTGGCGTTGGCATTAACTCGTGAAACGGGGACATCAAAAAACCATTTGTTTTTAGATTTGCCAATGGAATCTCTTCATCGGATTTTTCTGAAATACCAGGTGGAGGATTAGGAGATGTTCTTACTGGTACTATTATTGTGCAGCCTCTTTTGATGTCTGTTCCCATCTTGGCACTGGCTCAATAATTTTTCTGTTGGAATCTGAAGATGATGAGCTGTAGATTCGAAGTGGACGCTGTTGATGCCTTGGCTGACAGGCATAAGGCTCAGGTTCGCTGTCAGAAGATTTGGAATCGTAGATAATTAGACGCCTTCTAACATTCAATCCAGAAGTGGTCAGAATTGGTGAAATATCTTGAGTATTTTCTTCAGTTCTCATACTTTGAGAATGTGGCTCAGGAATTTCTGTTGATAAATGCTTCTTCAGGAATGGTATCAAGATTAAATTGATACAGGTCAGTTGCCCTGAATCCACTGATAATATTACTGTGGGTCATACACTTTGACCAGACTTTACTCAGAACTGTGTTAAAACGCGCTTTGGTCAGTCTTTTATTGGGCTTTTGGAACATGAATAACAAGAGTTATTGGTCCAAATGATGCTCAAATGATCTGTAGACAGCTTTGCCAAGAGGCTGTAGCTCGTGAGTAGTGTTTGAAGTAAGGCAGTACAGCAAAATATTATTATTCTCTGCAGCATCAACTATAAGATAATCTAAGTGCGACGATGCCCATCAAAAATCAGGAGACAATTTCCAGGAGCTTTGTGTTTTCCAAGATGGTTAATAAATTCAATGAATAATGGTGTAGTCATGCTCCCCTTCGGTGTCATTCTTACTAAACTACCAGCAGGCAAATTGTCATCGAACTTGGCTTTTGCCTTTTACCTTTGAATATAATCATAGAGGGGATAGTAGCCCCTACTGCATTTACACAACCAACAACAGTGACACTCTCTGCATGTTCCGAAGAAACCATATGTACTCTTCGAGAACCTTTTTGCGCTAAGACTGACTGCTGTTTATGTATCGTGAGACGACCTCCCTTTTCATCCATGTTGTAGAGGCGTTCTGGATGATTATTAATGTTTAACTCCTCATAAAGCTTCTCGACTCCATCAAAGTGCTGATTCACTATGGCTTTATTTAGTTTTTGAGCTCGAGGAAGAATTCAAAGATTGGGCTTTACGTTTAGAAATGTTTGGGTTTCTCAATAAAAACAACTTAAACTAATCTTTTCCTGCAAGACAGCTTTCTTTATTGAAGTTATTCTTAATTTTATTTTGTTCATAAAATATAAATGTTTGCCTTCGTATAGCTTTTGGAGTTACAGGGACACCAATTGAAGCAAACTCTACTATTCTTTCTACCAAGTTCTTCTTTTGTTCTTTTGTTAGCAAGTCTTTCTTCATTAGCTTTTCGTCGTCTTCTCTGTCTTCAAATGGTTCCTCAATGATCTTCTAGGCACTCCATAGCGTTCTGACGCAGCACGTTGAGATAGTTGTCCTCTTTGTACAGCTTTCATAGCAGCTTGCAGACTTTCATCAGTCCAAAGACACCGTTTCTTCTTGACTTCTGACATTTTCAGGGGCCTATAGCAACAAAATAAGTGACTATCACGATCAATCACCAAAAAAATAAGATCACAAATTATAGCAGTTTAATCCTTTTTCACTTAGCTCTTTTTCTCTATTCCTTGCTAAAACACTCAGGCCTATTCTCACGTATTTGCCCTTAAAAATTGAAGTTTTAGAACATATAATCATTAAGAAAATCACATACCGTGTATATATTTAATATTGAAGAATTCTAGATAATATATATTTTATCAAGAAATATACTACAAATATTTATTAAGAAAATTTAACAATCTGAAAAATTGAAAAATGAAATTAAAATCTTTAAATTAGAGATAATAAAGTAACTTTTTTTTTTCTTTATCACCAAACCTGAAAGAAGTAACATTTATTTCTGAGCAGTTCTGATACAAGTTTGCTGTCTTTAAATTTTTTTGATTATGAACTACATCACTTCTTTTTTAAAATAATGTAATCGGTCTCGTTTAAGGGTTTAATAGGGCCTACCAACAAATGTACTGGACCTTATTAGCCGCGGAATAGTAGGTTAGATTACAACTATTTTCACGTAAAATATGAATTTAAATAAATTAAAACAATCTTAATTATAAAACTTTAAATTGAAATAATAATTGTAATATAAAATCAATGTAAAAAGAACAAGATATTAATTAAAACTTTCGAATTTTAGCGTCGTACTTTTATAAAACGGAGAGACACAACCATCTCACACAAAGGTCTCGGCCAAACTGACAAGATGGCGCCGCTAGTAAATATCGCTCCACTGAATTGTCATTGTACTGTGTCTTTGGTATGTGTGGAAAAAACCCAACCTGCGCAACTGACGGTAAATGTTATTTTTTTAAAAGAGAGCCTTATTAGACCCTGGACTATATCTGCCTCAGGTACCTTATAGGGATATGTACCAATGGTTAAAATTATATGCCAAATATATAATATTATTGTATTCACCCACAGCTTCGTTCTCATTAAACAAACAATACATCAATACATTGGACAACTTCAAAAGTTAGAAACGAATTAAACTTATTCGAGAGCAGTGTTTTATATGCTTACTAAGATTCCCAAATAAACACTGATTCACCCTCATTCCTTTCCCCTCCACACCCTTGCCCATATCATTTGGTAACTTTTGTAAGCACAATAACATCCGAGACCAATGCTCACTGCCTACAACAGCCTTTTTCGACACTACCTCACTCGCTGATGAGCTAGCGTAATGGTATACAACTTACCACGGTCCCCTGAAAAATAAGGATCACAATAGAAGAGGTCCCGTCTCGTTCCGATGATTACTTTTTGAGTTTACTAACAACAGCCGAACAAACACACAAAAATATCAAAAATAGATTTTTTTTATTCTTATCGTGTATACTACCCCTAAAAAAGGAAAACTCCACAAAATTCAAATGAGCATACAAAGCTTAGAGTGTTAATATATGCATATATTTACTATCTAAGTAATAAAAAGAAGTAATTTGAAATAAGCATTCAACAGTAAGTAACCTATCACACCAAATAAATATTTGCTTTTTATTCAGCACTAAGAAACAAATCTAAATAAACCTAATTCACAAGCAACAGCATAAAATGAAGGAAAACATACATAAATTTAAGATACAAATGCAATCACTCTAACAATGGCTCTCTTACTTGGAGGAATTGTCGCAATGAACATAAAAATAAATTGTTTATATAAATTATAAAGAAAGAAAACTAAATACTTTAAATCTAATATTCATGCAAAACCATAAACTAATTGAAAAAGTAAATAATTACTATACAAATTCAAGCATAGGAATCAAGAATCTCTTACGAGTATTTAAAGCCAAAATAAATAGTTTAAATTTATTATCCAATAAATAAAACTAAATACGCAAAATGTACACGCAAGATAAGAACATTACTAAACAAATAATTAAATCTAAAACAGAAATGCAAGCACGCTAGCAGTGGCTTTCTTATGTGAAAGCATTGTTGCAATGAACAACAAAAGCATTAGTTTAGATTTATTATCAAAGAAACAAACAAAATAAAATTAATTTACATGCAAAGCCATATAATAATTGCATATACACCTAAATTTAAGAAGCAAATGAAAGCAAACTAAAATATATCTCTTACGTGCCAGAATTGTTTGCAATGAATAGTAAAAGACAGTTTAAAATTATCATAAAACAAAACAACTAAATAAACACATTTCCCAATCAAAGTAATAAAATAAATGAATAAATACATATATTTAAGACGCAAATGCAAGCACATTAAAAGTGGCTCTCTTACGAACAGGCACTCTTGCAATGAACACTATAAGACACATGCATTTTTACTATTAGATTATAGTCACTACATTTCATTATAAATTGTTTTATTTAAATTAGAATTCCACACTGTAGAGTACAATATGCATTGTTTAATATTAGTAACGCATGAATATAAAACTTAGCCTTATTTATGTAGATCAAAAATCAAATGGCAGGTGAAGGCTTACTTTTGTGTATTTTTTTATTTATGAAAGAAACAATATTTTTACCTTCTAATGTGAATGCATAAAATGACTTAAATCATACTTCCAAAACACTTGTTACCAAGGAGATTTATGATAGGCTTGTTGATATTCACAAAACCCTCGTTGTCAAGGAGAGTTACAAAGCTGTTTGCATTACAAGTGAATATATTTAATTGTTATAAATCTAAAATTCAGATGTAGCTACAGTAAAATTAGGTTTTTTTGACACTGCTCTGCTCGCATAATATATAGTTGATGGTGTATAGCTTATATTATATTCTTTAATATAAGGAATACAACAGAAGAAGTTCCTTCTCGATCCAATGAGTACTTTTTGAGTTTATTGGAAACAAACAGAAAAACAGACGGAATCAAAAGTACAGGCAGATTTAGAGTCGTATTATATGTATGGATGTAGAATAGTGACAGATTAGTTCAAAAGTTAAAAAAAAAAGTTCCTGTCCAGAACACGCTCTTCAAATAAATAAATACACTATGATGTATATGTATTTAAAAAGAAATGTATCCCCTTTAAATAACGTGTTTAAATAAACTTATTCTAGATAACAAATTTAGGTGATGGTTAATTACTCATGACTTGATCTGAAAGCTTGGGGTTTGAACCTGATTCAGATTTATGAGCCTTTTTTTAAGTCGTTGATAATCAGCACAGGCCATAAACCGTACCAAAAATAAAATCTCGCTCCAGGCTATAAACATAATTGCGCTGATGAAACAGGAATGTGTAAATAGAGTTTAGAGGAAATGTACTGTATTTCCGTTGACACGAAGAGAAGGTAGGAAACTAATTAATAAATACTACTTTAGTACATGCAAATGGAATGTGAAACCTAACCACGCCATCAACATCACTTTAGACAAGACTAGACTGACGCATTGTTCAGCATACCTATTGACGTGGTTGAATAGTATTGTTAAGAATTAATCTAAAAAAAATGTTATTGAATTTGCAAAAGAATTCTGTATTGAAACTACATTGCTTGGAAACTTTTTTTTTAATCATAATATATATTACTAACATTTCTCCAAGTACTATCAATTTATATAATATGTATACATATTCTATTTAGGGGAGGCAGCAGTATACCTTAGTTCTTAAATCACTAGGCCTATAGCTATCCAGCCTAAAATTAAAACCTAAGGTTATTTATCAAAAAGTAATTTGGTCTAAATTCAATTGGCCTAAAAATGAATATCCTCGAAAGTAATTGGGACTTGTTCGATCCATAAAATGGATATAGTAAAAAAAGAATCACTCTTTAAAATTTCACGAAAGTTCAATTAGCTTAATGTAATTTCCAAAAATGAGTATCAATTGAAAAAAAAAACATTTTTACGTTAGTATAAAGTCAGTTAACGGAATGTAATTTGACCTAAAGCCATATTGCCTGGAAATTAACTTCACAGAAAGTAGGCAGAGTTTCATTTGGCCTACACTTTAGGCCAAAATAACTATAGGCCAACTCATATGTACCCGAAATTTATAAGCAGCTCTCTTATTTATATTTAAACCCCTTAATACATTTACTAGTAAAAAATAAATCTGCAAACTTTTAAACCTTATTCGACATAGAAACAAAAACTAAACTTTCCTTTACCTAGAGTGTACTTTTTTTTCCGCAAGCTTGGCTGGGTAGGATCTCGATTTATTTTAGGTTAGGTTGAGTGTGATCTGAGCGGGTCGTTGTAAGGGCGAGGGTGGTAGCCCTGCATGTGGAGATACGGCGGTGGGATAGAAGGGGGTTATTGAAGCTGGCTGGGGCTGGGGAAAGAGGAGGTTTACAGGGGGTCAAGTCCCTCGGGGGCTATGTCTGTCTGTCTGTCTCTCCGAGTGTCGAGATATAGCGGTGACACACTATTAGGGGTTGCAAGGGAGGCCCTTTGGTCAGGTTAGGTCAGGTTTAGTCTTGGTGAGGGCTCGTTGTGTTGAAACAATAGAGGTAGTAGATTAGATATAAATGTCATATTTTCTTTTAACAAAGAATATCGTACAGGATAGTTGATATCAACTAGATTTTTTAATATAATATAATTATCTATATGCATGTTATGTAAATATAAATTTGGCAACAACTACGGTCACATGGCTTAGGGCATTTTATCTAAATTTTACTTGATCACAGTTGACGAAGATCTCACAGATCAAATTTTAGTGAGTAAAATTTGGCTGGTATTCTACATTTTATTTAAAATTAGAGTTTTCTAATACACTCTCCAAGCTACTGCGTATAGAATAATATTAATTATATGTTACGATCTCAAACCCTTTAGAATAAGTTATAAGTAGAGTGCACTTTCCATTGATAAGGCACTTTGGAAAATGTTACTTTAAAAAAAATAATTTATAACATTTTAATATTATATCAGTTTCTATTTTGTATGTATTGATAGTATCAATAAAAGTTAATAGTTGAAGATCTAATGACCTGATATACAAGTACGTGAAAGTAAATCTACTAACTATCTGTTTACTATATGTCTAACTATATGTACCCACATTTGCGTGGAAAAATAGTGGAAAGGCATTTGGAAAAACCACCCTCAGTACACACGACTGAGACTCGAACCTAGATCTCCCTGTAATCGGCAGTCTAGTCTACTGTGAGAGTAGTGGCTTAAACTATACAGCCACCGAAGTTGGTGGGATACAATTAAACTTGTATAGTATTTCATGTAACACACCGATCTTTGATGAATTATATTCCTCAAACTTTTAGTTATAACTTCAAATGTAATAGATTTGTATTGATATAATTTATCTTAGTATAGGGGACTAAGATACTGATACATATAGAAGAAACCCATTGGTTTTTCTAGTGTTTTTTTACTCATTGTACTTTTCTCAGAGGGTAACGAATTATTCTTTGGTTTGTTTGTTAATTACATTATAAGTTAAAATAATATTACTCTTACATTAACAATACTCTAGTCCGACAAATGACTTCTCGTATTAAAAGGCAGCTTATTTAATGTTCACCTCAAACTGAATGACCACCAATGAAGAGATATCCAAAAACTAGAAACGTAGACTTTGCATACTTATTTTAAGAAAATTCAGGGTGTGTAATGTTGAGCGTTTTTTGTTTGTCTTTTAATTTTTACTTTTGCAATCCTACAGTATTTACTTACCTGGCCACTGGCTCAGGTACCGTAGCTAGTAAACTAAGAAACATGTAAAGTTGAAACTTGTCATAGGTCGGACATTTTTAAGGAAACTTTAAGAATACACCCTGAGCATATTTTAAAAACTCATATGGTGATATCTACCCCTAAAACCACTTAACCACCAGTGTAGGTAAATGTGAAACCAAAATCTAGATAGCTAAAACTTTTATAGTGCTAAAGAGGCTTCATTAGTGGCACTTTGGGCTTATTTTTAAAATCAACTACTAAAGAATATCTATTCTACTTTTAGATAAATTTTGAGCATGATGCCTTTGACCACGTAGCCGCATATAAATAATAATAAGTATATTAATTCAATAAACTTCAAAACCAATAAAGATGGAAAGATGTAACTTTATTAAGCTTACTAAAGTAGGATTTTGGTGAGAGGTAAATTTTAGAAAATAATTGATACATTTTTACACTCAAAATTGATTACTTTTAATTTTATTATCAGTATTATCACTTAATACTGACTCTGTGGCACTAGGTACTCAAAATTTCATTGCCGCACTTACAACAATAATCCATATATTCCTATATTAAGCTAGTTCTATCCAATTCACCTACTTAGGCCCTATCTCTTTTAGATCCATTCTAATGTTATCCTATCTACTGCGTATAGGTCTTCACAAAGATCTATTCCCATTAAGTTTGCCAGCCAGTATCCTGAAAAAGGTTCTAGAATCTCCATTCTCGTTGCATGTCCTCCTACGGTAATTTACGAGACTTGATTATCTAAAAATGCATTGTGACTCATCATTATATAAACCCCTCCCTAGCAAACTAATCTCTTTTTGAACCCAATATCTGCCTAAACACCTTGTTTTCGTGCAACCTAAATTTGTTTTCATCATGTAAGGATAATGAACACGTTTCAAACCCAAAGAAAACAACTGATATAATTATTATTGTTTTGTATATTCTGAGTTTTACATTCCTAGACAGATGTTAACAACTTACTTAAAGAGTAATAGTAAATTTCCTTACTGTATTCTTTCCCTAATTTTCAATCTAATATCGTTATTTCTAGTTAAAATTATTGTTCTAAATATTTAAATTCATTAACCTTATCAAATGGTCTGTTGTTCACAGAAGTCTCTACATTATCGTCCCCAATCTGGGTTCTTTGTGTGTTCATATACTTAGTCTTTTCAGCGTTCACTTCTAAACTTATTTCTTAATATAAATCAGCTGCTTATCCTAATAGATCTTAATATTGTTTAATGTCTACCCTTATCAATTTTTTTACATTAACCTAATAGCAAACTCTAATGCTATATTAAAAAGTAATGGAGAAAGTTTATCATCTGGTTTTAACCCATTATGTATTTTTAAAGTATCTGATAAGTCACATCCAATCCGTACCCTGCCTCGCGTATTAGTCAAATATACCTCAGTTAGCTTGACAAGTATTTTGGGTATGCCAAAATTAGCTAAACTTTCTTATAAATTATTTCTTTTAACTTAATCGTTGACCTTTTTTTAAAATATATGTATAATTGATGAACTTGAATTGATTCATGTGGAACTCATATTTTTTTCTTACCTTCATTCCATTCTTCTGGTATCACCTCATGTTTCCATATGGAACATAACCATTTATATATTTCTATTAATAATTTTTGTCACCTCCCCTTACTAACTCAGCTGAATTTGAATTTATGGGGGGATATTTATGGTTCCTTAAGTTTCCAATAGCTTCTTTAACCTCAGTAATACTGAGACTAGTGGTCAAGCAGTATGGATTTCAATACCCTCATCTAATTCGTATTCTTCATGAATATTCAAAATATGCCTGAAATATTCGTTACATCTTCTCAAAACCTCGGTCGTAGCTTATCTTCCATTAAATTACCATTCTCATTTTTCACTAAATTGCACCTATACTGATAATTTTGTTCTATATTCGTTAATACCTAAATACAGTTCCCTGAGATTCTTATTTTTGCTATTTCGTCAGATCTATGTATAAGAAAAGAAACAGTTGCAAATCACATGACCTTAGCATGAATTAAAAAAAAGTTTTAGTAATTTTCGCCACTATAAAAAAAAAGTTTGTATTTAGGGTAGCCCCCAAATATACACCTCGGGAGTATATTTCTTACTTGTTCACATTTTCAGAGCTTAGACCTTGGACCAAAATTATGTGTAGCTTAAATAAGAAAATCAAAAGATTAAACTTTTAATACTTGATTATTATCAAGTATTACTACCCATTCGGGCTATACGCCTATGTACAAATTACGATAGTTAGGGAAAGCTTAATTTAGAGGAAGTTTACCCGCATTTTCATAGAGGGAGAGAGTGAAAATAATTTTGGGAAATCAACCCTCTGTACATCCCCGACCGGGATCGAATCACAATCTCTCTGTTATGTTGGGCCTATATATGGTGAGTCTGATGCCCTATGTTAAACTCCATCCATGATTCTGTGCAGCCGATGGACCTTATGATTAACTATATTGCAATGCAACTATATTTTTTTCATAAACGTTAAAAAAATTCAACACTTTGGAATGTGATGTTTGGGAATTTGGCATAATTTAGGGAAATCTGGCATGTGAGGTCAGTGTAACAAATCTGTACATTTTCTGGGACATGGTTCAAGTCCAGAAAACTGTTGAATGTGTGCATCAAATATGTGCAATGTTGGGCAGCACATACCTATATTAACAGTTGTTTAACACATGAAATTAAACATAACACCTGTGCTATCTCGTCTTACAGAGAAACACTTGTCAACAAATTTAAAAACAGAACCCGACGTTCGTGGGTTCAGAGGATTCAATGGATTCTTACTGATCGATAAAAATCTTTTGCACAGCTTCCTTCTAGGAAAGTAAGGCCGTCGGTCCCACGTCGATTTTGGCATGTAAACCTGTATGGTATGTGAAAATACCTTTCTGGCAAAGTTTCTAGGCCCTTTCGCACACTCTCATCGAAATTATCGTATGCTGATACACTCAATCAATTAAGAAAGTGAACGTTAAATACATCAAATAAATAAGTAAATCTTATATTTTAGGCTATATAGTAAGCATTCCCTACAACAGGCCTAGAAAGCCAGTAGTGGAAAATATATGGCTTTAATAAATAACTGACCCAGGCGACAGCCTGGAAACAGTAATGGATGTAAGCCTTCTCTTTTCTTTTGTAAAAATAAAACACTACGTTGGGATTCCGTTTACCTGAGATAATGAAAATAAAGTATTTATTATATTATTATTAGCACCGTCTTACTACCTTCGGTTATACGCATATTTATTATAAAACACAAGCCCTCTTAGTATTTTTATTATGATCAGATGAGTTTGATGTGCCTGGATTAGATTATTTGATCACCAGTTTGGGTAGCTAAAAATCCAAAAGGATGGACAGCTTAAATTTGGCAAAGAATTACGTAGGCCTACTATTATTACAATATACAAGCAAGGAGTGTTGTAATTTTGAACATGACTGTTATGTCAGTCAGGAAGCAAGGACGCGTGAAATAGATTGGCTTTGATGGGGTATCAGAAGTTCAAAACTCAGCCGTGTTCAATGCAAATGTTTAATAAATGTGATTTATCGTCATTGTCTTTTCCTTATTTTCCCATCGTGAATAAGGGTGCACGTCCCTTTGGATCTAACCGTTAAAAATCTTGGTTTTGAATTTACAAGTAAAAGTTTTCTTTTTCGTATCGGAGGCGTCATGATCTGATTAATCACTCCTACAGTAGATGGTGTCTGGAAGGTCAGGTCTAGAGTCTCTGTTAGTTATACTGAGGGTGGTATTATATAAGTGGTTTTAAACTATTCTTCCACTTAATCCGAATACATTACATCTAAATTATACCTTTATCATCCCTGCTCTGTTAGTTTAGTTATACACGAACAGCAAGAATGAGCACTAAAACTTGTCGCACAAAATAAATGTAAGCATTAAACATCTGCTCTTCTTTATTCCCATTTTTGATTAATCTAAATTTACACTAACCAATAGATTGACATAGGAAAATGTTGTGTACTATTAAATGATCCATTATTCAGTGATAGATTAAATTAATCTAATTAATGGATAAAACCAACATTCAGCCTAGATTTAGCTCAGTCCTCATGGTTGTGTTATGGAAATAATGTTCTATTAGTAATTATTGTTCGGAAGAGTGCTGTCACACTAAATTCCAAGGTTTGTTTAGATACTTTTCTTATGAATAAGATTTGAGAAACTTGAAGAATTGAACAATGATTTAGTAGATAGTAATCAATATGAATATGTGATGAAAATATGTATAGTTTACCAATTCAATTTAAACATCTCAATTTCCACTCCGGGTCTATAAAATTAATACCAATAAGTAATTATTATATATATTTTATTATCATTATTATTATTAGCACCACATCCTACTACCCGTCCGGATTATACGCACTTAAGCTAATGTGTAACTGTAGGGTGATTATGAGATGAAATGGAAGACCTACAGTTTAACGTGGAATCCGAACCACGGTGGAGGCCTGGCATTCCACACTTTCACAAGTTGTGATTAATACACGTCTTGTCAGAGTTAAAGGAAGGGTTTGGCAATCATATAAATCTGTGCCAGGACCGAGGATTGAACCACGGGCCTCCAGCACAGAAGTATGACACCCTACCCCTAGACCACCAGGCTAAATAAACAATATTCCCATGACCAACAACAAGAAATGCTGAAACGCCTAACCCAATAGAAACGTTTCACGTGTGAAACTTACACGAAAATGTCAACCTCAGTTCTTGGAGTAAAGGGCTCTCTTCAGGGACCCAATGATCATTGGTTCAAACCCAGCCAGAGTCAACGAACAATTCTTGAGTGTTTAAAATCCTTAGCACATCTTCCTTCGGAGTGGAAGTAAATCTGTCTGTCCCAAACCAATTGTGGCATGTAAAAGAACAAGGGAAGGTATGTTAAAATACCTTTCCCGACAAAATCGGTGAACCCTTTCCCTCTGGCTCATAGAAATTATCGTGTGCTGATATAATCAGTTGGTTAGGAAAGTGCACGTTAAATACACCAAATAAATTTTAAAAAAAGATTTACGCGAAAAGAAATGGCAGGCGTTTGAGTGTGAGGCCTTAGGCAAGATGGGTCGAGCCAAACACAAACAACGTAGGCCAGATTGACCGACATACATGTACATACACACACTGCTTGTGTCAACATTAGTGGAGAGTATAAGGGGCAAGGGAGGTAGGGGAGCTACTCCAATCTGAACTGGGAGCCTCTATTATCCTGGCCATGCGCCCCGCGGGCCTAACTCCCATGCGCTGATACACAGGAGACAGTGGAGTGCCATTATCTGCATGGCCTCTGATGGTTACAGAGCCTGTTGCCAGAGGGTGAGGAGGCGTAAGGACCGAAAAAATATTCTCTACCATATTTGCTAACATTAGAGTGAATTGTTTCATGAACCGTGCATTACAAGATTTTCATTCAATAATCATACATAGTAAATACATGTTATCACTTTTCTTACTATCTAGATCTATCTCTTCATTTTTCACAATATTAAAAAAAAAGTATATATACATCCACTTTTTAAAAATTATTTGTATAGTTTTTAACGAGCAAATGACTAAAATAAAAGTTTTAACTTTAGACAAAAGCTAAACCCTTGTTCACACGATCAAAGTATTGTATCGCAATAGACTGGATTATATATGAGCGGAAGACAAAGGCTGAGTGCCATGGGTATATTATCCCCACGTAATGTATCACTCTAGCTTTTCACGTCCCCTCTCCTTACCATTGCAGATGCACTTACTCTATACTATCCTCCTCATCCAGAACTTAAAATTATTGTGTTTTTTTTTAATTGCATCCTACTACTCGTCCGGGCTATTCACATTTATTTATACTAATTTGGTAGTGATAAACCAGGTAGGATTTATACTAACCATATTGGGGTGAACTAGCATTGGAAAAAACCTTTAAATATACAAAGATGGGGATTGAATCCCTGACTTTCGTGTTACTGGTAAACCAGATTGAACGTTCTTGAGCTTAGTCACCATTCCCAATATAAAACAGCTAAATAAACCACACATGAAAGCGTATCATCTATAAAGGAAAACTATGGATATCAACATCCCACTCCGAGCATAATGCTAAATATATTACCTGGCTACGAAGATGAGTAATTGTACATATAGGACGCTGTTCCATTCTAGGTGAGTCTTGGATCCATTTAGTGTTTCTAGACTTATAGCCAGGCTAAATGTATAATAGGATGAGTCTCTGTTCCAAAGTAACATTACTGACATGTAAAATTGTGTGGTCTGAGAAAGGCTGATAATTAATTTATGAGGCTTTGCGATCTAGCAATTAATATGCGTAATCATGACATGGTGACCTATCTTCCTGAGATAATGACAATAGAATGCGTTTTGCTCAAATGTTTGGTTGGACTTTGTCTCAAAGTAGAATAAATGATTTATCTTAGCAAGGCAATGATCAAAGGATCTAAGCAACTGCTTTGAAAGAGTGAAACGAGTAAATTAACGGCCCAGAGAGGCTAGCATTTTCATCAATTTTTTGTTAAATAGATGTATACACACAAGGCACAAGGCGTCCGAATATTAAATATTAGATGAAAAAACATTTGTTTAAATAATATGAAAATTTAAAGAAAGAATTTTAGTAACAAAACCTGTTTCATATAGCTATATATATCTATATATTTGTTGTGATATTTTATGAAATATACTTCTAAAATATTAAAATTACATTGTATCCTAAACTGAAAACTTTTTTATTTGTAAAAATGAGTTTTTAAATAAATAATAATTTACTATTAAAAAACGTTAGTACACATAAGAAATACATTATATTTTACTAACTTTGGTTAAAGAATAATTATTTTAATAAAATTATTTATTTAGTCATAATTATTTAAAAGTTATGACACTAGTCCGTTGAATGTGAGTAAGGGCTCCTAAAGGGCAGTCCATGAGCTGTTTGTGGCCCTCAAGTCTTTCCCATTTATGTTTCATTAATATTTAACTAAATAAAATATTATGTATCAAACATATTGATTTATTTTTTAAATTACTATACATCATTACATATTGAACTTGGTTGAAATAATTAAAATCATTAGTAAATGCTTAACAATATTTTTTTAAGGACTAACATTTTAAAAAATGTTACATTAAAATATATTTGAAAAGAAATTAATATTTGTGATTTAAATTTACTAATGGTTTTAAAAAATAAAAATAAACACAATATATTTACTTAAAACTCAAATATTTTGAAAATTCCTGACATAAAATACTAAATAGATATTAAGTTTATATAACTCTAGTTTACACTTCTATAAATGTAAACTAAAAATTTATTTTCCTCTTTATTAAGATATCTTTTCTTTTCCATAGCCTTAATAGCTCACTTCAGCTCCAGCTAGTCAAGGAAGCTCTTCTGTAGATTGTTAGGTCGTTCCATCCGAGGAATGAAAATAGGATATTATATTATGATTAAAGTATACCAGTATGTGTCAAGTGTTAGTCTTAAGGTAGGGGTGTAGGGAGTGCTAAAAATGGTCAGTGTATTTAGGGTTTTAACAGCAACAATTTTTTTGCCAAAAAAAACATAGAGTTTAAAATTTTCACATGGTGATGTCAACAGTTGCTGAATATTTTCATTAGCATAGCAACATTAAATGAGAAATATTTTAAATGAAGAGAAGAAGCTATCATTAAATTCCAGAACCCCCTTGAAAGATATTCACCAAATGTTCGGATCACGAATTGAAGAAAATTAAACTCCTTATTTCATTTAGGGAATTATATGATTTATTCTGACCAAAAATATTATTTGATATAAGAAATTTAAAAATACTTTTCTTAACTCGTATTTACTGCACACTCTTCATAAGTGTACTGTCAAAAACCACACGTAGCCCACACTAATGATCGCATGATCTAAGGCGTCAATCTCGCAATAGACTGGACTGCCAATGACGTGGCTATTGGGGTATGAATCCCGCTCAGATGTACTGAGGGTGGTTCTTCCTAAATTGTTTTCCACTCTTCCTCCACGCAAATCAAGGTACACCTCCTATAAATGATTACGTAATTATTATATATGTATATAACTCGGACTGGTAGTAAGTTGGTGTTAGAAAAACTACTAAGATAATGATAGATATAATTGTATTTAATGAGAGCTAATTGTTGCAATAGTAAAAATAAAAAGTGGGAAACCGTTTTTAAAACAATAGTATCAGTACACACGCCAGAGTTTCAAACCCCGACCCTCCATCATTGACAAGTAAAGCTAGATAAACTTGATATTTAGTACACATTCCTGCATAAGCAGAAAGTTTGTTACATCAACACACGACTAAAAATCTAATTTATCTTTAGCATAAAAACAGAAATTGGTATTTTGGTTGTTGTTGGGTTTTTTTTTCTCCACGTCCTAGGGTGACCTGGTGGTCTAGGGATAAGGTGTCAGACTTCTGGGCTGGGGGTCTGGTGTTCAATCCTCGGTCCCGGTACAGATTTATCTGATTGCCAAACCCTTCATTCACTTCTGACAAGACGTAACAACTTGTGAATGTGTGGAATTCCAGACCTCCACCATGGTTTGGACTCCACGCTAAAGTGTAGGTCTTCCATTTCATCTCACAATCACCTTACCATTACACATTAGTGTAAGTGCGTATAACCCGAAAAGTCTTTGTGTATCCATTTATATTATGATTTTTCTGGTTACTAGATAAACATTTAATTATTTGGATATTTATTGAGGTACCAAAAACTACGTTCAAAGACTATATCACATGTATTAATTGTATTTATTAGCAATGTAGTTATAACCCACAAGTATCTCCTTTATTTGCGTTCTAAAGATGCTCTAACCCTATATTACCTCATATATTTACTGTGTTCAATACAACGTAGCTCTCCTCTATTCATAGTTTTTAATGATGAAACCGTTCTAAATATATATTATTATTTCCTCCTTTAATTATATTAAATAACAATTTATTCCAGACTTATATTATCTCATTAAATACTTGTGTTCAATAACAACACCGTTCTAAGCCTATCATATCTCCTCCAATTATGGTGTTAAATTACTCTAAGAAATATCGAAAATATTTCAAAATATGTTCACGTAGAGATTGATGATTCAGCCAGTGAATAGTTATAATATACACCATACATTTTCCAAGTAATGTATACATATTTTAAATAAATGGTACGGAGCACCGCACAGACTTTCTCTCTCTTTCTATAAACTCAAAAGATTTCTGAACGGAATAATGTACATTGTATAATCACCACTCCACATAAGAACACGCATAAAATAATATACAATGATATAGAATCAATGAGAAAAGAGGCGCATCTTTGTCCACCTAAGAGCATTTCAAACAGTTTAATGTCTTCCACAAGGGTCAACACTTCGTATTAAAATTTCGATTTCTGGTTAAAATTTTAACATTTTATAAGGTGTTGCAGATCTTCAAGTCATCGCATTGATATTTAATTATTCATTTATACATTTTGACCAATAAAAAATGTAAATATTGACTATTGAGTCTAAAATGGAGATAGATCATTGCTATGCAAACATTTCTCCTAAGAGATTTAAGGAAAAATAACATACTTTTTTAGATACTTATATTTAATTACTCTATGGCATTGGAGAATTATTGCGTTAAGACTTAAGTAGTATATGTTTACAACTAAATCTCACAAAATTGTATTAATATATTTGCAAATATCTCAGAAACTGCTGCTTTTATAAAAATATATGTCAAATAAATTTTTTTTATTTCTGATAGTCCTACAATTTTGCAATGATAAGTTGTTTAGTTTCTCCAATAGTTGTGGAGATAAGGAAATTAACGCTTCTGTAAAGTACCCTAAAAATCATTTTCATAGGAAAATGAAAATAGCCAGTTTATTTATAATCTTAATCAACGCCTAGATACGAATTTTAATCAAAATCGTTTGAGTAGATTTTGAGAAAACCAAATTTTTCTCTTTTCGCCCTTCAGTAAACTACACTTAATTTTAAGTTTTTATAGACACACAGACAGACGGCATTGCAAAGACTATTTTTTAGGGTTCGGGGGGTCATGAGACGTCGACATCCATCAACATTTCAGGTTAGTTTTTTTTACGGTCGCAATACTTAAACTTTAATGTCCAAAAAGTTAAAAAAATTCATGTATAATTGCGTATAGATTGAAAGTTATTGATTTTATAAAAATATGTTTCGGATAAAATATCTGTATTATAAATATATATACATATTTGTAATGCTAAGTAATTTCATATCTCAAATAGTTTCGGAGCTATTTAAAAAAATGTTAATTGACGCATCAGACCGGAGCCCTTAAAGCCATTTTGCCGAAATATTGAGGGTAGCCATTTTGTTTGGAATATTTATTAATGTTTATAAATGAAATTTAATCAAAATCGTTGGAGCCGATTTTGAGAAAATCGACTTTTTCTCTTTTTGCCCTTCGGTAAACTACCCTTAATTTTAAGTTTTAATAGACACACAGACAGACGGCATTGCAAAGACTATTTTTTAGGGTTCGGGGGGTCATGAGACGTCGAAATCCATCAACATTTCAGGTTAGTTTTTTCTACGATCGCAATACTTAAGCTTTAATGTCCAAAAAGCTAAAAATATATATATAATTGCATATAGATTAAAAATTATTGATTTTATAAAAATATGTTTCGAATAAAATATTTGTATTATAAATATATATACATATTTGTAATGCTAAGTAATTTCATATCTCAAATAGTTTCGGAGCTATTATAAAAAATGTTAATTTACGCATCAGACCAGAGCCCTTAAAGCGATTTTGCCGAAATATTGAGGGTAGCCATTTTGTTTGGAATATTTATTAATGTTTATAAATGAAATTTAATCAAAATCGTTGGAGCCGATTTTGAGAAAATCGACTTTTTCTCTTTTTGCCCTTCGGTAAACTACCCTTAATTTTAAGTTTTAATAGACACACAGACAGACGGCATTGCAAAGACTATTTTTTAGGGTTCGGGGGGTCATGAGACGTCGAAATCCATCAACATTTCAGGTTAGTTTTTTCTACGATCGCAATACTTAAGCTTTAATGTCCAAAAAGCTAAAAATATATATATAATTGCGTATAGATTAAAAATTATTGATTTTATAAAAATATGTTTCGAATAAAATATCTGTATTATAAATATATATACATATTTGTAATGCTAAGTAATTTCATATCTCAAATAGTTTCGGAGCTATTATAAAAAATGTTAATTTACGCATTTGACCGGAGCCCTTAAAGCGATTTTGCCGAAATATTGAGGGTAGCCATTTTGTTTGGAATATTTATTAATGTTTATAAATGAAATTTAATCAAAATCGTTGGAGCCGATTTTGAGAAAATCGACTTTTTCTCTTTTTGCCCTTCGGTAAACTACCCTTAATTTTAAGTTTTAATAGACACACAGACAAACGGCATTGCAAAGACTATTTTTTAGGGTTCGGGGGGTCATGAGACGTCGAAATCCATCAACATTTCAGGTTAGTTTTTTCTACGATCGCAATACTTAAGCTTTAATGTCCAAAAAGCTAAAAATATATATATAATTGCGTATAGATTAAAAATTATTGATTTTATAAAAATATGTTTCGAATAAAATATCTGTATTATAAATATATATACATATTTGTAATGCTAAGTAATTTCATATCTCAAATAGTTTCGGAGCTATTATAAAAAATGTTAATTTACGCATCAGACCGGAGCCCTTAAAGCGATTTTGCCGAAATATTGAGGGTAGCCATTTTGTTTGGAATATTTATTAATGTTCATAAATGAAATTTAATCAAAATCGTTAGAGCCGATTTTGAGAAAATCGACTTTTTCTGTTTTTTCCCTTCAGTAAACTACCCTTAATTTTAGGGGTAGATGTCCAATTCCAAAAACCCCTCGGGGCAACCCTATGAAAACCCTAGATATCAAGTTTCAGCTCAATCGGTAAAATAGTTTAGGCTCTAGTTGGAGGTACAGACAGACAGACAGACAGACAGACATACAGACAGACAGACAGACAGACGGAAATTCAAAAACCACTTTTTTGGATTCAGGAAGTCATGAAACGTCAAAATTCATCAAAATCTCGAGTTCGAATTTTTTGACGATCACAATACTTTCTCTACCTGTAAGATAGAGAGAAAGTAAAAATGACTACATAATAATCATTATTACCATTATTGTACTCACAGTATTGATTAATGGTGTACTCTCATAGCCGAAATAGACGAGAAATGCCTGACAGGCCTTGGTCATCTAAGCGAGGAAAATATCCCTATTGTTTGGATTATTTTAATTGTATTCAACGATTTTAGCCCTTTGTCTTCAAGTATGCTTAAATTTCAACAAATTATTAAAACAACCACCTACATTGCTTTGAGCCTGATCATGAAATACAAAGTTTGACACTGTTCAAATGATTTATGGAGGGATTTCTACAAAGTAGTTTACATCCTCTCTTCAGGCAAATGATCGCTCATTTTTTTGGATGATGCGTAGATATGAACGATGTTTACATAGTTAATTAAGTACAAGTCCACTTTACCATGTGTACAACAAATTAACATGAGGGCGTATTAGCAAATCAATTAGCTATCTTTGAAATATGTGCGTTGTTTGGTAGTAGCACAGGTCATGGTTTAAATTGTATTTAAGTACACAGACATGCATAGAAAAAATATAAGTATTATTACAATATAAAATTTAATTCTTATTTACTTGTTTTTCAAACAAAACTAAAACAAATTTTTTTGTTGTGAAGAAAAATGTACTTGCAGCAAGTAATTTGGTAGATATTTCTATAAATAAAAAAAATATTCCAGATTTTTCCAGCATTATGTCTATATTTAGTTTTAATTTAAATATACAAATACAATTTTCTGAAATTAATTTAATTCTGGTTTGTAATATTAGCTCAAAACTAGCATTAAAATGTCAGTGTAAATTAAAACTGATTATTTCGTATTAACTGCCTTGCTGTCTATTTCATGATAGTAATTACTTCTCTGTCTATTTCTTGATAGTAATTACGTTGCTATTTTTTGATTGCTTCCATCATTGATTAAGTGCAAGTTTCTCTACTGAGCTATGTACGAAAACATCCAAAGGCCCAACCAAAGCCATCACTACTGTCTGAACAGTTTAGATCAGTGGTCAGTGAGGTTCATAATTTAAGATTAATCCAGTCAATTATATAATGACAGAAATACAATTTAAATACTTTAATAAATTAGACATTTGGTCTAAGATCTAAGCTAATGTCAGTGAGAACATATCTCAAAATTTACAGTTGGCGGTGGCCTTAAAAGGGGGCAGAAGGGAGCTCGAGTTAAGGTAAGTAATTTTGTAGTTATTATATTAAAAATTATTTAGACCAAAATAAAAAAATATTGCTCTGGAAAATAAGTTTAATTTAATTTTATAGACAATGTTATCTTATAAGTTCTTGAATATTTGTCATGAGTATAGCAAAATTTGATAAGGACTATTTTACATTCGTTTAAAAAATTTCTAATATAATTCAGCTAAGCTCACGGATGATATTAGGAACTGTTAAGATTGCTATACCTAGAAAATTAGACTAAGTATATCTACTGGAGGAATATTTGGGTTAGTTTGGACCAAATAAATGTTCTGATTAAATAAACTGCAGAAATCTAGCTTAACTCGTGCTCCCTTTCATCCCCCCAACCAAATGTATCAAGTTTAGGTTCCGTGAGGAATTGAAACTCAGCCTATATTACTCAATAGAACTGCCGTAGCTGTATACTAATAAAACTTTACTTACTCTATGGCATTAGGAATTCGAATGTTCATTGTCACAAATGCAAAAATACGCCACTTATATATATATACATATTGAGCTAGTTATATCCCACCCACCTCATTACACCCTATTCCAATATGGAGCTAGTTCTACCCAGTCCACCTCATTACAACATACCCCTATCTTGAACTAGTTGTATTCAGTCCACCTCATTACACCATATCCCTGTCTTGAGATAGATCTATCCAATTCACCTACAGTATATCCTTATCTTGAGATAGTTATATCCAATCCACCTAATTACAATCTATTGCTATAATGAGCTAGTTCAATCCAGTTCACCTCATCACACCCTATCTCTTTCAGGTCCATTCTAATGCTATCCACCCATCAGCGTCTAGGTCTTCTCAATTGTCTCTTGCCGTTGGATCTGCCAATCAATACTCTGAACACGGTTCTGGAATCTCCCATCCACGTTGCCTATCCTGCCCACCGTAATCTGTGAGATTTGAATATCCTAACAAAATTGTTGATGAGTACAGGGTATGTAGCTTTTCATTGTATAAACTCCTCCACTTCCCAGTAGCCTTATCCATTTTTGGACCAATCTTCCTAAGCACCTTATTTTACAACACCCTAAATTAATTCTAGTCGTGCAAAGTAAGAGACCGTGTGATAATAAAATCTACTTACTATAATATGTTCCATGTCTAGTTGAGGTCACTGTGGATTGCGATGCACAGGGTTAGACCAAGCTCCCTTTAGTTGAGTATGCAACCCCTCTGTACTCTGGCCCCAACCCTGAATCTCTCCCTTCCCCCATTGTCTGATTAATGACGGATATACCACTGATCATGCATTTAGATTGCCTCATTAATTGACTACAGCACTAAAGTACTGCTAGTGTATTAGGTGCGTTCAAGTGCGTAGTGGTTAGTGTTTAGTCGTCGCTTCAGGCATCACTTTGGAACAAAAAAACAAACCCTTAGTTTGTGTATGTGAGAGTGTGTGTCACATTTTCATTTCATTACGTTCAAATATTTTCTTAGGTATTATTATTATTTATTATTATATTATATTATTATTATTATTATTATTATTATTATTATTATTATTATTATTATTATTATTATTATTATTATTATTATATTATTATTATATTATTATTATTATTATTATTATTATTATTATTATTATTATTATTATTATTAGCACCGTGTCTTACTAACTGTTCGGGTTGTAGGCACTTACGCTAATGTGTAATTTAGGGTGATTGTGAGATGAAATGGAGGACCTACAGTTTAACGTTGAATCCGAACCACGGTGGAGGTCTGGTGTTCCACACATTCACAAGTTGTGGTTAATATACGTCTTGTCAGAGGTGAAGGAAGGGTTTGTCAATCAGATAGATCTGTTCCGGGACAGAGGATTGAACCCCAGACCCTAGTTACAGAAATCTGACACGTGATAACTATAATCCATTATCAAGAGAGTGTGTTCATTATCTTTAAAAAGTTGAACTTGAACCAATATTTTAGAATTTAATAATATACAAGTAATTTGACTAACATTATGAGAAATAAATGTATAAGTTTGTTATTCCAAAAATTCTATACTACTTTCCTTTATTAAACATTGATGTGTTTGATAATTTAAAAGATTGATTAATATTTCTCAGGCTTAATATCCATGTCCATTTAACTATACAAAATCCTTATTGCCTTACCAATCATTCATGCTATACTTAATTAAATTGCACTAATAGTGTAAATATGAGAAATATATTATCTATAGGGGGAAAAAATCCAACATATACCGTGTTGAGATTAAAACGCCAACTTCCTTGTCAATGGTTAACCAGATAGGGTAATGTATAGTTATTTATTCCAGGCACCCACCAAACTGAGTTGAATTTCAAATGACTTCTTAAGAGGTAATAGTGAATTGAGCTATGGTTAGGTAAAACAATCATGAAAGGTTGCTTGTTAAACTTAAGTTTCGTTGGATTAGATAAATTAACATGTAAACCATTAATTTACTAGTTAAATGTGTTTAAGTGGGAGTGTAGTATACACTTAAAAATGTCAAAGTTTTTGTTGTTTTCTAGCAACACATTTGTTTGGCCAAAATTAATAAAATATTTATCCAGGAGAAACATAGACTTTAATTCTATTCACATGATGATATCAACAATAATGTATCATGAGCATAACGGCGTTAGATGAGAAACTTTTTAAATGAAGAGAAAAGGTTGTCATTAAATTTCGGGATAACCTTGACATAAATTCAAACAACTGTTAATATCACCATGTGAAGGAAATTAAGCTCTACGTTTCTACTGGAGTAGTATTTGTATGGTGGTGTCTTCAAATAATGACTCATGAATCACTTTAAAAAAAGGTACTAAGAGTTATTAAACTTTTTGTTTCAGGAAAAACTGTTCAGGACATTGCCTACTCGGTGAGCTCAAAGCTATTTTTCGAAGCCAGTGACACACTAAGCACTAAAAAAAATAGGTCGCGAAATAATAAAATGCTCAGTTCAACTTACCGTGCCTTTTATATATATATATATATAATATATATATATATATATATATATATAATTCGCTTCTTCCTCTTATTAGTGTAGCGAGAGAGACCACGCTCGAGCCAGTCCTGAACAGTCACCAGGATTGGGCCACTCCTCATAACAAGGAGGCCGAGTGTAGGGCTAAACCGGACAGGTGTGAGAAGATAGACAGTTGAGCAACGAAGCTGAGTGTCAACACTAGGGTGCGTGTTTTCACATTGTAATGGACGTGTGCGACCAAATCAAGACCTGTGTATTTAATAAACGTATTATTAAGTACCAATTTTTCATAATAAAGTAGTTTATTAATAAGAGTAGTAAATAAGAACCGTAACATTAGTATAAGCACACACTCACATAACTATTTGCGTCTGGAAAGCATTTAATGGCATTCCAAAATCAGATTTTTATTGTTTAATATTCAATATAGATATATGCTATTACCGACATTTTAAATACAATCTGGTGAATTTATTCATACTGGACAATTTCGTGAATAGCCTAAGTTGTAGAAGATATAAAAATATTTTTAAAACTACTTAAAAATATGTTTAACTATGTAAGACTATCTTAGAATTATTTAATTGTTTGGTTTAAATTGTATGTCTTTAGAACTTTCCAAATAAAACCTAAATACATTAACATGACGATGAGCCCAGGGAAAAAACCTGATAAGTCACATTTATGAAATGTTACAGGAGACCATTTTGAAAGTTTCAAGACTCGTGCAGGATTATCTTTTCATGATGTGTTTGTTATACTTCAAGCGTTCATATTGTGTCTTAGTAATATTATAGCACATTATTCACTGGTTTGAAAGCATTACTCCAAAAAACCCTTTTTCATACTTGATTTTTTAGAACTAGCACATCCTATAAATGGGAAAACCCTGATAAATCCAGGCTATATCAAGTTTTTACTATGTTTTTTTCTATGAATACGTAAGGAATAGAAGAAATTGTTTCCTTAACCGTAATAGGACTTTTGTTTTATTCATATGAGGTCTGGGGGAGGGTAATTATGCGAGTGAGAATGGAATCACTGTTTAGATTGCATTTTATTTATTTTAAAAAATGATTTCAGTATTTTAAGCTTACAAAAACTATTCTTACAATGAATCGTAAAAATGTTTTCTTAAGTAAGAAGTTTTTTCACCAGTCTTCTAACAGGGAAGATAATCAAATTAAGTTTGAGTTTTATTGCAGCAAAATCGTTTAAGATGTGGTAGATCCTTGTACTTCTCGGATGAGATTTTAAGGAAACCTAAAAAAATGAATCCATAAATAAAAGAATATAGATATGCCTTAGCTAGGTTACTCCTTTAATCTGTATGATTATCTCATGCCACCAATTATTGTTAAAATAACACAAAACTCTTAGTAAATAAATAAAACATGTACATTAAAGTTTAAGCTATGAAATAACTCGATCATACCTTCATAATGTACATATAGCAAGATAATCTCGCCCTCTCTCAAGTCATATTCTGTCAACAGAGTAGCTCGCTTTTTCTTTAATGGAAACAAGGAAGCTTGCTCGTAGAAACCATTTGTAACTCGTTCGAAACCTGACCAAGGCTTCATGATCACGTGTTATCTCCAGCTCCCGTACAGGTCTGGAGTGAAAAGGAAGTTTTTTCTTGTAGATGTGGTCCATATGGGATGACCATCCTTTGATGATTTCAGGTTGCTCTTCAACATTGATGATCTCAAAAGGTGAAGGAAGCCACCGTGTATCTTGGAATACTTGATACCAGTCCTTGGGTGATTAAGCTTCTTCTCTATGGTCAATCAAACCTATGTTCTTATCGCATTATAAGTACGAATGCTCCCTTGTGGGAAAGACTACCTTTACGTAATACAATCGCATTTCATAATGCACCAAATGATGGGGGAATCTGAATGTAGAGACATTTTTGTTTTGGCCTCCACATTATTCGCAAAAAGCTCAAGATGTCTGATTTAATGATCCATAAATTTGTATATAAAGTGATGCAGGAATGAACAGACCTTGTCTTCTCCCTTCCGCCCGATGATCTCAAGGTATATATATAAATAACTGTCTCCTGTTGCAAGCACGTGGACATTGAAAATGAAAACATATAATTGCCGGCGATAGTAAACATCATTGGTCTTAATGTTTGGGCATGAAAAGTTTTTACTGTAGTCCATAGAAATTGTAGCCTTTATAGGGTTTTTCATACAATCTTTCTTAACTTTCCTTTTACTATGGTAGAACACTTGCTGCTTTTACAGGTGGAGCTGGTGTTTTGTTTCAAGTTTAAGAAGTTCAGAACGAAGCCCATTCTTTCTTTCTTCTGCAGCTGGTGCAGCTATATCCTTTTCCAATTAATTTTCTTGGACTTGATTCAAGTAGTCTTTATGTCTGAAAATTTAAAACTTATTAAAAATCGAATTTTGGAGTTTCAAAGTAAAGAGAAGCATGTGGCACATTTGGTACATTCAAGAATCGAATCACTGAAAGCCAAGTGCGAATTAGTGAGAAGTGGTCATATTGGTATCAATGTTGTAGAGATGCTTGCCAAAGTTTCACCACTGTGTATAGGACAAACTGAGGAGTGTTTGAAGGCATGTGGTACACTAACTTGTGCTAAGCTAAATTCAACGTTAGCCAAAAATGGTGACAAAATTAAAGTGATAAAAGTATTAGGGTACCTGTTTGATCCTACTAAGTTACTGAGCAGGCCTAGTTCAAATGATGGGAGGGAACTTAAAAGAATGTGCAAGGACCTTCCTGCTTACCAAGATTTGCAGGGTGATTTTCAACTAGGCCACAAAGAACTGTGCACATTAATTTCCGAACAAATTGACAGTGTATGGGGTAAAAGTTCTAATATGTTTGAAACCCAAAGGTGAACGTTTTCGTGTTTTTGTAGAAAAATCACTACAATCTCTTTGATACCCTTTTCAAATGCAGACAGTAAACAGTATTTTTCAACGTACAATTTGGTAGTGACTTATAGATGTGCCACGATGAACGAAAAAATCATGACTACATGTTTTATTTTACAGTTTGGCGATATAGAGTAGGCTGATCTGCCAGTAAATATTTGTGTTGAAATTTCAATACCAAATACCATGATTACGAAAAATTAATAGGAATTGTTTTTTAAATATTTACCATAAAAATGATGCCTCTGATTATACCTATTAAGAGTATTGGTACTAAACTGTGATAAATTAATTGAAGGAATATTACAATCTCAAGCTAATCAAATGGAACCACTATAATACAACTTTTATAGAAAGGGCCTTTTATGAAAACATATTTTTTTACCAGAATTAATAAAATTTAAATAATTTAAAATTTTATTTTTTAATTGTTATTTTGTAAA
Source organism: Timema podura (assembly GCA_033556935.1). Taxonomy (NCBI): domain Eukaryota; kingdom Metazoa; phylum Arthropoda; class Insecta; order Phasmatodea; family Timematidae; genus Timema; species Timema podura. The sequence goes on along the minus strand of JAVRXN010000010.1, from coordinate 50,272,358 downwards.
GAATTTAATCATCAAATTTTAAGCAGCAAATACTGTCATTGGTGTGGTTACCATCAAGACTAGTAACCTGGACCACTCTATTTAAAATTACTAAAATAAGCTATGAAATTATAGCCTCGGACAACGGAAGCTATGATGGGCAGCTGAGGTTAAAACTGAGGGGCCCATCTGTTGACAAGCTGGTCAGACTATTGTAACGTGGAATGTGAGAGGAGTGTGCGGTAAATATAATGAACTGTTAGAGGAAACGATTGCAAGAAAAATGTATGTTATGTGTTTATGTGAAACCGAGCAGAAAGGGAAGTATGTTTTGTTGACGAGTGATGGTGGCCTGGCTTTATGGTCAGGTGTGGATGAATGAATAGAGGTAATCAGGTAGTAGGCTTAATCCTAATCCTGGAATTTAAGCTGTTTGTAAGAAGGTATGAGTTGGTGTCATATAGACTTGTGTGGGTACGTATGAAAATAGGCATTGGTAGAATTATATTTGTTGCTGGTCAGGCTCCAGTGGAGAGTGAAGACGAGAATGTGAGAGTAGAATTTTGGAATGAGCTCAATTAACTCTTGAATGCATGTGACCTAGGGGAAAGAATTATCTTTGTAGGAGATATGAATGGATTAGTGGGTACCCAAAGAGAGAATTCAGAGAGAGAGAGAGTGTGTTAGGACGATACGGGGATAACAGGTTAGACGAGAATGGTAAAGAGTTTATGAGTCTGTGTCTATCTAAAGGTTTGTTTGTATCGAACACATGATTTAAGCAAAAAGATATTCACTTGTGTACATGACAAAGGGGCAATTCGATAACAATAACTGATTTTGTGGTGTATGATGAGAGAAAGAGAAGATTAGTAAGGAATACTAAGGCTGTGTTTGGATGTGTATGTGGAATGGATCGCTTCCTAGTGATATAAGTAGTTGAATTGAGTTGGAATTTTGTGAGAAAGCAGCAAAATGGTATTAAGCCAGTAAGAGTGAAAGTAGAAAAGTTACAGGATAAAATTGTGAGCGCACAATATGAAAAGAGCTGGGCGAAAAATTAAATTTTTAAGAGCATAAATGGAGTGTTTAAAGAAATGCTGATGATATTGTAAATTCCTGGAACAGAATTAAAGATACTGTAGTAGAGTGCACGAAAGATGTGTGTGGATCTGCGGTGTTGGAAACTTAAAAGAGATGCATGGTGGAATTAACCAGTGAAAGAAGCTGTGAGAGGAAAGAAATAAGCATACAAACAAATGATTGCTGCTAAGAGTGAAACAGAACGTATGAAGTTGGGGGACGTATACAGAAAGAAAAAGTTTAATGCAAATAAATCTGTAAGTGAGATAAGAGAGCAAATGAGATTAAAGGAGAAAGAATGTGGAATGTCTTTGAAGGAAATAAGAAGCTGTTCTAGAAGTGGATAAAGATAATGAAAGAAGGAATGCAAGGCGAAACCTATGGAATTCAGAATGAAAGTGGTGAGATAATCTGTGATAAAAATGGTATAAGAAAGCAATGGATGAACTATTTTAAGCAAATGTATGGTGAAAATATGGAGAAAGTATCAGAAATTAGGCAAAATGTAATGATGAGTGAAAGAATTAACAAGGCTGAGGTGTTAAAAGCTATCAAAATATTAAAGAATGGCAAAGCTGCAGGCGTAGATGGGTTCACAAGTAAATTCATTAAGTGTGGGGGCACGGTCAACCTGCCAGATTGTGTGAGTTGTTCAATGTGTATGCTGAGATTTAGAACGTTCCTAATGACTGGAAGAATGCTCTAATTATTCCTTTGTGCAAAAGCAAAGGCAGTTAGAGTGTATGTAAGAATTATAGGGCAATGAGTTTGTTAGGCATTACAGACAATGTTTTGGGAGAGTTCTAGTTTAGAAGATACGTGAAAAATTGCGGATAAGATTAGGAGTGTTCGATGTATTTTCGCGCCAGGTATAGTCTGCAAGGACAAGATGCTTGCATTGCAGCTCGTGATTGAGAAATGTATGACAGTAAGGAAGACAGTGCATTGTGCATTACTTGGTATGGAGAAAGCGAATTAATGGGTGAATAGGAGTAGGTTATGGAATGTTCTTAGAGAGTATGGTGTGGAGAATGGTTAGTAAATGCAATCATTGTGGTGTATGTGGAATTAAAGTTTGCCTTAGGGTGTATGGAGCTTTTAGAGAATGGTTTGACATTGACGAGGGTGTTAGATAAGGTTGTGTAGTGTATCCATGGTTGTGTATTGTGTTCATGAATTAAAGTATGAGGGATACTTGGGTGAGGACGCGATTGGTGTAAAAATGGGAAGTGTGCATGTGAGAGTACTGTTATATGCAGATGATGACGAATAAATGGCTGAAATAATCGTTTGAATATAGAGACAGGCAGGATTAAACTTTGTATAAATATCTACAAAACTAGGCTGATAATTTTTTATAAGTACGGATCAGGAAATGATTGTTAGCTTAGTATTAAATGGTATGGAACTCCACATGGACTTCCTCGCTCCATTGTTTAAAAATAAAGATATTTACTCAAAACTCATAATATACAGTATGTGAAACGAAATAGTATACAATCGCAAACCCAAGCAACAATTTCGCAATATCTACGTAAAATTTTTTTTTACTCATGGTTTAAATTTTATAATTTTATTTTTAAAGAATTAAAGTTTTGTATATTTGGACCAATTCAAAATATCGATATTGGGTCTATAAGGTTTAACACTTCCTATTAAAATTTTGACATACGGTTAGAATTTTCGAAATTTAACTAGGGGTTGCACATATTCAGGTCATCACAATGCTATTAAATTCCTCAATCATAAATTTTTACCAATAAAGAGGTAAATATTGATTATTGAGACTAAAATATTATAGATATATCATTTGTACAAATATTTCCCCTAAGAGGTTAAATGAAATAGAACATAAATTATTGAGAGACTTACTTATTTGCTTACTCTATGGCATTAGATAATTATTGCGTTAAAACTTAAGTAGTATCTCCGTTCAACTAAAGCTCACACAATTGTTGTAGTATATTTGTCAATATCTCAGAATCTATTGGTTTTATAAAAATCTATTTCAAATAAAAGTTTTTTTGTCTTTAATAGTACAAAAAATTTGCTATGATAAGTTATTTAGTATCTCAGATAGTTGCAGAGATATAAACAATTCCGCTTCTGTAATGTACACAAAAATTCATTTTGCTGTAGAAATGAAAATAGCTATTTTGTATGTAAATTTAATCACTGCTCAGATACGAGTTTTAAATTTAGGCTTAGTTAGACAAACAGACAGACAACATTACAGAAACCTCTTTTTAGGGTACGTGAAACGTCGACACCAGTTAACATCTAGGGTTAGATTATTTTACGGTCGCAATACTTGACCATTGTGTTCGAAAAATTAAATAAATATATATATTTATATATATATGTATTTGCGTATGTCTTGAAAACTATTGTTTTTATAAAAACATATTTCAAATAAAAGATTTTTACCATAAATAGCTTTACATATTTATAGGGCTATTTATAATGATAAGTAATTTCATATCTCAAAGAGCTACGGAGATATGATAAATAGTTAAAACTTACGCATCAGTACGAAACCCTTAAAGTTATTTTTAAGAATTATTGAGGGTAGCCATTTTATTTGTAATATTGATCAACGCTTAAAAATGAAATTTAATCAAAATCGTTGGAGCGGATTTTGGTAAAATCGATTTTCTCTTTTTGCCTTTAAGGAAACTACCCTTAATTTTAGGGTTAGATATCCAATTCCAAAAATCCCTAGAGGTAAACCTATAAAAATCCTATACGCCAAGTTTTAGGTAAAATAATTTAGGCTCTATTTCAAGGTACAGACATACATACATACGGCTCATTTTCGGATTTGGGGGGGGGGGGGGGGGCATGAAACGTTGACATTCATTAAAATCTCGAGTTAGACTTTTTTGACGATCACAAATCACAATAATTTCTCTACTACCTGTAAGGAAGCGAGAATTTAAAAAATTGAAATTGCTTAGAAAAAGTGAATACTTCGGTGTATTTTGGCAGAATATTCTGAAATAGAAATTCTGGTAAACTTAAATAGACTAGTTCGATGTATTTGGACTATTGCAAAAATGAAGTAATATCTAAAGAGACAAAATGGCAGTATAGAAAAGTGTGTTAACACCAACATTGTTTTATGAATGTGAAGCGTGGGTTTGTCAGGAGAAACACTAGAGCAAGGTGAATGTGGTTGGAATGAGATATATATGAAATATATTTGGAAAAACTCGTATGTACTGAGTCAGTAATGAACAGGTGCTGAAGGAGTGCGGTTTGAAGGGTAACCCAATAGGTCAATGTGTGAGAAGCGTCTAACGTTGGTTTGAGCATATTGAGAGAAGGAGTGTGGATCGAGCGACAAAAAAAATATATGAAGGTAGATTGTGTGGCTCAAAAGAATGAGATATGCTATGCAATACATGGATACATGTTTTAGATGAATGTGTGAAAAAGAGAAATACTACTAGCTTTAAGAATAAAGGCGGATGTATGGCTCGCTGTATGGATGTTGTTGAAACGAAGGAGATTTGGGAATATGTAAGGTTAGGGAGGTGTGAATAAAGTAAGTGAGGATGGATTAAGTGTGGAGTTGTGTTTTTGTGTTATATGTACGCCTATACACTAAGGGAACGGCGTTATTATGTATGTATGTATGTATGTATGTAGTATGTATGTATGTATGGTATGTATGTATGTATGTATGTATGTATGTATGTAGTATGTATGTATGTATGTATGTATGTATGTATGTATGTATGTATGTATGTATGTATGTATGTATGTATGTAGTATGTATGTATGTATGTATGTATGTATGTTATGTATGTATGTATGTATGTATGTATGTATGTATGTATGTATGTATGTATGTATGTATGTTATGTATGTATGTATGTATGTATGTATGTATGTATGTATGTATGTATGTATGTATGTATGTATGTATGTATGTATGTATGTAATGTATGTATGTATGTATGTATGTATGTATGTATGTATGTATGTATGTATGTATGTATGTATGTATGTATGTATGTATGTATGTATGTATGTATGTGTATGTATGTATGTATGTATGTATGTATGTATGATGTATGTATGTTGTATGTATGTATGTATGTATGTATGTATGTATGTATGTATGATGTATGTATGTATGTATGTATGTATGTATGATGTAGTGTATGTATGTATGTATGTATGTATATGTATGTATGTATGTATGTATGTATGTATGTATGTATGTATGTATGTATGTATGTATGTATGTATGTATGTATGTATGTATGTATGTATGTATGTATGTATGTATGTTATGTATGTATGTATGTATGTATGTATGTATGTATGTATGTATGTATGTATGTATGTAAAGTATGTATGTATGTATGTAGTATGTATGTATGTATGTATGTATGTATGTATGTATGTATGTATTATGTATGTATGTATGTTGTATGGTATGTATGTATGTATGTATGTATGTATGTATGTATTGTGCGTGCTAATGAGGCATTAGCTCACACAAGCTTTTTTTGATATTTGATTTGTTTTCTTACTTCCTTTTTTTTCTCTCTTACTACTGTTTGTCTCCCCTTATCTTTATTTGTCTCTCGTCTGCGCCTGCGCGGCGATTTCCCCTGCTGGGCGAACGCTCGGACTCCCCCTTCTCGTCATTTATTCTTTCTCCCCACCACTCTGTTGGGCCGCGCATGCGCCCTCCGTCCTTCACTCCAACGCTAGGCTCTGCTGACCTTTTATGATAGACAAAAAAGTATTCTAGTATTGGAGCTCCCAAGGAGCACATTGTACGACACTACGCCTGGGAGCTTAGAAAAATTAGGGATAAAGTCTTTTTATCTAAATCACTATGTGTTGTGTAGGTCGACCAGAGTAATGCTGGCATGCATGATCTATAGAACAGTCAACTAGCTCTCTATGGCTCTTCTTGGACGGGGAGCCCAGCTGTTGCCCAGCTAGCCCCCGCCACATACTTGCTATCAACACACTCGCTACAGCTGCCAGAGTCAGGGGAATAGCTCTCTATGGCTGTTCTTGCACGGGGAGCCCAGCTGTTGCCCAGCTAGCCCCGCCACATACTTGCTATCAACACACTCGCTACAGCTGCCAGAGTCAGGGGAATAGCTCTCTATGGCTGTTCTTGCACGGGGAGCCCAGCTGTTGCCCAGCTAGCCCCGCCACATACTTGCTATCAACACACTCGCTACAGCTGCCAGAGTCAGGGGAATAGCTCTCTATGGCTCTTCTTGGACGGGGAGCCCAGCTGTTGCCCAGCTAGCCCCCGCCACATACTCGCTATCAACACACTCTCTACAGCTGCCAGAGTCGGGTGAATGCCATGGGTGGCCTGGCTGGCTTACTCACCGGACAGTTCACAAGTTACGTGACCTGGGATCGTCTGACACACGCCAGCTTGTCCATACGTATGTAGTGAGCCCGCTATATCTCGGGCAGTGTTTGACCCAGTGAATCTAGGTCATATGATTGTCTATTTTTCTTATGTCAACAAATAAACCAGGGTCTTTTAGTAATCATACTTTCATATAATATACATCATGTTGACAAGTGAACCCTGGCCTATTAGTTACCGTATTTTCTTATAACAGACGTCATGTTAGTAAAAAATCCCAGGTTTAATGATTACCTGTTTATCTCATAATTTACGTCAAATCAGCCAGTGTACCCGGATCTTATGACTATTTATTTTTCTTATGCTAAACGTCAGGTCGACTAGTGAACCTAGGTATTTCAATTATCAATTTGTCATTTAATGTATGTCGTGCTAACAAGTGCACCCAGATCTTGTAGTTACCATTTTACTGTACTATACGCCAAGTAAACAAGTGGGCCCGGATCCAATGTTTGCCTATTAATAGTGTGATACATGTCATGTAAACGCGTGAGCTTGGGTCTAATAATTACCAGTTTTTGGCAATATATATATATGTTGACCTGTGAGCCTAGTTCTATTGATTGCCTATTTATCTTGTGAGATGGGTCGGGTAAACAGAAGGACCAAAATATTATTGTTGCCAGTATTTCTTATTTTATATATCATGTTAACTATTGAACCAAAATCTTATTAATGTTATTATTATTATTATTGTTATCAATTTTTATTATAGATTTTTGTTGGCTAGTGAGCGGTGACCATATAATAACCTAATGTCTTATTGTATACATTTGATTATGATGTCAAATAATAAAATCTCATCACCCATCTATCCTGTGTATGTTAAATTGTACATATCCCTTTAAACCCTTAAAGGGGGGTACAAAGCTGCGCCACTTATATATTTATAAGATTTTGGTTCTCAACTTGGTTATTTATTAATTTACAACCTTATTAAATTGTTCTGATTTATTTGTTACATGCACGAGCCATCGCCATCATGACAGACAGAGATCCTGTTGGGAGCCCATCCAACAACCTATAGGCGAGCGCGCGGACAGGATTTGTCTTCTATCAAAGGCCGAACTCCTCCATGCTGTTAGACAACATGACTTTGTTGTCTCGGACGACACCTCGGTAAGTGACCTTCGTGCGGCCCTAAAACTTTTATGGACACAACCAGTGCTCGGGCATCAGATGGCGACATTGCAACCAACTAGTAACAATATAATAAACAATAATCAGCATTTAATCCAAAACCCTCTTAATGATGTTCATAGTCAAAAAGGATCACATTCTAATTTAATGCTGGATTCCATCCATCTAAATCAAAGCTCAATCCCTAACAATCCTATAAATCAAATGCCAGTTAGTTCTATCTCAGACAAAACTAAATCTAAGGTTCTGTCCTCCTTTTTAGATAAAATCCCCTCTTGTGACGGCCATAATTACATTTCATTATTTAATTTCTTACTAGAAATTACTAAAGTATGTAGTCTAAACTTAGGAAATGAAATGGAGTTTTTATCTCTTTGTTTAAGTAAAACAAATGGATATTTGTCTCAGCTGTTTGCTGAATGTTTAAATTTAGGCCTTAATTGGCGAAGCTCTAGAAATAAAATTCTGTCTGTACTTGTACCAGATAGGGCTAGAAACAACCTAAAAGTACAATTCGTGAATAGATTTCAAAATCCGAATGAGTCTTTGCGCAATTTCATTGTTTCCGTCTCCGAGGCCGCAGCCATACTCGAACTCAACCTTGAAGAAAGTCAAATTGTTAACATCATCTTAGAAAATGTGTCCCCACTGACACGTCGTCATTTTGTGTTTTCTTCCCAACCCTGCTCTATCTTCGAGTTACACACTCTTGCTTCTTCAATTGAAAGTAGTATGCTGGCGGAACAGGAATATTTGAGCTTACACCCCCCCACCCCAGTAGTAGAGTTGGTTCAAGGTGTCGCTCCGCCCAGACAAATGAGGTCGTCTACTACCTTTTCTAAACCCTTTAATTCCAATCCTTACAAACCGTTTATAAATACTAAGCCAAACCAAAACGCACACGTCACCCCTAAAGATATGTCCAAAATTAAATGTTATAATTGTGGAGTGGTTGGACACTATAAAAGTCAATGTAGGACAAAAAACTAACTATGCGCCGCCAGAGATTTGACTCTGTGCGGCAAAATTATAATTCTCCAGCCTGTCGAGAACCTATAATTAATGTAATTGTTCATACTTTCCCCCGCAGCGCCCTATTTGACACTGGTGCTAGTTCTTCATTTATTAATGAAACTGTTCTCAATCAAATTTCCTCTGCTCACAGTTATAATTTAAAAGAAATAAGTCCTAAACACTTTGCGATTGCTAATGGGAAATCACTTTATGTTAATAAAAGCATCAATCTATCTATTAAGATTAATAGATTTTCATGGAAACAATCCTTTTTTGTTGTTCCTAATTTACCCTATGAAGTAATTCTTGGTGTTGATTTTATGACTAGAGCTCAAGTCAAATTGGACTTAGGAGCTGGGCACCTTACCTTTAAATTTAACCCTGCTGTTAAGACTTTTTTCAAAAAAGTTGATGACATTCATAGTCTATATAATGCGGGTAATTCTGTAGAAATTAATCAGGTTCTAGAGGAATTTTCTGATGTTATTACCCCTAATTGGGGAAAATGCGACATCCTGCCGTATGATATTTCCCTTTCTAATCACAGACCTGTTAGATCCCATCCCTACTCTTGCGCTCCCCCTAAACTTGAGATATTTAGGGAATTGATACGCGATTTGTTAAGCAAAGATGTTATTCGTCAGTCCAAATCTTCATTTGTCAGCCCCGCATTTATCATTCCTCGCAAAGGAGGCGGTCATAGGCTTATTGTGGATTACAGAAAAGTCAATAAACAAATCATTTTTGACCCGTACCCTATGCCCACTATAGAAAGCGCTTTTCAACATCTTGGAGGGGCAAAGATCTACAGTCTTATAGATCTCAATGCCAGTTTCCTTCAATGCTCACTCTCTGAAAGTTCTAAACAGTACACAGCTTTTGTAACACCTTGGGGTTGCTACGAATTTAATAGGGTTCCTTTAGGCATCAGCTGCGGAGGGGCAGCTCTTAGCCGTATCTTAGATCACATCCTTTCAGATTTCAAATTCAAATTTGTCTTCAATTATTTAGATGATATATGCATCTATAGTAATTCTCTTTCCGAACATGCCAAACACATTCGTCTCGTACTTCAAAGACTGCGAGAAGCCGGACTGACTGTTAACCCGGACAAAGTTACTTGGGCCACCGACTCAATTAAATACCTTGGTTACATAATTTCCAGAGGAAATATCCTTGTTGATTCTGAAAGAGTTAAACCTATCATTGAGTATCCTACACCTAAAAATCTTAAACAAGTTCAACGTTTCATTGGCATGTGTGCTTACTATGCTAGATTTATTCCCCAATTTTCTCAAATAGCTGCCCCCTTAAACCACCTTAAGAAGAAAGGGATCCCGTTTAAGTGGGACACTGATCAGATGAAAGCCTTTTCTACTTTGAAACAGTGTCTTATATCACCCAAAGTTCTTAAGATGCCTGATTTTTCATTGCCATTCGAACTACAGGTAGATGCGTCATCTTTTGCTCTTGGAGCAGTTCTTTCTCAACGTCATCCTGAAGGACTATTCCCTATAGCCTTTGCTAGCAAAACCCTTTCCGAAGCTCAAAGAAAATATAGTCCTTATGAGAAAGAAGGGCTTGCCTGCGTTTTCGGAATTGACAAGTTCTCAGATTATCTGGAACAACGCGAATTTGTCCTCTATACGGACAACAGAGCTCTCTCGTGGATACTGAACCATCCCAAACAACTTGGGAAAATAGGTAGATGGGTGTTAAAACTATCCCAGTATAAATTCCGCACTGAACATATCTCGGGAAAACATAACCTGGTCGCGGATACCCTATCTCGAATAAACGAAGGTCTACTTCCAATTGCCTCAGGTGAAACTCCCAACTGTTTGGGCGTTATTCATACTATACCGGAGTCCTTTACCTCCCTTAGGCAACATCAGAAGGATGATCCGTATTGTAAGGGTATTGTTGATCGCATCAAAGATGGCGAAAAAGTCGATAATTTTGTCATGTTTCAAGGATTGCTCTGCTGGGTCGGCAATCGTAATAGGAGTAGGAAGGTATTTGTCCCGTCCAAGCTAAGAAATATGATTCTAAAATACTTTCACGATTCCGCTGTAGGAGGACATCTAGGTATCTTCAAAACACATAAGAAAGTTAGTCAGGAGTTCTACTGGCCTAAACTATACCAAGACGTGAGGAAGTGGGTTAGAGAGTGTCTTGACTGTCTCAGTGCTAAACCCCCCCAAAATACACGCTTTGGGCTGCATTCTGCAGATGTAGCTACGAAACCGTGGGAAACTGTTTTTGTTGATTTTGTGGGTCCTCTTACCCGTTCGTCTAGTGGTAACACTTGTATCTTAAACCTTGTGGATGGTTTCTCCAAATTTGTTGTTATAATACCCTTAAGAAATATGAAAGCCTCCACAACTGTTTTCGCTCTATCCAAAAGAGTTTGGTCAATTTTTGGAGCCCCCAGGAAGATTGTCACTGATAATGGGCCTTGCTTCCGCTCTAAAATGTTTAAAGATATGTGTTTTACTTGGGGTATCAAGCATGTCACTACCTCTCCCTACCACCCTTCCCCTAATCTTGTGGAAAGGTTTCATAGGAATCTCAACATTGCCTTAACTATTCTGCATGGCCATGATCAGGTATCCTGGGATAAAGAACTTGATTTCTTATCCATCGCCTTTAATTCTGCTATTCACGAGTCAACCGGTGCTACTCCTTCTTTCTTGTTACTTTGCAGACAGCTTAATCACCCCTTGTTGGCCATCTGGGACGTCGACCCACTGGTTGGAGATCCTAGCATCTCTTCCTATGCTGAAGGGTGTAAGCTTGCCCTTCAGAATCTGAAGAGATCAAAGAATAGGGTTGCCGAAGCTTACAACCGGGGTCGTGCCCCTGTTCATGTTCAAATTAATGATAAGGTCATGTGCCGTAATTTTACTTTAAGCTCGGCACCTAACAGAGTCTCTGCCAAACTGTCACCTAAATGGAGTGGCCCTTGGCTCGTGCTACGGTTTCTAACACCTGTGTCAGTTATGCTGCAACACACCGATGATGCTGACGTGACTCGCCGAGCCCACGTCAGCCATCTCAAGAAAATCTAGCCGTAATATAAGGTTGTATACTTCTTTTTATATACTCCTTTTTATGTACACCAAATATCACCTGTTTAAATTATCAAAAATCCTAAATTAATGCTTTTCTTGTTTAAACCCCTACGAGTAGGTTAAACCTAAACGGTATAAGAATGCCATCTGTAATAATAAATAATTATGAATGATAGCTAACTGAAACGCCCTCTAAAATATTGTGAATAGGACACTAAGTAATTTGTAACACTGTGTTATGTACCCTTACATTGTTAAATTTATGTAGGTATTAGTAGTAAGTTGTGTGCCTGTTATGAATCAACTACGTAGTTGATCGAATCCTAAATTAAATAACTCCAGGCCCTTTACAAATTTAAGTTGTATTAAGTATAGTAAGATAAATATTCTACCAAATTGTTACTGGAATTTAAGTTATATACCTAGAGAGAAATTATGATAGTTATAAAATTGTGTATCAAGGTTATATTATTGTACTAAAAGGTATATTAGTTACATCATATATAATTATATATTCTTTTTGGGTACCAATAATATGTACATTTAATTATAAGTTCGCTAGCCAAGTTATATATCCTACTTCATGTAAGAGAAATTTTACTCATATGTCACATAGGTAATTTAAAATAGACCTAAGTTTGATCTCTCGCTCTAATGTGTCTTCTCACATTCAATGGTTGACCATTTTCCCCTTGCGGCCCCCTTTTTAAGGGTGGGAGATTTGTGCCGTGCTAATGAGGCATTAGCTCACACAAGCTTTTTTTGATATTTGATTTGTTTTCTTACTTCCTTTTTTTCTCTCTTACTACTGTTTGTCTCCCTTATCTTTATTTGTCTCTCGTCTGCGCCTGCGCGGCGATTTCCCCTGCTGGGCGAACGCTCGGACTCCCCCCTTCTCGTCATTTATTCTTTCTCCCCACCACTCTGTTGGGCCGCGCATGCGCCCTCCGTCCTTCACTCCAACGCTAGGCTCTGCTGACCTTTTATGATAGACAAAAAAGTATTCTAGTATTGGAGCTCCCAAGGAGCACATTGTACGACACTACGCCTGGGAGCTTAGAAAAATTAGGGATAAAGTCTTTTTATCTAAATCACTATGTGTTGTGTAGGTCGACCAGAGTAATGCTGGCATGCATGATCTATAGAACAGTCAACTAGCTCTCTATGGCTCTTCTTGGACGGGGAGCCCAGCTGTTGCCCAGCTAGCCCCGCCACATACTTGCTATCAACACACTCGCTACAGCTGCCAGAGTCAGGGGAATAGCTCTCTATGGCTGTTCTTGCACGGGGAGCCCAGCTGTTGCCCAGCTAGCCCCGCCACATACTTGC